>CM042152.1:60656607-60684546 GCA_023376005.1 Doryteuthis pealeii | reverse complement strand
TGGCTCTAATAAAGGATCTCGCTACGTGGTGGCCATTTTTACTAGGTTAGCAGTTACATACAACACAATGAGTATTTTAAGTAATACTATCAAAAATAAAATTAAAATAAAACACCCTCTGGGCGGTGTAAACATTAATTTGTGATAGATATTGCCTAAGGGGATGGGAGTTAAAATTCAATGTCAGAGAGTGCACATAAGTAAGTAAAAGTCATCAAAATTTAATTAAAGGCAAATTATGACTAATTGAACCAATTAAAATGAATCTTTTTTTTTTTTTCAAACATATAATTAACATAGCTTAACACTTGTACCCGGTCATGGTTAATGGAATGAGAACAGTCTACCCCCGTGGATTGAATAAAGGGTTCGGTTCGAAGTTCTATGAAGGCTTCCGAATTCGAACAGAAGGTTCCCGAGTTCGAGAAGATTCCAGAGTCCGATAAGAAATACATGGAGAAGACCGGAGGTCACATCGGCCGAAACGTTGTGTAGATAACAATAAAGATGAGGACAATAGTCCGAATAATCCAAATAATACATGATGATTGATATGTCATCCCATTTTTTAATGAACATGAACTGGCTATTTAGTCCCATTTTACCTAATTTCAATAATAAACTGTTATCTTCGTAGGAAGTGAACTCGGCTACCCGAGTTCAAATCCTGCATATGCCTGTTTGCATTTCACATAGCGCTAATACCCTTGGGAAGAGTATGACTCCAACTATTCTTAGTACTAGTAAGGCAGACTGGGATCTTAACCTTGTATGGCAACCGATCTAGGATAAGAAAAACTTTGAATTCAAAGCAGTCGTAGACCTGGAGAGGATGGGCTCTTTTAGGAAATTCACGCCTAAGACATGCCTACATGAGTAGCACTTCTATGACCGAACTAGGTTACGGCATCAGTGAATATAAATATTTTACAAAAATACCTTTAAAAGGAATAAAAATGTTGACGATTTGATAAGAAAGTAATAAATAAATAAATAAATAAATAAAAACGAATATTTAATAAAAATGGTATAAAATTCTTAAAAATAATACGGAAATCATCTTAATGTGAATTTTAAAATGTTAAGCATAATTATTATTCTTAACATAAATTATTATAATAATAAAGTATGAAGGTTATGATGAGTTTAATATTGATATTCATTGACGGGGTTCAAAAAAAAAAAAAAAAGAATCACCGAAGTTAAGCAGCGATGAGCCTGTTCAATGCTTAGATGGGTGACCATTTAAGCAACAGCAGGTACTGTAAGCAACCTGATATCAAAATGACTTGATTCGGCATTAAATGACCCGAAAAGGGTTTATGGCGTTACATTCTCATTTCCGTGATGATGTGATGATATAGAAATATTAGTTGTATATTTATATGACCGGTTACTACATTGGAGAGGCTCGAATATAGGTTACTGCGCTGATGTTGGAGTTGGTTGATAATTCCTTGATGTTTGGAGTCTGCAATTGGGATGCTGGTGGACACCTTGCTTTGTGCCATTTAGAATTTTTTAGTAATAACATAAGGCCACTTCTTTTTCTCATGAGATTTTTATTTTCACCCAAGTCACAACTGCCGAGAGCTCGTCTGGCTCTATCAACGCATCGTGCCAGACTCACTCCATACTCTCACCTCTCACTCCTCCTCCGTCCCACTTCGCCACATCTCATGGCTCGTCTAATAAGAACAATGCCATGTGGCTTATGGTGATTCATCCTTAAACTATTGCATTCTCATCTAAAACGTAATTTTTATTTTCCTTCTAAAAAAACTTTTCCGTGCTAATTTACATGCTAATTTACATTCCTGTCTCCCTATCAAGTTACAGGTTGATATGCCGTAAAACTAAACAAGCAAGCAAACACGTAAAAACAGAATCTCTGAAATGTAGTATTTTCTGTGACAGTTTAATCAAGTAAATTATGTCTTTTTAATTTTTTAGGAACGAAAAAGGATTGACTAGACCGGAAATTGGCAAACTGCGACCCGCCATACTTTTTGAATGGCCCACCCATGACTTCATTTTTCTTTTAAAAAAAAATCTTTTTACCGAAGAGATACAATTAACTTTTTCACAATTTCTAAGTTGGTTAGTTGATTGTTTTGTTTTACGGCATTTCAACCTTTTTGGGGGTCTTAGCTCAGTCGGTAGAACACCCGCATAGGAATTGCAAGGTTCCTGATTGGATACCGGTCCCCGCCAACTCAGCGCATGAGTAGCACAGATTGTGTAATCTGATTTGTGCGGTAAAGTGGAGAGCTGACGGTATGTATGACGCCCCACCTCAGAAAAAAAAGAAAGAAAAAAACAATCTCCCTGGTCTAGCGCTAGCGAAAAGGGGATAGACTCGGTCGCTGTCCGGCTGATAACAACAATAGACCGCTCCGCCAACAACAATACAGAATCAAGCCATTTTCTTTTTATAAACAAAGGACTCATGTTGACTACAGTACCTGCTGTTGCTTAAATGGTCACCCAATTAGATATAAAACAGGCTTATCGTTGCTTAACTTCGGTGATCTAGCGGGAATGGGTGTTTTCAGCGTGACTTGACCGTGATATGAAATATAGGCAGAAAGAAAGAAAAAAGACAGAAACAAATAGGGGAGGGGTTATGCCGGTAATAGGCAAAATGTGGCCTATCGTACTTTCTCAATGGTCTGCCTAAGACTTCAATTTTTCTTATAGAAAACATTTTGGACTATATGACCTTTAGGCACCCCTTCCACGATCTCGACTCACAAGGACACTTTTCTCATTTACATTCCTGTTTTTTATAATTAAAAAAGAAAACTCTAAAAATCGTCTGTTAACAATTAACCGGATTTTTACGGTGTAAATGGAAAAAATGTCCCAGAATCGATATCGCAAAAGGGGTGCCTAAAGGTCATATGGTCAAGATTTTTTTTTTTTTATCGAAGAGAAACAAATTAACTTTTCACTATAGGCAGATGCTTACACATATGGTTTTCTGTTATGAAAATGGCTGAGGTAATTTCAACGTAAAATTACGTTAAACCTTATTTAGTAGTACGGCCCACCTGATGATAAGCCATGTCTCATATGGCCCACTTCTCAAAAAAAAGTTGTCCATGCCTGGATTAAACTATGATTTTTTTAAAAATTTGAACTATTCAATTTTCTACCTTTCAAATGAGGTAAAACTTGCAAATCATACTCAAAATCCCATGATATTACAGGGTGACCAGAAAAACAGAACCCAAATTATTTTATTTATTCTCCATTAAACTAACCCTAAACCCCAACCCTAATCCTAACCCTAACCCTACCCCCCCCTAGTTAAAATAAACAGTTTTAACAGTAATTTGTGGGTTCTGTTTTTCTGGGCCATGTGATTTTGAATATGATTTGCAAGTTTTACCTCAAATGATATCCGTGCAACCAGCGCGATCTGATGATGATGATAACTTCTAAACCACTTAGATTTGCATATTTGTATGTGTATTTACGAGATGAGACTTGATATGAATAATTATCATATTTCGACTGTTGTTCTCATCTGTATTGTGTATAAACACAACCAGCCATGGGCTAAATAGAACTTCCCAGATCTTAACCCCATGGATTATTATGTATGGGAGGCTGTTAAGAAAGACACTAATCGCCGTACCAGTACTAAAAAAAGCCCAGTTAATCGACAGAATTAAGGTAGTTTTTGAAACCCTTCCCAGGAAAACTGTAACATCAGCTTGCTCCAGGTTCCGGGGCAGGATTGAGGCGCTAATGGCGGTTATTTTGAGTGAAACTTATTAACAGTAGTGTAATTTCCGTGCCTGTTGAATTTCTTTACAATCCATTAAATTTTGTAGTTACCAAGCACTTTTTCTTTTCCCTTATGAAACTGTCAAATTTCTCCCGAATATCCTGTATATGGTCTCTAATTCTTCCTCTAATTTTCAGTTCCTCTGGTGTATTTTCTAAACTTTTGGGAACCGCTCAAAGTGCACCAACTACAATTAGTATCACTTTGACCCTCATATTCCACAGCTTTTTTCATTATTATTATTATTATTATTATTATTATTATTATTATTATTATTATTATTATTATTCTGCATACAGGCAGAAACTTAGAGCAAAAATAAGAGCACAGCGTAGATTAGTCGGACAGGTGCACCGGAATTCATTTTATTATTTCAAGAAATTATGTAGTATACTTTTTATTACCTTGCTTATAATTGTTTAACGATGCCTATGATTATGAATCATAATTTATTTTTCTTTAAAATTTGTTGTTTTAGGTTGCTTTGATGCCTCTTACGGAACGTGATATAATTATTTGCTAAGCTTAGCTTAGTTGTGACACAAGGCCAGGAGTATGGGGCACCCAGTAAGAATCGAACTAAGAATGGTCTACTAATCTAACTTGCTAACTATTACCAACTAGAATAATCTCTTAAGCATATGAGGCTACTGCCTGTAAGTTACGTTTCCAGTACTACGTGGTAATTTACTACGTGATGACTACTGGCACAATAAGAATTGGCGCGCATTTCGTTTTTCTCTTTGTCTTTGTTCCTCCTTCAGTTAAGTAAACGAACGTGTAAGCACGTGTGTCCAGTACCTCCGTTAAAATACGTATTGTGTTCTCATCTCTACAAACACTATGAGTCGACTGAACCACAGCATATCAACAGGCTGTGTGCCTAGTTATTCAACACAACGTGAGGTGCTCTATACGGCAAGTGGTATATAACGCTTGATATGCATTTATGTATTTACCCAACCCTCTACCACGGGTAGGATGTGACACAAGGTTGATTTGTAAGCGGAGTACAACTGGTTTGAATTCAGAGATTTCCTTTTCCTAGATCGGTTGACATACCAAGGCTAATGAGCCCAGTCCTGTCCTACTACTTATCCATAGCTGGAAGGAGAATTGTTGGATTCATACTTTTTCTCAAGAATATTTAACGGTATGTGAAATGCAAACAACATCGTCCAGGATTTGAACTTGGTTCACCGGTTTCATTTCCTACGACAATAACTGTTACGTCACATGCGCCTCCTTGATATGCATGCACGTTGAAGCAGTCCTACAAGGCTTGAACTAACTTTAACTTTATTTTAACAGTTTGTTAACCCGTCTCGAGTTATTTTATTCCTAGAGGTTAGAGAATCGCGTTCGTTGTTTCTAAAGATTTTTTTTTTCCTTTTTTTTTTTTTTTTTTGTTTTGTTTTGCACACGGTCCTATCGAATACGATAATTTTTAAACAGATCTATTTGACCATAGATGGGACCCTAACAGATACTACCACCCCAGGTCATAGTAAACCTGGGGATAATGGCAATAAGGGGGTACTGACTTTACAGAGCTACTTGTTTAAATATCAATTCCAAGAGCAATGATCACTCAACTTTTATATTTCCCATCAAAGTATAGAACTTTTCACCAACCACTTGAAATTTAAGTACTCCTATGAAGTTACAAGTACTCCTTTTAGAATTACAAGTGCACGCGACTATTTAATGCAAAAATAGATAAATCCAAGTGTTATACTTTAAATCAGTGATTCCCAATCTATGTGCACGGGCTCACTAGTGCTCTTGAGAAAGTACGTGCAAAATTAGCATGAATGAAATAGTCCCTCTTTTGATAGAGCATTCAACAACCTTTGAAGATAAGTTAAACTTTTATTTTCCATCATTAAGCACAGAAGATTATAGCAGGGTTCGAGAACCTTTATATTTATTTGAATAATAATAATAACGACTAACAGGACCTGTGGGTATAGCATAATATGATAATTTAATTATTACGTTTGGTATGTTTATTTGAGAGCTATTGCCAAATAGTTCAATATGTAAAAAGTATAATAATCTCGATTTAACTATCTCTCACTCTTTTTTTTCTTTCTTCTTTTGATCTTTTCATTATGTTCGATTGACATAGATGATCGTTATCGCTTCCGCGCGTTCACCCCTCTCTTTACATTTCCCCTACTCTCATTTTTCTTTTCTTTCCTTTTTTTTTTTTTTGTTTTTTTCATTATGTTTTCTGTACAGCATGTCTTTTTTCTTACCTTTCTTTCTTTATAATAAAAAGGAATGGTCCATTATTTTGACTAAGGTGACGACACTCATAAGAAATAAGAATTCGGCAGATAAGCAACACCAGATTATCAGAATTTACATTCTGGTATTTCATCTTGGATGATTTGGACGGTCCCATTTTTAACCAGAAGATGTTGCAAGATGATAACTGTCGGAAAATTAAGGAACAAGCGTAATAATAATAATAATAATAATAATAATAATAATAATAATATGGACAAATATCTGGACCTTGCCAGAGAACTGAAAAAGTTATGGAATATAAAAGTGAAAGTGATACCAGTTGTAGTTGGTGCACTTGGAACAGTCCCAAAAGGATTGGAAAAGGGTCTGGAAAGTTTGGAAATCAGAGGAAGGATTGAAACTATTCAGAACACTGCACTGCTGCAATCTGCCAGAATACTCAGAAGAGTCATGGAGACCTGAGGAGACTTGCTGTCACTCATACTCCAGTGAAAGACCATCAGCTAATGCTGATGTGAAAACTCAAAAGGAGCAAATAATAATAATGAAAAAAGCTGTGGAATATGAGGGTCAAAGTGATACCAATTGTAGTTGGTGCACTTTGAGCGGTTCCCAAAAGAAAACAGACTAGAGGAACTGAAAATTAGAGGAAGAATAGAGACCATCCAGACAATAGTATTGTTGAAATACTCAGAAAAGTCCTGGAGAACTGAGGAGACTTGTTGTCACTCAGGCTCCAGTGAAAGACCATCAGTTAACGCTGGTGTAAAAAAAATCACAAGGAGTGAAATAATGACTTTGAGATAAAGACGGGTCACCCTATCCCAGCCAGAAGACCAGACCTAGTGTTGATTAACAAAAAAAAAAAAAAAAAAAGAGAACGTGTCAACTGGTGGACTTTGCAGTTCCAGCAGATCACAGTGTGAAGCTGAAGGAAAATGAAAAGATGGATAGATACCTGGACTTTGTCAGAGAATTGAAACAGCTGTGGAATATGTGAGTGAAAGTGATACCTATTGTAGTTGGTGCACTTGGAACGGTTCCAATAAACTTGGAAAAAAGACTGGAGGATCTGGAAATCAGAGGAAGAATTGAGACCATACAGACTACTGCACTGCTGCAATCGGCCAGAATACCCAGAAGAGTCCTGAAGACCTGAGAAGACTTCCAGTTCAACCTTTTTGGGGGTCTTCAGCTTCCAGTGAAATACCATCAGCTAACGCTGATGGGAAAAACTCAAAAGGAGTGAAAATAATAATAATAATAATAATAATAATAATCTATATATAACGGAGATTCGGTCTGACAGATATGATAAAAACAGTTGGGTCTTTCCATAAGAGCAACAGAGTTGGGACAATCATATAGGTGCTAGGGCTTGGCGTGACCAGCCATTTGATCTAAGGGGGCCTCTCCAACCGCCCGTGTAGCCTAAGTAAGGGCCAAAGTGGAGTGTTGCATGTCATGGACTGCTCAGCCACCAGGATTCTCTCCTTAAGCATTACGGATTGCCACCCACGGCCAACAGGTGGCCTCAGAGGTGCAGTCTGTGTATTCTACAGCCCCAGCTTTTATAAAGGGAATTTGGTGGAGACAAGTATAGACCAAAGTTCTATAAAATCCGCACCTATTTTTGTCCGAGAGAGGGTTAAAAACTTTTTATCCCTCATTTTCCATTAGAAAAACCGGACCATATGACCTAAAGGCACCCCTTTTTGATCTCGATTAAGAAAGGACATGTTTTTCATTTACACCGTCAATATCCGGTTGTTTTAACAGACGATTTTTAGATTTTAAAAAAATTATAAAACCCTAACCCTAAAAAACAACCGGATATTGACGGTGTAAATGAAAAACATGTCCTTTCGTAATCGAGATCAAAAAGGGGTGCCTTAAGGTCATATGGTCCAAAAAACCTAACAAAAATGATATATTAAAAAATTAATTAAAAAATAATTAAAGAATAAAACAAATCAATAAAGGATAAAACATAATGGAAAGAAAAAAATACAAATAAGAATAATAAAAAAACAAAAACAAGAATATATAAACAATAAAAGATAATAAAACAAATATATATTTTTAAAAATTAACTTTTTAATTAATTTATATATAAATATATTCGTCATCGGGGCGACCTAATGTCGGTCAGCCAAACAGCGAGTATGTCTATCCCCTTTTCACTAGCGCTAGACCCAAGGAGATTATTTTAGCGTCTGAGGTGGAGCGCCACACCTACCATCATCTCCTTACTTTTACCGAACAGATCCCTGAGCTACTCATACGATTTGGCGAGGGCCGGTATCGTGCACTTTAATTTATTTTTGTAAGTTAAAATTAAAGTACTTTTCTTTTTTTAAATCCATTTTGTGTATCTGTTTTAAAATGTGTGCCAAAAATTTCTTGTTGCTTCTAAAAGTGCGCCCCGAGCAAGAAAGATTAGAGAAGTGGAATTTTAAATTATTGGGCGCGTGTTGTAATGTCTAGAGTGTTAGGCAAGGCAACCATTGACAGTGAAGTCGACTCTTACCAAGTCTCTCATATTTCTAGCCTTGTGCCAAACTATGCTAAGCTTTGAAAAAGACCCACTGCTTTAAATCGTAACTTTTTTTTTTCACTTGACGTCAAAAGGTCAAGTTAATATTTTCATTTCAACCTCGACCGGTTCTGGCCGGTCGGTAGAGAAATTCAGACTCAAAGGGGTGAAGGGAAGCTGTGGCACTTTAAAAAAATGTACCTTTCATACATCCAGAGAGAGAGAGAGAGAGAGAGAGAGAGAGAGAGAGAGAGAGAGAGAGAGAGAGAGAGCGAACAAAGAGAGAGAGAAATAGACGGACAAAGAGAGAGAGAGAGACAGGCAGACTGACAGACAGAGAATTGGGCAGAGATAGAGAGTCGCACAGAGGGAGAGAGAGAGAGAGAGAGAGAGACGGACAAGAGAGAGAGAGAGAGAGAGAGACAGGCAGACTGACAGAGAATTGGGCAGAGATAGAGAGAGTCGCACAGAGGGGGAGAGAGAGAGAGAGAGAGATGGACACAGAGAGATAGAGAGAGAGTGGGAGAGAGAGATCAATAGATGGACAAAGATAGAGAGAGAGAGAGAGAGAGTCGGACAAAGAGAAAGAGAGAGAGAGTAGGAGAGAGAGAGAGTAGGAGAGAGAGAGTCGGAGAGAGAGAGAGAGAGAAGAGTTGGACACAGAGAGATAGAGAGAGGGTGGAGAGAGAGATCAATAGACGGACAAAGAGAGAGAGAGAGAGAGTCGGACAAAGAGAAAGAGAGAGAGAGAGAGAGTCGGACAGAGAGAGAGAGAGAAAGAGTTGGGCAGAGAGATAGTCGGACAAAGAGATAGATAGATAGTAAGAGAGAGAGGGGGGCGCACGCATACATACCAGAGGTTCCTACCTTTTTTTGCCATGACCCTCCTAATCATCTCTAAAATCCTGACGTATCTCCATGTAGTAATATATAATTCTTATAACTTCAAAAATGAACTCCGTATAAGCTAAAAAGACTTAAAACACCAAATCCTTGGTTTAAACAAATTCCAAAAGCACAAGTCATCTATAAAAAGCAAAATTGAAATAATCAAAAGACAGAAAATAAAGAGAGAAAATTTCTTTACAAATATTTCAACAAATTAGCCTCAATTGCGCCCACCAATAAATCAAATAAATCAAAATTTGTTTTATTCTAATATATATTTAAAGTTATCTAACGGAAAGAGTTTTACGAGAAAATTATTTACAAACAAGAAATAGTTACATAATCTTTTACATGTCCGCTTTTCATTACGAGTTTAAATTTAACGACAATTTCACCAATCATGCTTATGCACTCTACTTCAAAATAAACTCGGGAACAAAAAATATACTTACTCCTTCCGCTATTAAAATTAAATCGCCGTATTGTTTTAATTCAACGATAGTTTCATCAATCATGCCTACCCCCTCTGCTTCCTTTTTTTTTTTTTTTCAGATTCAATAACAAAGGGTTTTGAAAAAATAAAAACGGTGCTCTGTAGTTAGATTTAATATTTTGAAATAAAATTATTAATTAATATTAATAAAATTATAATATAATATAATAATATTAATTTGGTGCTTCTTAATCAATAGAAATATTTCAAGAACATTCAGTAAAAAGAAATCTTAGAAACCTTAGAATGGACAGAACTAAGTTTCCATTTTAAATTGTTTTATTTTTTTTACTCCTTTAATAAATTTGAGGATTTTAATTACTTAAAATATTAAATGTTTAACTTTAAACTCTTAAGTTTCTATTTCAAAGTTTTTTTACACATTTTGGCATTTTTTATTTTTTTTATTCCTTCAATTTATTTATTGAGTTTACTTATCATACAAACCCTCTGACATTGAATTTTTAATTCACACACCCCTCAGGCAATATCTTTCAAGAATCAATTTTTACACCGCCCGGGTGGCGTTTTTTTTTTTTTTTTTTCCTATTTTAGATAATGTAAATGCCAAAGTGATTTTTTAAGATCACTTAAAATGTCGAGAAGTCTTGCTAATTAAAAAAAAAAAAGTACGTAAACTTAATAACACCCTTTCTCAGGTTGACACAATCATACAGCCCCTGGGCTAGATCCAGTGTCCATGTTTAGTCTGGCCTACGGCTCAATCTTATTTACAATTTTTTTTAGTTTTAAGATATGTATATACCCTCCACCTCGAACACGATGCTACACAAGGCCACTTTTTAAATAGAGTTTTCCTTCTCCTAGACCGGTTGCCATACCAAGATCAAAGACCCCAGTCTGTCATTTACCCATAACTGGAGGGAGAATAGTTAGATTCATACCGTCGTGGTGTAATGGCTAGCAAGCTAATCCCGCAGATCCATTACTAGTGAATATCGAGTTCGAACCTCGCTAGATACCTCATACTTGTGACCTTATGTCACATCTTAGCTGTGGCGAACGGGTTAGGTAAATACCTACTTTTCCCAAGGGCATTAGCACTATGTGAAATGCAAACAGACTCATTCAGGATTTGAATTCGGGTCACCGTGCCCATTTCCTACGACGAAACCATTACAGGACGATTCTGTTAAATATATGTTTATAAAGGAAGGTATTCACCCACCCCGTTCTCCATGTGACAGAAGGTCAAAGTATGGGGCATCCAGTGTGGATCGAACCCGCTAATCAGTAGAAATGGATATGTGAGACTAACTTGCTAACCATTACACCACGATGGGACCCACTTATCTATCTCTACATATATAAAGGGCAGTTGTGTGAATCTGTATGCCCCGATGAAACTTCGAAAATAAAACAATTAATGACAAAGTAAAAAGTAAAGTCATCGGGGCAGCCTAATGTCGGTATCAGCCAATCAGCGAGGGAGTCTACCCCTTTTCACTGGCGCCAGCTCCTTACTTTACCACACAGATCCCTGTGCTACTCATAACGCCGAGTTGGCGAGTTAGTATTTTAAAGAGACATGATTTTTCTTTTCAGGGTGGCTGGATCAAGGCAAGGTCTTTTTTACATAGTGATTTTAATGGGGCCTCCTGCGAGGATCCAACCCGTGATTCAACAATAATGGATCTACGAGATTACCTTTTTTACCCCCCTTCTCTACCTAGACGACGCCGGGTAGCCGCTTCTAGTATATTTATAAAGGTCATAAAAGTTGTCTTTAACTATTAACTGTTAAGGATTAAAGATATATTGTTTAAGGTTCACAAACACAGTTCTAATGAGAAAAGTGAGCTTCAGATTAAAGCTTTAGATTAAGGAAAATAAATATATTAAGAACAGGATTTATGATAAAGTGTCTTTAATCAAACAAAACCATTAAGCAAACTTTAAAAATTCTGGATTTGGTAAATAAAATTTGGTCGGAAAATTAAAACATATTACAGGGTGACCCAGAAAAAACAGAACCCAAATTATTTATTTATTTTCCCATTAAACTAACCCTAAACCCCAACCCTAACCCTAACCCTAAACCCTAACCCTAACCCTACCCCCTAGTTAAAATTAACAGTTTTATTACAAAATTTTTGGATTCTGTTTTTTCTGGTTCACCCTAATTTTGCGACCGATTTGCAAGTTTAGCCATATACTGTTGACGTGGGTAGCGATCCGTGATGCTTACGGGTGGAATCCTGGTGGATGAGAGGTTCATGCCATGCAACAGGCTAGACAAGCAGTCGGGGATGCTCTTTCTGATCAATCGGCTGATCACGCCAAAGTCTAGCACCTATATGATTGTCCCGACCCTATTGCCTTAATGGTAAACCCCCAATCCTTTTTATCATATAAGTGCTAGAAAGCAGTGGCTAAATTCCCTGGGTATGACGTTAAACTGCATCTAATGGTGAATTTCCAATTAATGGGGATTCTGAAGTACCATTACTCCCAGGTCGACTCTCACCCGGAGTGGTAGTACCTATTAGGGTCCAATATGGGTTAAATAGAAAAAAAACGAGTTTAAAAAATGTGTTTAAAAAATTGAGTTCAAATAATAAAAAAATTGAATATCCATCAAGAATGAATAAAACAAAACATCATCGGCATAAAATAACCCAACAAGGGTTGACATGCCGTAAAATCCAAGCAACCAGCCTGACAGTTCTAATTCGTTCCGCTCGTAATTCAATTTACTCGTATATCATATCAATTTCCCGCATTGAAATAAACTGAAATGCCATTAATTTGTCCCGCCTTTCCCCATAACAATACCCTAATTTTTTGTGACTTTTTTTTAAATAAGAAAAACAGCACTGTTTTGTATAAAAACATAAGAAAATAGAATGTAATGAATTATGTGCTGTAATAAGTTTTAATGTTTATTTTTTTTATAAATAATATTTTTCTTTGGCGTAATAAATTTGGAAACTTAAATGTTTTTTAGTGAATTTATAGTTTTTTTTTATATTGGTTTAAGGTCGCTGGTTATTTCTGGTGCGTGTTCGCAGGTTTTCTTTTTTAACCCCATTATATTTAGTGGTTCTTCTTTCTTGTGGTTGTCAAGCTGAAAAGGAAATAAAGGAAGGAAAAGGAAGAGACAAAGACAAAAGGTAATTTTAGAACTTAGACTTAATTCGTGGGTCATAGCTACCTCGTGGAGAGGAAATTTCTTCCTGTCCAGCAATAGTGTCTGACACCACTTAAGGCATGAGTCCCGAATGGCCGAGGATTTTCTTCGTGGTAGATTTTTTCGTGGGATCCTTATTCCTGCGCATGCCCAGAGGGTTCTTCCTGTCTATAGGTTCGTGGGGGATTTTTTTATTTAATCTTATTTTAAATCCCACCAACTTATTAATATAAGCGTATGTGGAGATCGCTCGTATCTCAAATTTTAGCTCTCAGCACAAAGCAAAAAATCGACCCAGTTACTCATGAGTTGGGGCACGGTTTTGAAATATGGGTAAAAATGTTTTTGATGTTCCCGCCTCTTTCATAGGTAGAAAAATCGACATGGTTGTACGATTTCCGGTCAAAACGACATCTGCTATTATCATCACTTTACAGGATTTTACGCTGAACATATGTTAAAACTTCAACAGGATATGGTAATAATTTTTGGAAGTCTGTTGCCTAAATGATATTTTCTAAGAAAGAAGGGAAAAGATTGAATCATGTACCAAAGATAAGGTTGACTTTTAGAGGAAATTAATTGCATCAATGTCGGTCTTTGTTTATAAGACGTTCTTGGATCATTGTTCATAGCACGTTCTTGGGTTATTGTTTATAAGACGTTCTTTGATCATTGTTTATAGGACGTTCTTTGGACATTGTTTATAGCACGTTTTTGGGTCATTGTTTATAGCACGTTTTGGGTCATTGTTAATAAGACGTTCTTTGGTCATTGTTTAAAGGACGTTCTTGGGTCATTGTTTAAAGGACGTTCTTGGGTCATTGTTTATAGAATGTTCTTTGGTCATTGTTTATAGCACATTATTGGGTTATTGTTTATAAGACGTTCTTTGGTCATTGTTTAAAGGATGTTCTTGTATCATTGTTTATAGGATGTTCTTGGGTCATTATTCATAGCACGTTTTGGGGTTATTGTTTATAAGACATTCTTTGGTCATTGTTTAAAAGAAGTTCTTGTGTTATTGTTTATAGAACGTTCTTGGGTTATTGTTTATAGGGCATTTTGGGGTTATTGTTTATAGGACGTTCTTGAGAATGTATCAATTTATATGACAAGTAATGATGATGTCTACAAGTTATCTACGCGAGTGTCCTGGGTATGACGTTAAACTGTATCTAATGGTGAGATTCCAATTCTGTAGCTCTGGAGAGTGTGGGGTACCCCTTCATCACCATTACTCCTTGGTCTACTCTGACTCGGAGTGGTAGTACCTGTTAGGGTCCAATCTATGACTTAGAAAAATATGATTTTAAAAATGTATCAAAATGATTTTTTATAAATAGATAATAGATAAATAGAACAAAATGTTTTCGGTATAAAATAAGCCAAAAAGGGTTGACATGCCGTAAAATCAATCAAACAAACAGAACAAACAAAACAAAGATTTTACATAAGAATTATTCAAAGTTAATCAAAATGATTTCTAGTAAATATTTTGGCGTTCTGTCGTGCTATAATGGTTAGCAAGTTCATCTCCCAAATCCGTTACTACTGAAAAGTGAGTTCGATCCTCGCTGGGTGCCACATACTTGAAACCTAGTGTCAAATACTATCTGTAAGGCAATTCTTATACTAATTTATTAAGACATATGAAGTTAATGAAAAATCTGACATAACCACCAGTTTATTAATATACATGAAGTTATTTCTTCTAATTTATTGATACACATGAAGTTAATGAAAAATTTTCCAACAATTTGTTTATATCGATGAAGTTAAGGAAAAATTAACATAAAGTAATTTCTACCAATATATTAATATACATTGAGTTGATGAAAATTATTTCTACCAGTTTATAAAACTAAACAAAACCAAACTAAACAAAAATATTTACCAAAAATATTTCGCTTATATACTTCTTCATCAGTATGAGCATATAAAGTCGGATACTCTAGTATATCTACCTATCTATCTATCTATCTATCTATCTCAGTCTGTTAATATTCTATCTATCTATCTATCTATCTATCTATACATACATACATATATAAAGGATAGTTGGTGTGTATGTATGTATGTTTGTATGTATGTCCTAAGTAAACTACGAAAATAAAACAATTAATGACTAAGTAAATATATATACACATTCACTATCACGAGATCTTGCTTTTTGTGCAAAAATAATGAAAATTCTATTTATATCTGGAAAGATATTTAAAAATTGGGATTTGAACATTAAAAGAAGGGAAAGTCATTGGCGGCATTTGTGATTAAGACAAATCAGACCAAAGACCAAAACAATCAAGGGATCAGCGAAACTAACTTTTTTACTATCCCCCTTCTACCCAGGCAACGTCGGGTAGCCGCTTCTAGTCATATCTATGGTTGATTCATACATTCTCAGCTTCGACAATGTGTTAATGGCCAATGAAATTTATGACTTTGCTCCCGATTGACATGTTGATTGCAAATCTGACACCTCGTTTGCATCCATCACCAACGATTAGTAAATATATATATATATATATATATATATATATATATATATATATATATATATATATATATATATCAAACGAATGAACAGATTTATTAAATGTCATTGTAATTTTTGTTATTTCAGGCAAACTTCATTTCGACCAATCTGACTGATTATCAAGATCTCAGATTAAAAATTCGAAATTATGTTTCCGGTTTTTTAGTTGATATGTTTAATAGACATCTGCTATCTTCTTATTGATAGATAGATAGATAGATAGATAGATATGAATAAGCTTGGATATATATATAGATAGATAGATAGATAGATAGATAGATGGCCAGTTTAGCTTAGTCGGTAGAGCGTCCGACTAGGGACCACAAGGTTCCGGGTTCGATACCGACCCTCGCCAACTTAGCGTATGAGTAGCACAGGAATTTGTGCGGTAAGGTGAGGAGCTGGTGGTAGATGCTAAAAAACGATCTCTTTGGTCTAACGCTAGTGAAAAGGGGTTAGACTCTCAAGCTGTCTGGCTGATACCGACATTAGGTCACTCTGACGACTTTACTTTTACTATATATATATATATATATATATATATATATATATATATAGATAGATAGATAGATAGATAGATAGATAGATTTTGAGTGAGATATGTATGAGTAGACTTAGATATTAAACTTAGATTCGAAAATTCTGTCTTTGGACACTTGGTTGATATGTTTGATAGACCTTTGGTATCTTCTTATTGATAAATATATATGAATAATCTGATATATATATATATATATATATATATATATATATATATATATATATATATATATAGATAGATAGATAGATAGATAGATAGATGTTAATAGACGGAGATAGACAGACAGACAGACAGATAGATAGATAGATAGATGTTAACAGACATAGATAAATACATAGATAGATAGTAACTGAGATAGGTATGAGCAGACTTAGATAGATATTAGAATTACATTCGAAAATTCCGCCTTTGACTTTCTCGTTTGATATGTTTGATAGATCTCTGCTATCTTCTTCGGTCAATGGCGATGATTGCTCCATCTCCATAAAATAAATGAAGTCTTCATGAAACATAAGAAATGGAATATCTTAGAATTTTTTATACTATTTTCAAATTCTGTATTTGAATAACTAAGTAATCTAATTATAAAACAACAAAATTGCAAATGAACAAAAAAAGTGATACATATAGAAAAATAATATATATATATATATATATATATATATATATATATATATATATATTATTTTTCTATATGTATTGGTCCTCGCCAACTCAGCGTATGAGTAGCACAGTGATCTGTGCGGTAAAGTAAGGAGCTGATGGTAGGTGTGGCGCTCCACCTCAGACGCTAAAACAATCTCCTTGGTCTAGTGCTAGTGAAAAGGGGATAGACTCCCTCGCTGATTAGCAGATACCGACTTTGGGCTTCCCCGATGACTTTATATATACATCTTATTATAATGGAGATTGTGTGTTTGTCTGTCTGTAACCGAAATTATATTACTATTCAAGTCACAATTCCCTTTGTTATTTACATCACATTCTCCATGATTTTACTTATATTTAAACCTCAATTATTAATAAAATTGTTTTACATTACTTACATTGTTGACCATATCTACATGATATTTTCCACGTACCCCACGTGTACGGGTCAGGCACAAGGCCCTATTTATGTGGGACCACCCACAAGCCGAGACTCATGGGGTGGCGGGTGAAAAATTGCGTCGATCCCGTCGGCATTCCCCCTCAAGGGGGCGCCTCAGGCACTGGGCAATAAACCCAGCCCTGCCCCTTTAAATCAAGGGGGCAGGTGTTGCCTGGGGGGATGGCCCCCTGGGATCGACGCTATTAACTTGTAAAGATCCAGGGCCGAAGCCACTGGACCCCCGGTGTTGACCAGGTCTACATACTAATAATATGCATTTGTATTTATATATACAACAAAATAGAGGTTTACAGTATGAATGGAAAGGCTAATTTGCATATTGATCTTAAAAATTTGATTTTAATAGATATATGTTTAGTATTATTGATTTCTAATTGTTTGGTTTTATCTTATTGAATATGAGCAAAAATCTCTTCAATAAATCTTAAAAGAAATCCCTTAACAAGAAGAAATAACTGTAATATTATTCTTTACTTCCTATTTTAACTAAACAGTTTAATTAGGAAAATTTACCAATGAAAGACGGGAGTAACGTAAAATGATGGAAGAGTTAGTTTCAAAGTTGTTCTATTTTTCAATCATACCCCCTCTGTTCAAAATCTTTTTATCTACATTCTTATTCAGTTTCATTAGCCTTTCTAATTTAATATGATATTTTATCATAAAATTTAACTAAAATACTTGCACCCGGAGGGTGCATATATTTGCTAGTATATATATATATATATATATATATATATATATATATATATATATATATATATAGTAGAAATATGAGGAATAAAAGAACAAAACCCAGACAAAAATGTGTAGTATATTTTGCTGGGGTTTGAACTCGGCTTCGTCAGCATTTATAATACTCCAGCGAAATATACTACACATTTTTGTCTGAGTTTTGTTCTTTCATTCCTCATATTTCTAACACATTCTGTCGGATTCATTCCAATCCTCTTTCTCCATATATATATATATATATATATATATATAATTAATGTTGATATTATGATTTCACACTCATAACTTCAAGTTTCTTGGTAGTCCAATCATCAGATGAGAAGTGGTTGAGATGTAAAAAACCAGTCGTGAAATTTCACGACTGGTTTTTTACATCTCAACCACTTCTCATCTGATGATTGGACTACCAAGAAACTTGAAGTTATGAGTGTGAAATCATAATATCAACATTAATTATAAAACTGCTCTGCTTTATTAGCATTGAGCACCTTTCCATGCAAATACTTTTCTCATTTTTTCATTCACTATTCATTATATATTATATATATATATATATATATATATATATATATATATAAACCCCTGTATTCTGGGCATTACCTTCAGTAATGATCATGTTTTTGCTCATGTCTGATGATGCTGTATTCATGCAGTTGAAATGTTTCCCTTCATTTATTCTATATATTGCTCTGTCCGTCCACTTATTGGCACTAGGCACATCAAGCTCTCACTACGGTTTACCTGCATCACTACGGTTAAAACTACACACGGAATGATCCTCATTACCAACAAATATATATATATATATATATATATATATATATATATATAATAAAGAATTTATATAGAATGAATGTATCAAAATCTTAAAATGATCTATTAAAAATGATGTATTTGTATGAGTTATAGTATAAGTATAAAAAATAATTACTGTCAAAAAAATTAAAATAATGGTTTTGATATAAGAACTTCTATAATAGGTACTATGTTAAAACCATTATTTTCATTTATATATATATATATATATATATATATATATATATATATATATATAAGAATCTGCGATACAAATACTACCAACTGTTCTTTTTAAAGTCTTAGCAAAAGTGTGGCATGCGAGCGAGAAACGGAACTAATTGTTTCGATATGTTTAAAATGGAGATAGCACAAAGAATCCGATCCTTTGAAACAGAAGAACACAACATTTTTTGCGAAAATCTTTTGTTCTTTTAATTCTTTTTTCGCTTCATGAATTTATTTTCTTGTAGAGAACGCATGGAAATCCCAGAGAATCAACAAATTGCCAAAATTTGTAAATCCTCTTATTAATTCAACCAGATTCAACTTACGAGTAAGAAGCCTTTTTTTTTTCTAGTACTTATTTACTAAGATGGTTGTCTCATCGTGGTGTAATAGTTAGCAAGCTAGTCTCGCAAATCTATTACTACAGAATAGCGAGTTCGATACTTGCTAGATACCCGATACTTGTGATCTCGTGCCACATCCTACCCCGGGCGAACGGGTTGGGTAAAAAGAGTATCCTATCGTAATTATAATGGTTAGTACGCTAGTCTCGCAGATCCATTACTAGTGAATTGCTTGTTCTATCTTCCGTGGATGCTCCATATTTGCGACCTTGTGTCACATCCTACCCGTGGCGAACGGATTTGGTAAATACCTATTTATTTATTAAGCATGCCTGAATACGGCCCTGGGCCAAATGATAACGGGAAGATTATTTGATGCCATTCTTTAAAATGGGGAGGGCCTACCTACCTAGAAAATTAGAGTTCAAACTCTTAGCCTTTAATAAGTCTCTGCCATTATGTATGTGTGTGTGTGTGTGTGTGTGTGCGTGTGTGTGTGTATGTCTGTCTGTGTGTGTGTGTGTGTGTGTGTGTGTGTGTGTGTGTGACACTATTGTTTATTTGGACAAACCCGCCCGGGGGTCATATTCTGTCCTTGCTAGAGTAGTAGGATAGTAGAGAGACACTATCTTTTTTTGGGACAGCACGCCTGGAGAGTTGTATGCCTAGGGAAATTCAATTAGCGATATTACAACGTCTTGTGATGAGCAAATAAGTAGGTAATAAAATTTGAAAATTATTTTGTCGCCCAAGAGTGATAAGAATTAAATGTGTTTACTCACGGTTTTAATTAGTAGACTAAGCTATATTACTTTACATTTTTATAAGTAGGTAATAAAATTTATGGAAGTGACAAATGTCCTTTTTTTTAGCCTAAAAGCGATAGAAAGTAAATGTGTTTAATCACCATTTTGATTAATGGTCTCCTATGAATCACAGCTTATTGGTGGATCGGGGCGGGGGGGAGAAAAAGCTTTTTCATTCTGGGTTCAATATATACAGTAACGGGAGAAAAAAAAATTAAGACAGGGAAAAATCTTAATTATTTGGTGAAAAGGGGATAGATTCCCTCGCTGTCTGGCTGATACCGACTTTAGGCCACTCCGACGACTTTACTTTTTTTATTACTCACATGGATAATATGTTTAATTAACTTAAAAGCCGCTATATCGGGCGGCAATCAAGTTGGTTATTCCCAAATTTATTTCTAAGTTATAAAAATTGTTATCGTACAAAAAGAAAATCGTCGCAAAAAAAAATCACCTAAAAATGCCGAAAACAATCACAGCAATAAAAACTTGGGAACCCAAAATTTCAGGATTGCGGGTTCGGATTTGATCTGGAATGTTTTTAATTTGATCACGGAGTTAGCATGATTCCAAAATGGTATAATATGTTGGGCTACTGCATCTAGGATTAAAGTTGAAAATCTGGCACACTGCCACACTGACATTCACATCTATTATTAGAGAAGGTCTAATTTTCTTGCGAGTTATTTGGCACTCGCTCCAAATTTTACTAACTGGTCATATGATATTTTAACTAGGTAGGGTTTTTTGCAACTGCATCTCATCCATTTAACAAATTAAATTGATGCTAAACAGAGATGCAATTAATTGAAGTAAATGAATAGCAGAATAACTTCAAGTAAAGTGTTCACTTGGTGGGGGATTAATTAAACTGAAAAACTAACAAAACATACATTTTCGTTTGCTATTAAAGGAAATTGTTCTCTTCTTAACTAGATTCGGGCACTTGAATTCACATCTGAAGTCAGAATTTAACCATTATGTTACATTTTTAATTTATACATAATTTAAATATTATACAAGGTGTGTCGAAAAAGTAGCGATTTTTAAAAATTTTTTACACATCTTGTATTCTGAAAAAATTAACGTTCCTTTCTATCTTGGTAAATACAGCTTCAATCTCGATACTTTTATGACATACCTTTTATACACAATTTTACTCTGCATGCCATATCATATGGTATACTGTCACAAATTCCATATTATATGGTATATGGTCATTAAAAGCTTTATATCATATTCTCATATTATATGGTATATGGTCACTAAATACTTTATTATATCATTTTCTGATATCATATGGAACTTTACACACATACCCTATCATATGGTATATGGTCACTAAAATCTTTATTTTATCATATTCTCATATCATATGGTATATGGTTACACATGCCATATCATATGGTATATGGCCACTAAATACTTTATTATATCATATTCTCATATTCTGGGTGCCTCGTATAATGTAATGGTTAACAAGCTCGACTAGCAAACAATTACAAATGATTTCGAGTTTCACTGGGTGCTAAATACACCTGGCCTTGTGCCACATCTAAGCAAAGCTTAGTAAATAACTATCGTATTTTCCCTCACATTCACATTATATTTAGCATATTACATCAGTTTAAAAATAAGAATTTTAATGAGAAAAAAGTCTCTTATTACTCAGTTGGTAGAGCGACCGACTTGGAACCACAGGGTTCCGGGTTCGATACCGACCCTCGCCAACTCAGCGTATGAGTAGCACAGGGATCTGTGCGGTAAAGCGAGGAGCTGATGGTAGGTGTGGCGCTTCGCTTCAGACACCAAAAACAATCACCATGGTCTAGTGTTAACGAAAAAGGGGTAGACTCCCTCGCTGTCCGGTTGATACTGACTTTAAGCCACCCCAACGATTAAATACGCAAAACGTACAAATAACGTTAAGGCTTTTACAAAAGATAATGTTTTCTATATAGAAATATACGAAGTACAACCTTTAGGTTCCTTGGGGGAGCACAGGACCGCAGCCACACCACATCAGTGATAGTGCTGTTGTTTCAATAGCAAGCAGGAGTTTTATTGGAGTTTTTATGCCTAACTGTTTTATTTTTTATTCAGAGTTGTCCTAGACTGGTTACACGCCAAAGCTACAGATCCCAGACTCACTTGCTATTTTAACAATAGCTGGGGGCGGAGAGACGTTGTTCATGCTGTTCTCACGGACATTAGTGCGAAGTAAATGCCAGTAGCTTCGATCGGAATTTGAACACGTCGTGCCAATTCCATTTTCTGCGTCGATAACCATTACGCTATTACGCACCTTGACATCTGTAAGTATATTGTCGACGTATTAAACGTTTGGCTACATTACTTGAAAACAAGGATGCTGGTAAGTTTGCAATGTAAAAGAGCGAGGATTGTGGAACTAAAGAAGTTCTTTCTTTTTTTCTTTTTTTCTTTTTTTCTAGTTTAACACTTAACTTGAATGGTTTACTTAAGAATGCATAATGTTTACGATTTATTTGACATGTCCAGACCTTCAAGGTTAGTTGGTTGGTTTTATGGTATGCCAACTCTTTGTTGGGTTATTTAATGAAGAAGCCAGTTTTTTTGTATGTTTTTTTTTGTTTTTTTTATTTGTTTTTTGTTTTGTTTGTTTGTTGATTTTTGTTTGTTTGTTGTGTTTTTTTTATTTTTGCTGTTGTTTGCAAGCAATTTTACCATTCATTTAAATAATTCAATTTACTTTGTTTAAGAAATATTTTATGAAGTCAGAATGTTTAACAATTAAAGAAATACTATTTTGCGTCTTATTTGTTATTAGTTTATTTACAGCTAAAAACATGATGAATTTATTTCGGTCTGTTGGTCTCCTCTGATTTTACTGAAAAAAAAAAAAATACATGTCTAAATAAATTCATCAATTGATGAATATCTAAAGTTTTTATATACATTTATTTGATTATATTTTGCTCTGCACACACACACACACACACACACACACACACACACACACACATATATATATATATATATATATATATATATATATATATATATATAAGTAATTGGTAATTTGCTTGAAGCATTGTTAAGTATGTTATGAAATAACCATAATACCCTCTTAGGATTACGGTCAGTCTAGAACTATTAATAAATATTTAAGGAAAAAAAAAAGAATAAATAATAACAGCAAAAGAATGAAAAAAATAGTTAAATAAAATATATAATTGAAGCAAAACACTATGCCTTTTTTAATTCAAATATTTGATTTATAATATTTAATCTATTTGAAATTTAAAGGGAGAATGGTTTGTTTTATTGTTTTGAACTTTGCATCAATCCTAATATGTAATTATTATATGATATTTTAATATATAATTAATATAATATTTAATCTATTTAAGTTTAAAAGAAAAAGAGAAAAAAGTACTCATAAAAGATATTTTCTTAAAAAAAAAAAAGAATTATTTATTTTTTCTATCAATACTAATACATAATTTAAGATAATCTTTTATTTACTTATTTACTATAAAAAATAATTTAAATTAGAGAACAAAGGGGATAAAAAAGAAAAAAAAAAGGAAGAGAAATAACACAAAAAAAAAAAGAAAGAGAGGGAGAAAGAATAAGAAAGGAAAGGTGAAAGCGAAACAAAAGCTAAGTATGTAAATTTTTCTATTAACGGTTTTTATTTATTTGTTCATTTTTGTTTTTTTTAAATTTTGACATGCCTACACGGTCGCAACATATTGGCAACATTTTACCGGATGTCAGCCTTGTTCTCAACAAACTTTTAAAAAAGAAAAAAAAGAGAGAAATAAGAAATTACAGTTATTCGCCCATTTCATTCATAAAGGAGGAGAAGAAGAAAGAGAGGAAAAAAAGGAGAGGAAAAGGAAATAAGAAGAAAATTATAACCACACAAATAAAAAAACATAAGCACGTCATTTCTGAAAATAAACTCTGATGATGAAGCTCTAGCTTCGAAATCGATAAGACATATAAAACATCTTTTTGTCTTTATTTTTTATACGCATTGTATTGCCTTCGAATTTTATTATTTATATATATATATATATATATATATATATATATATATATATATATATATGTGCTTAATTGGAGTCGTACCTAATTTTGAAAATTAATTAATTAATAATGAATTAGGCGGGAATGCCTATTTAAATGTATGGCTAAACAAATCGAGAAAAATCAATCAATGATTTTTCTCGATTTGTTTAGCCATACATTTAAATAGGCATTCCCGCCTAATTCATTATTAATTAATTAATTTTCAAAATTAGGTACGACTCCAATTAAGCACATATTCTCCTAAAAATTGTCGGCAAAAAAGCCATTCCAAACATACCGTGTTTACATATATATATATATATATTAATCCTTTAAATTCCTTCAAACATATACATCGGGCTCTCCGGACTAAGCATCCGTAAGTATCCAAATATCGAATATTTTCGATATATATATATATATATATATAATTTAGACAACTTTGACCAAAGTCATATTCGTGGGACATACGATGAAGACAGGACTCACTGGCTTATAAACTAGCACCCTTAACTACTCTACTTGTCTCATTTTTGTTTAATAGGGACAATTAGCTGATTTTTCTCTAAAATCTGCAATTAGCCTCTTCTGATGTTGTTTATACAGGTTGTTTTCCCAAAATCCCTCCTCCTGTGATTTGCTCTCGACTCATCTGTTTTGCATCTGTCATATCATGGCTAAGCTATGAACTCTCAACATCATTCCAGGCCAAACGTATACAAGGGACCACAATCTTTCGGTTACATTTCTTATTTATACCGTAGACCTTTATTCATCAAGTTCAATTTGCAGAGGGCACCCGACCAGCTGGGAGACCACGCATGCGCTTTAAAGATGTCTGCAAGAGAAACATGAAGACGTGCCACATCAACACCAACACATGGGAGGCTTGTGCAGAAGACCGTGCGACCTGGCGACTTCTTGTCAAACAAGGAACGAAAAGGAATGAAAAGAGGAAAGCATCCGCCACGGAAAAGAGAGCCAAAAGGAAGGAGAGACAACAGCAACTCCAGCAGGCATCGCTGTTTGTTTGCAGACACTACACCAGAGATTGCCTTTCAAGAATCAGACTGTTTGGCCACTCACGCAGCTACAGGAAAAAGAAAAAAACGGACACTACGCCATCGTCTTTACTAGACGGAAGGATGACAACCATTTGGACTTGAGAAATGCCAGAATTGTAAAAATGTTGAACCACGGAAGGTTCCCTCTAAACAATAGCGAATCACTTTATCATTCTTTTGAAGGGTGATAGTGGGTTGAATATGTCGTTTCCTTGTACGGTTTAAATATAATAATTCATGACGAACAAGACATGCTGGACTCTGCTGGAGACGCAGGATTGGGAAAGGTATGAATTCAACGGTTCCCCTTCCAGCTTTATCACACTATATATATATATATACTAGCAAAAGTACCCGGTCCATGACCGAACAAAAATGATGAGGAACATCAGCGAGTGAGTGAGAAAGAGAAAACAGGAGTAAGAGAGAAAATAAGTGGAAAATGATTTATCAAATCATTTTTAAAAAATAAAATCGCCGAGTATTTGCATAGTAGAATGTTTGTTTATTTTAGGAAATGTTTTTATTTGTTTTTTTTGTTTTTACATTTAAGATATCATTTTCAAAAATGCATTTCTAAACTTTTTAAAGATTTAACGATAAACAAAGCTAAGAATTAGTGTATTATAATATTCGTTTATTTTAAGAATAGTCTCTTTTTGCTGTTCACATTTTTTAAACAATTTTAGTTTTCACGCGAGCTTCCTTGCGTGTTGATTAAGTACTAACCTTCAAATGGCACGTGTCAATATTTGAGCCCAATCACTTTACAAATTACAGTTATTTAAGTGAAGCTACTGTTACAAATTTTCAAAACAATGGAAAAATCTGAATTTCGTGTATTGATGGGAAAAATACTGTTCAAGCAAAGTAATGGCTTCATGACTGTTATTCGGACTCTGTTCCGTCGGAAACAACGGTTAAGAGGTGGTATGCTGACTTTAAACGAGGTTATACAGACACAAATGATGCTGAACGCTCAGGTCGCCCAGTTGTCCCGGAAAACACACAAAAAAACTCTACAAACTCGTTTTGGAAAAATCGTAAATTAAAGTTGCGTGAGATAGCAGAGAAATTGAAGATATCAGAAGGCAGTGTATTCACCATTTTGAATGAATATTTGTCAATGCAAAGCTGTGTTCAAACTGCCGAGTTTGCTCACAGTCGATCAAAAACAACAACGCATCGACGATTCAGAGCGTTGATTGCAACTGTTTCAACGCAACAAAAAGGAGGGGTTTTTGCGTAAATATGCGACAATAGATGAAACATGAATCCACTACTTCACTTCGGAGTCAAATCGGCAGTCAGCTCGGTGGGCAGCAGCAGGTGAAAGCCGTCCAAAGCGACCAAAGACGCAAATCTCAGCAGGCAAGATTTTGACCTCCGTATTTTGGGATGCGCAAAGTATTTTTGTTCATCGATTACCTTGAGAAAGGAAGAACCATCAATAGCGAATCTTATATAGCATTATTGGCGCGTTGAAAGGAAGAAATCGACAAAAAACGGCCACAAATGAAGAAGAAAAAAGTGCTCTTTCACCAAGACAATGCACCGTGTCACAAGTCGATCGCAACAATGGCAAAACTACATGAATTGCACTTTGAATTGCTTCACCACCCACCCACCCTATTCTCCAGATCAGGCCCCAGCGACTACTGGCTGTTTGCAGACCTCAAAAGAATGCTCAACGGAAAGAAGTGATATCGCAAACTGAGGCGTATTTTGAGACCAAAGACAAATCGTTCTACAAAAAAGGCATCGAATTGTCAGAGAAGCAGTGTAATCAGTGTATCAACCCTAGAAGGAGACTATGTTGATGAATAAAGTCGAATTTTGCCTAAAAGTTGTTGTTTTATTAGTTAGGCCAGGGACTGATTGAGTGATGTGTTATATATATATATATATATATATATATATATATATATATATATATATATATATAATAAAGGGAATGACTTACCGGTAAAAAATATTGAGTTAATCCTAATATTTGGTTGATTCAAGTATTAATCGGATAAGTCAGTGTTATAAACACTCCTGTCTGTCTGTCTGTCTGTCTGTCTCTGTCTGTCTCTCTCTCTCTCTCTCTCTCTCTCTCTCTCTCTATATATATATATATATATATATATATATATATATATATATATATGTGTGTGTGTGTGTGTGTGTGTGTATGTATATATTAATAAGCCATCCACAGACACGTGTTTCGGCGTTTCACGCCTCCTCAGTGTGGCTAGATACACATGTAGAATTAAACAAAAGACACGTCTCCTGTTTAATAATTTATTAACAATCTTTTCGAGCTCTCTGGCCAACTTTTTTTTTAACATTTGGGTGGAATCCGTGGATTAGTTCACCAAAGTTTTTATCCCAAGTACTTTCGGTACTTTTTGGCGGACTAATCCATGGATTCCATCGAAATGTAAAAAAAAGTTGGCCAGAAAGCTCGAAAAGATTGTTAATAAAATTATTAAATTGGAGACGTGCCTTTTGTTTAATTCGATATGTATAAATGAAAGAATGCTGCCCAAATACACACACACACACACACACACACACACACACATACATATATATATATATATATA
>CM042152.1:60644107-60646607 GCA_023376005.1 Doryteuthis pealeii | reverse complement strand
GTGGCGACTCGTGCGGAATCATGTTAGATGCGCAGTCCATTACATGCAATACTCCATTTTGGTCCTTACTTAGGCTAGACGGGCGGTCGGAATGGCCCCTTCGATCAATCAGCTGTGCTAGTAGGTAGTGGCTGAGAGTCTTATTGTTCTGGGTATGATGTTAAACTCTATCTGACGGTGAAGTTCCAGTTCTGGAGCACTGGGAAGTGGGGAGTACCCATTCATCACCATTGTCCCAGGTTCCACTGCCCCGGAGTGGTAGTACATGTTAGGGTCCCATCTATGGGTTTGATAGAGAAATGAGATTAACAAATGTGTTTAAAAAAATTAGTTAAAAGAAAAAAAAATTGACCCATCACGATTGAATAAACAAAAATGTCTTCGGCATAAAATGACCCAACAAGGGTAAAAAAAACAACCAACCAATATAAAACCAACCATATCTCTCTCTCTCTCTCTCTCTCTATAATATATATATATATATTAGAGAGAGAGAGAGAGAGAGAGAGAGAGAGAGAGAATGTGTTTATTTTATTGGCTTTAACCGACAATTTTTGGAGGATATGTGCTTAATTGAAGTCGTACCTATTTTAAAAATTAGTTAATTAATGAATTTTAGGCGGGCTATATGTTCAAATGTAGGCTAAACGAATCGAAAAATGTCAATCCTGAATGTAATATATATATATATATATATATAGCCACACTGAAGAGACGGGAAACGTCGAAGCACGGTGTCTGTGGATGACTATATATTATATATATATATATATATATATATATATATATACCTGTCTGTCTGCCTTTTTATATATAGATGCATAGTTGTGCGGTGCATACCTTTTCTCAGGACATAATTGCAGGAATAACAGCATCTACATAAATATTTAAACGTGATACTTGTTGACAGACGCCCAAATGATAAAAGAGTTTTCTTGGAGTGAAGTTTGAGGTCTCAAACCGATGACATTTAAGTTTATAAGATCGCAAATGCTTCTAAAATCAAATCAATTGGAGTTTTGTTCAGGCTTTATTGAAAATGACAAGTTAAAATTCTTTAGTTAGTTGGTTGGTTATAGTGTAACGACATATAAACCATTGTCAATGCCAAATCTTATTTATATATATATATATATATATATATATATATATATATATACGAGGGTGAGTCAAAAAGTAATGCCATTTTGTTTAGGACAGATGTAATTACTAACACGGGAACATGTATCATACATCAAAATGAAGCTGGTCCTTTGTGGATCACATCCCTATTTCTCCACATAGTCACCGTTTCTCTCAATAGCAATGTGCCACCTTCGAATGAGAACATGTATCCCTGCCCGTAAAATTATGTTGACTGTTCTTTGAGCCACTTCTTCACTACAGATTTCACTTCCTCGTCACTGGAATAAAGCTTTCCTCTCAAATCCTCTTTCATGGGCCCGAAGAGATGATAGTCTGAAGACAAACAAAAGTTGATAGCTCAATGTACAATTAGTGGGTTGTAGTGTAACGGCATATAAATCATTGTGGGTTATCAAATGATTATATATATATATATATATATATATATATATATATATATATATATATAAACAAAATTTGGCTTTTAATAACCCACAATGATTTATATGCCGTTACACTAACTAACTACAGAATAACCTGCAGTAACAGCGACCATTGCTACTAACCTATTTAGCTGATAAACATTGTAATCAGGAACACGCGTAATTCAGCGTAAGTAAAAAAGTAAAGTCGTCTAATTTATCCGCCAATCACCGAGGGAGTCTATCCCCTTTTCAATAGCGCGAGAGCAAGGAGATTGTTTTTGCGTCTGAAGTGGAGCGCCACACCTACCATCAGCTCCTTACTTTACAGCACAGGTCCCTATGTTATTCAAACGCTGAGTTGGCGTGGGCCGGTATCGAACTAGAAACCTTGTGGTTTCTAGCCGAACGCTCTACCGACTGAGCTAACCCGGACCCGTAAATATACCTAAGTAAAAAAGTAAAGTCGTCGGCGCGGCCTAATGTCGGTATCAGCCAGTCAGCGAGGGAGTCTATCCCCTTTTCACTAGCGCTAGACAAAGGAGATTGTTTTTGCATCTGAGGTGGAGCACCACACCTACCATCAGCTCCTTACTTTACCGCACAGATCCCTGTGCTACTCATAACGCTGAGTTGGCGAGGACCGGTATCGAACTAGGAACCTTGTGGTTTCTAGCCGAACGCTCTACCGACTGAGCTAACCCGGCCCCATATATACGTAATCTAATGATATTATCTTTTGTGCGCTATTCTGCCTTAGTACCGTAAACGTAAAGGTGTCCCAACCCCGAGAAAGATTTTAAAAATCTGCCAGACTATTTCGAGTTTACTTTAACATTATATTTCACAACCACTGTCTTTGGTCTCTCAGGTCGATTAATACGAAACGCTTAAAGCTGTGTTCGGCAAAGAAATGAGTCAGAAGGAAGTAAGTAAAGAATTTTGCTTCGAAA
>CM042152.1:60459107-60639107 GCA_023376005.1 Doryteuthis pealeii | reverse complement strand
ACAAGATAATCTCTACCCCCCCCCCCTTGAATGCACGAGTTTAACTCAAAATACCCACTATTTACTTTACAGTCAGTGATAACCAGCTTACAATACTATATTTTCTCATATTTGTTCTTAAATATCTTTATCTATTTTTTTTTTTTTTTTTTTTAGGAGGCTGGGTGCAAATATATCTTCATCTTGTAAATCTCCTAGAAAAACATTGCTAAAGTCAAGGTAAAGAAGAATTGGTGCTACTTTGGTATGGAGATCCAGGTGTGATAAAAATCTATTTGAAGGAAACCAAGAATTCCATTATATGGGAGTGGAGTGGTGGATGGGCTTTTCTCATTGGTTCACGCTGACTGAGGTTTTTCGATTTTAACGGTCGAATTTTTGTAGCTTTTATTCGTTTTACAATGTCAAGACTAAGTTGCACGTTGCTTTCAGGGTGGTGATCTGAAAATTCCGGAATCAGGTCGGGGTTGCTCTTGGAGCCAATATGATGCACAAGAACCCGTAATTGTCGATGATGAAAATAGTGCATCACGGATCCCCCCCCTTTCTCTTTCTCTCTCGCCACCCGTCTATATCGCTCACAGCAAGTCTTCCTCACGACATCCAGTATCCGTAGAGAGCTGATCAATGTAAATATTTGCTGGTTGGCTAACGCTGGTGTGTTCCTGTGTTGGTGTACACAGAAGAATGTCACTTATGAGTTCGTCCTTATTTCTCCAGCTGGATCCAATGTGTCCTGTTGTCTTATTTGGTTGGTTTGGTGATAGGAAGTGAGTGGCCGTACAGCTACCTTTTTGTGGGGTGCTGTTTCCAGGATTTGTTCAAGACGGCATACAGCGTCCTTCTGTAGTTCCCATCTGGCCTTTTTTTCTAATCATTTTGTTAAAATCTAACTGTGCAGTCATACAGTAGCATTGATACGGCTTTACTCTATAACGTTTAAAAACATGACTAAAGTTCGTAAAAAATTATATCATTGTTTACTGATTTAAAAAGTTAAAGATAAATCTCTTATCTTATTTATATACATACTAGTCATCCACAGACGCGTGTTTCGAAGTTTACTTCTCATCAGAGTGGCTCGACTTTTTAACAGCTACCTCTAGCCGGGTGCGAAACCCGACAGAATTTTTGTCCCTCAAGTTCCTTACCCTCTCGGCTAGCAGGAACTGTCAGCCAAGGGCGAACAATTAATTGATGAACTTACAGGATGTGTGTTTTTACAATCACCAGAGAACTCCACCCAGTAAACAAGCGAATATTTGCTTTTACACTAAACGGTGAAAGGTCAACTAATGTCTCTCCTACCAGTGCTCAACCATGAAATTTGGAAGCACATATATACTAGTCATATATCTATATTTATATATAGAATGATAAAAATTATTTTTCCATATATTTGTTTTGTTATCTTTTATTCTTTATATATTCTTGTGGAATTTGACAGTTGTCTTCGTAAACAATGCCTGATAGGTAGGGCTCGTTACAAGCCTGTCGCCAAGGAGGTGCATGACTACCCCTTGAAAATCAAACCTCCTCCCCCTCCTCCATTCTCGTGAATATTATGGGAACTAATTTGTGTGTGCTCATTATTACAACACAAAACAATGTTTTACCTGCCCCCCCCCCTTCATTTGTACTCGTGGCCCGCCAGATTTAGCAGATGCCCCTCCACTCCACCCAGGTGATGTGCCTGGCTCGTTGTCGCTATCTCACCAAAAATAACGTAAACGAATACTAACTGACTAGTGACCCGAGTCGACTAGCATCCAATTTTCAGTTTAGATGGAACTTGAACAATAGTCTTGGTAAGTCGTGCCTGGTAGGTAGGGCTCGTTCATCGTGTTGCATAGCCTTCCTCACTGGCACTAAATAATTATAATGTTGCATACCTCTTTCTTTAATTCTATTTCTTGGCCGTCTTTAGTATTCTGATCGTCTTTGGTATTTCTTCTATCATCTTGGCTTGGTCTGGCATCTTCTAAGGTCTGGACTTTCTTGGGGACTTTTGGTCTGGTTTTCTGTTAGGGATTTCTCCTTATCAGAAGCCCTGTGTCATTGTTAGTTTTTAGGTAATAAACTCAAAACTTCGATTTACTTTTGATCTTATTTTATTGTTAAATCCCCACCAGACATCTGCTAACTAACATAGCGCGTGTATGCAGAGTGAGTCACAGTTCGGCAGTACATCTTCACTGCCTGGCGTCCAACTGCAAACTGGGACTGAACAGGTCCACGTGACTTCACGTATTTTGGCGGGCTTCTGTAATTTTCCACAGAAGGACCCGGCCATGATATGAAAAGGGCATCCCCTCAGAATTACAGGGGATTGACAATAATCTTATGCAACCGCATAGATTATGTAACAATTGCAACCCCACCAAAAATAAAGTTAAAGGAATACACTGGTAGTCGTGGACTTGCAATGTTTCTAATCCAACCGATTAAGTTTATTCTAACGTGACTCTAATATCTTATCCCTTATTATAATGGAGATTGTGTGTGTGTGTGTCTGTAACCGAAACTATATCAGTACCCAAGTCGCAATTCCCTTAGTTATTTACGTCACATTCACCATGATTTTATTTTTCATTTAAACCTCAATTATTAATAAAATTGTTTTACATTATTAATAGTTATAATATATTAATGATTTGAAGGCAATTACAATGCGTATAAAAATAAAAACAAAAAGTTGTTATTTTTGTCTTATCGATTTCAAAGTAGAAACTTTATCTTCAGAGATGAATATCAGAAATGTACAAAAATAACATCTTTTTGTTTTTATTTTTATACGCATTGTAATTGCCTTCAAACCATTAATATATTATAACATACTTAACAATGCTTCAAGTAAATTACCAATTACTTTTATTATTAGTAGTGTTAGCCTTATCAATAACCTTACTAATAACATGCAATTGTATTTATGTATACAACAAAATGGCGGTTTACAGTGTTAACGGGAAGGCTAATTTGCATATTGATAAAACTTTGATTTTAATAAATATGTGCTGGTACTATAAACCAAGCCTAGCATTGGTCAACTATTTACACACACGCACAAACTTTTGTACCTCGTGTATGGTACGACCCAACCCCATCTCTAATCTATACATATATAAAAGGCAGTTGGTATATGTATGTATGTCCGGATGAAACTTCGAAAATAAACAATTAACGACAAAATAAATATATATACACATTAGATATCACCAATCCTTGCTTTTTGTGCAAAAATTACGAAGATTTGATTTATATTCGAAGATATTTAAAAATCAAAATATACATAGAAATAGCATTGAAATCTCAAAAGTAAACAACTCAATACACCAGGTTTTTTTTGCTCCACCACCTCTACTCAGTCGACGCTGGGTAGCCGCTTCTAGCATCAAGCTCAAGTTTAGGTGACAGAAAGTCACATGATATGCAAGTATATACGGCAAATGAGTCACATCCATTTTTAGTTCTTACATTTACATTAGGAATCAGTCCTGTCGGCTTGGGCTTAATAAATACACCGACTGCACTTCTGTAGAGGGGTAACATCCCCCAATGGGGCCACCTGTCGGCTCCCTCAGATCAATCGGCTGGTCATGTCAAGCACTAGCACCTATATGATTGTCCGGACCCTATTGCACTCATGGCAAGCCCCAACCTTTTTTTTATCATATATGTGCTAGAAGGCGGTGGCTGAGGGTCTTAGTGTCCTGGGTATGACATTAAACTCTATCTGATGGTGAGGTTCCAATTCTGGAGCTTTGGGGAATGTGGAGTGCCCCTTTCATCACCATTACTCCCGAGTCCTCTCTGACCCGGAGTGGTAGTACCTTTTAGGGTCCCATCTATGGGTTATAGAATAAAATGTATTTATAAAAAAATTGAGTATCCATTAAGAATGAATTTATTTCAAAACTTTGTCGGCATTAAATGACCCAACCGGGGTTGATACGCCGTAAAACAAACCAAACCAATTCAAACTATCTATCTATCTATTTTAGTCTGTTGATATATATATATATATATATATATATATATATATATATATATATATATATATATGTGTGGAGAGAGTTGTCCCCCGTGTGTAATTAACCGACTGGACTTCAATATCGTAATAATCGAGTTCAGGTTAAAATTGCAAATCGTCGTCAAAATTAAAACGGAAAAATTTGGCTTGGGCATAGATTTTAATGAATTTAATTATTACTAAGGGTTATTATTTTTAACTTAAATTTTAACTGTTAGTTGTGTTTTTAAATAAAACAGATGAATGATAAGACTAGTCAGAATTGATACACATAATCGTACTTTCTATTTCATATTGCGTGTTTTTCTTAAGTATGAATGACCAAAAGTGTAATATCCGTGATAAAGGAAATATCTATATCCCTTAAGAATTAGTTCTCTGTAGGAAAATAACGTCTAATGAAAAACGGATTTAAGTAAAAATGATATAAATCGTGTCCTTAGTAATAAATAAATTCATTAAAATCTATGCCAAGCCAAATTTTTCCGTTTTAATTTTGACGACGATTTGCAATTTTAACCAGAGTTCGAACTCTAGTCGCACTATTATGTTGACTTTCGGACTAATATCCCCGGAAAAAGTGTAACCCCAGATGTGGGTTAAATAGTACCCATCACGAATGAATAAAACAAAAACGTTTTCGGCATAAAATAACCCAATGGGTTGACGTGCCATAAAAAACCAACCAACCAACCAGCCAGCCAACCAACATCTGGAATGCTGCTTTTCTTTTCGATTATTGGAGCAACGTTTACTTACGAGACAAGACGAGCTATTAAACCCACAACGCTTCCTAGTTAAACTCATTGCAGTTGGTAAACCACTAAGGCGCACAACGAAGATACATAAGAACTAGTGAAAAAAAAAATCATACCCAACACTAACTCATTTTCTTTCTTTCCTTTTTTCTTTCTTTCTTTCGTTTTTTTCTTTTTTTTTCTTTTCTTTTCTTTTTTTTTGATTAGCATTCCTTTTGACATAACTCCGTTCGCTCCTCTCTCGCTTGTCCTGTCACACGTGCGCCGCACGCGCATCTCTTTCAACCAACTCCACCTCCTCTCCCCTCCCTCTCATTATCACCACTTGTTCTCTCTTTCTTTCTGTGAACTCTTTTTTGACTCTTGTCTCTTTTTGACTCTCCCTTTGTATTGCCTCTCTCTCTCTCTCTCTCTCTCTTTCTCTCTTTCCTCTATCTTCTCGCTCTATATATCTTAGTACTTTTTTTTATTTTCTCTATTCTTGTCTCTATATCTTATTTTATCTCTTTCTCTCCCTCTCTTTTGCACTCTCCTTTTCACTACATATTCTTTTCTCTCTCTCTCTCTCTTTCTGTCTCTCTTTTTTCTCAATGTATTATTTTCTTTATATCATTTCTCTCTTTTTCTCTATATCTTTTTTTCTCTACTGTTCTATATATATATCACCCTCTCTATCCTTTTCTATATATCTTATTTTTTCTCTATCATATCATTCTATATATATCTCATCTCTCTCTCTATCTATCTATCTATCTATCTATCTGATTTTCTCTCTCTCTCTCTCATTTTCTATATATCCCTTTCTTTCTTTCACTCTCCCTCTCTTTCATTTTCTACATATCTTATTTTCTCTCTCTCTATTTTCCCTTTCTTTCTCTTTTAACTATTTCTTCTTTCTCCTTTTCTTTCTTTACTTCCCTCCTCCTCTTTCTGTCTCTCTCTCTCTCTCTCTCTCTCTCTCTCTCTCTCTCTCTCTCTCTCTCTCTCTCTCTCTCTCTCTCTCTCTCTCTAAAATCGCACACACGTGCGCTGTAGACCTGTTAGAGTTTGCCGGTCTCTATTGCAAAACATATCACATTTACCTCCCAAATATAGACCGAAGCTACTCTCTCTCGTACAACTCGTTCATTTCTACGTTATTCGCCCATCCTGCGCACCCCACACCCCCTCACCCCTATCAGGCTCATCCCATCCTTTCTTGACAGGTTGGGGTACTGCCGAGTTGGAGAAGGGGAAACCTACTTCCCTCGGTGCGTAGTTCTGTGGTAGTTAAGAAGAATTTGCCTTTCTCAGAAAGAAAGTGGGGGTAGGTTTTTAAGGCACGTGTACGTAGGGAAAACAGAGAAGAAAGTTTTAAAGAGAGAGAGAGAGAAAAAAGAGAGAGAGAGAGAGAGAGAGAGAGAGAGAGAGAGAGAGAGAGAGAGAGAGAGAGAGTTGGGCCCGAGTTGGATCTAGTAAGAAACATAGATACAAGCCTACTACATAGTACTGTTGTATTATATTTCTTTTATGTGTGAATAATTGGTAAAAAGTGTTTACCGGATTCTAAATTTACTTAAGTCGTCCAGGACGTGGGAACGTGAAACACTTCAAGTCCAAGAGGCTTTAAAGCTTCTCTATATCACCGTATATATCCGTGTATAGGTCGAATGTATGGGAAGAAAAATCGCGCGATAGATAAGTAAAATTTGATAACATTGAGTTTCAAAGAAAAATAGGAATTAGTCCGGGTTAAAAGCGCACTAGGTGTAATCCGAAGCCGAACTTTTTAAATTTTGATTTTTCCGATGCGGGTGTCATTGGGGAAGGAGAAAAGAGTTATTTTCTGTAAAATTTTGAGGTTATTTTAATGTTTATAATGTATTAAAAATAAATTACATATTGGCTAAACTTTCAAATCGGTCGGAAAATTAAAACATATTACAGGGTGACCCAGAAAAACAGAACCCAAATTATTTATTTATTTTCCCATTAAACTAACCCTAAACCCTAACCCTAACCCTAACCCTAACCTAACCCCCTAGTTAAAATTAACAGTTTTATTACAAAATTTGTGGGTTCTGTTTTTTCTGGGTCACCCTAATTTTCTGACCGATTTGCAAGTTTAGCCTATATATGTTATTATTATTATTATTATTATTATTATTATTATTATTATTACTGATGCTCATTATGTTAATACTTTTCGACTTAAAGAAAAATTTTACAGTAAATAATCGATTTAATTAATTTTAATTTCGTTTTTTAAATGAAAATGAAGTATTTACCACGTACCTCACGTGTTCGGGTTAGGCACAAGGCCCTATTAATGTGGGACCACCCACAAACCGAAGCTCATGTGTGGCGGGTGCAAAAAATGCGTTGGTCCCATCGGCATTCACCCTCAAGGTGGCGCCCCAGGCACTGGGCAATAAACCCAGTCCTGCCCCTTTAAATCAAGGGGGCAGGTATTGCCTGAGGGGATAGACCCCACCCCACCCTGGGATCAACTTTATCGATCCAGCGGCCGAAGCTCACTGGATCCCCGGCTGGGCCAGGTAAATGAAAATGAGCCAACATTTTGACAGTACATATATACTATACAAATAAAAACAGATTTTCGTAAATATCTGCGACTAAAAGAAGGTAGCCTTTGAAGAGCATCTTTTGCCAACATTCCTGTGGTTGCATATTACATATATGTAGTTGTTATGTACGCAACAGATTTGAATTGGTCCAGTTACTGATACACATACTACGTAATACGCGTGTAAAATAACTTTTTTTTTATTTTTTAAATTCAAGGTTATGTTAGGAGTGCTTTTTCAATTTAGACCAGCGTTTCTTAACACCATCTACATCCTCTTTAAAGAGATAAGTCTCTCCCCCTAAGGTGTTTCGTGGCATGACACTAAACTGCATCCGGTAGCCAGGTTCCAATTCTGGGACTGAGTGTAGCATTCTTCTTTGCCATTACTCCAGGTCCATTCTGACCAGGTCCATTCTGACTTGGAGTAGTAGTACCTGTTAGGGTCTCGTCAAGATATGTTTGAAAAGCATATACCATACAAAATTAAGTTTAACATTATTTATTGCACTTATATCATTTAAGGCAGTGGCTCCCAACCTATGGCCAAAATGGGCCACAGCAAATTTCAGGTGGGCCAAGGAAATATTATAATTCTATATGATTTCTATTATATTGATGATAAATAGTCGTTAAATTTAAACTGAAAAGTACATGTAGTTTTAGATACTTGAGATAAATTGTGTGCGTCAATATGGTTGTATCTTATGTAAAATGGAAATATTTTTCTATTATAATAATTTCATGGGCCACAAAAAAATTCTGGTTTCAAAGTGGGCCATGAACTGAAAAAGGTAGGGAAACTCTGGTTTAGGGAACCTCAGTGATTTAAAAAAATCTATTGTAAGACACTTAATATTTGTAGATAGACATTCAAATCGAAACAATTGGTGAACTTTTGTTATTTTCATAGTCCTGTTGAGGGAACGGGTCGTAGGTCTTCAGGCCAATTGTATGGACGATAAGGAATTTCTGTTAACCGCTAAGTCTAACCCCACCCCCAAGCAGAACGTATTCACGTTCCGTATCTTTAACTGCTTTCTTTCCCAAGTGGCGTGTGGGAATTAGAATAAAATTAAAATAAAAAATTAAAATAAATAACAAACTTCCATGAGCCTTCAGACCGGAAGAATCCTCCGAGCATGTGCAGGAAAAAGGACCCACTTCCGACCACCAAGATAATCTCTCAGCCATTAACTGGGACCGGACACTACAACTGGGCAGGAAGAAATTTCCTTACCACGTGGTAGCTATGACCCGTGAATAAAGCCTAAATCCTAAAACTACCTTTTGTCTTTGTATTTTCCCTTTCTTTCCTTGAATTCATTATCAGCACGACCACCGAATGAGATGGTGTTAAAAGCAAACCTTGTAAACACGCACCAGGAATAATCTTTAAACCTAAAACATTAAACCTCTTGTTACCCCACAGGCGCACATATCAATGGTCTCTTTCTCTGCCAGTCAACGAGCCAACCTATCTCCCCAGTATGTGGGGTTCATATCTATGGTTAGCTCACCTGATGGTGACACGGATTTCTTTGACATTGTCGCTGGAGTCTGGCAAGGAGATACATCAGCACTATTTCTATTTATAATCTGCCTAGTTACATAATACAAACGTCAATAGATCCAATGAAAGAAAATGGATTCGCATTTTTAAAAAAAGGCAAGAAGCAGATGATATTCCACAGAAAATATAACTGGTGCAGCCTACGTAGGTAGTCTAGCACTTCTCAAGCTGAATCTCTGGATGCATAGCGTGGAGCAGGCAACAAAAGGCATTGGTCTCTACGTGGACTCAAATAAATGTGTTTTAATCAAGATGGTACCATCTCCTTATTAAATGGCAAGACTCTGAAATTAGTAGATAAGTTCATATACTCAGTAGCAATATCTCATCTACTGAAAGCAATTTACAATGTTTACATAAACAACATGGTACCATCTCCTCATTAAATGGCAAGACTCTGAAATTAGTAGATAAGTTCATATACTTCAGTAGTAATATCTCATCTACTGAAAGCAATTTATAATGTTTACATAAACAACATGTGCCATCTCCTTATTAAATGGCAAGACTCTGAAATTAGTAGATAAGTTGATATACCTCAGTAGCAATATCTCATCTACTGAAAGCAATTTACAATGTTTACATAAACACATGGTGCCATCTCTCATTAAATGGCAAGCTCTGAAATTAGTAGATAAGTTCATATACTTCAGTAGTAATATCTCATCTACTGAAAGCAATTTATAATGTTTACATAAACAAATGTACCATCTCCATTAAATGGCAAGACTCTGAAATTAGTAGATAAGTTATATACCTCAGTAGCAATATCTCATCTACTGAAAGCAATTTACAATGTTTACATAAACAACATGGTACCATCTCTTCATTAAATGGCAAGCCTCTGAAATTAGTAGATAAGTTCATATACCTCAGTAGCAAATATCTCATCTACTGAAAGCAATTTACAATGTTTACATAAAAAACATACCATCTCCTCATTAAATGGCAAGTCTCTGAAATTAGTAGATAAGTTCATATACCTCAGTAGTAATATCTCATCTACTGAAAGCAATTTACAATGTTTACATAAACAAGATGGTACCAACTCCTCATTAAATGGCAAGACTCTGAAATTAGTAGACAAGTTCATATACCTCAGTAGCAATATCTCATCTACTGAAAGAGATGTGAGTATATGCAGAGATAAGCGTAAGTTACTATTGGCAGGTTAACGTTCATATATGATCTCTGATAAAATATAACGGGAATTCTTTCAAGCTGTGGCCGTATCATAACTGTACGGTTGCACCACTTGGACGAAAGCGAAGCGCTTGGAGAAAAAAGTTAAACAGGAACTACTCAATGATGCTGTGTACTGTTTCTGAACAAATCCTGGAAGCAGCACCTACAAAACTGTTATATACACAACGTTTCAGCCGATGTGCCCTCCGGCCTTCTTCAGGGATTTCTTGTCGAATTCGGGAACCTTCTCTTCGAATCCGGGAACCTTCTTGTCGAACTCTGGGCCTTCATGTCGTAATCGGGAGCCTTCACAGAACTTCAAACCGAACCCTTTGTTCAATCCATAGGGGTAAACTGTTATCATTTCGCTAACCATGGCCGTTACAAGTGTTAAGCTGTATTAAGTATTCTATGTTATTTTCACCTTTGACGAGGATTGAACCTGCAACCAAGAGATGATTGTAACTTAGAACTGTATTAACTCAACCCTTATATCTGTTGCACCATATGAACGGTCGAAACGTTGTGCAGATAACAATAAAAAATGAGTACAATAGTCCGGATAATCCAAATAATCCAAATTGTCAAGCCTCATCGGAAAAATTAGAGAAATAGTATCATTAAAAATGGTCTGCTAGCCTAACCCACTAACCTGGGCCAGTGCGTACTACCCTCGAATCCCAGCGGGGAGTGGGCAAATCCCCCCCCCCAAAAAAAACCCACAGAAAGGCGGGTTTATATATTTTCTATGAATACTAAAAGTAAAGAAGTCGGAGTGGCCTAAAGTCGGTATCAGCCAAACAGCGAGGGAGTATATCCCCTTTTCACTAGCTCTAGACCAAGGAGATTGTTTTTGGCGTCTGAGACGGAGCACCACACCTACCATCAGTTCCTCACTTTACTGTACAGATCCCTGTGCTACTCATATGCTGATTTGGCGAGAGTCGCCATCGAACCCGGAAACTTGTGGTTCCTAGTCGGACATGAAAAACCTTGACATTTACTAGAGTGGGGTCCCGTATTCTTAGATTGGAAGGGGTGTATCATAAACAGAAGGCATGAGACACTAGAACTGGTCGTGCTTCGAAACATTATACCACGTGATCTTTTGAGTGGCACATTTCGTTATGTATTGCTTAGAATACATTTTATTTTGAATTTTGTGAAAATAAATGACACGTTGGTTTCAACGTATATAACTTTATAGTTTTTATATCACTGTGACACCAATACACAAGTCACCGCATTCCACTTGGGACCGCCCCTTCAGACAAGTACGCGGGTCAATGATCTCTTAAAAGCACTTTCTTAAGAAATTTTATAAAAGTTTCATCAAAGTCCTCTTGTCTCGTCAAATTCTGACAAATGCAGCTGCTGAATATTTCGTTCTCTCGCTCTTCTTCTTCTTCTTCTTCTTCTTCTTCTTCTTCTTCTTCTTTGTTTAACTATCTTCTTCTTTATATGTCTATCTATCTATATATCTATTCTTCTTCTTCTTCTTCTTCTTCTTCTTCTTTCTTCTTCTTCTTCTTCTTCTTCTTCTTCTTCTCTTCTTCTTGATAATTATAACATTTATAATGATTTATCTATTTTCTTTTTCTTTTTTTTCTTTCTTACATTTTTCTTTTCATTCTTCATTTTTCTTTTCTTTATTTTTCTCTTTTCATTTTTTTTTTTTTTCTTTTTTTTCTTTTTTAATCATTTTTTGGTGCTCTTCCAATATGTGATCTACCGAATGGTTTCTAATCCAATAAGTGATCTACCGAGTTGTTTACATTCCAATATGTGATCTACCCATCAACTACCCATTATTTTCCCATTAAACTAACCCTAAACCCTAACCTTAACCCTGCCTTCTTTTTCCTAATAGATCACATGCCATGAATAATAGATCAATAGAAGATAAGCACTACGCTATTGTGACTCCCCTTTTATGGCTTAGACAGTATTGATTCTGTCTCATATCTCTAATTATACCAGTCTCATTTCTTGTGTTTTGTTTACTTAAGAGTTATTGCCAAATAGTTCAATATGTAAAAAGTATAATAATCTTGATTTACCCCTCCCTCCATCCTCTCTCTTAGTATTTTTGTTTCTTTCCTTCGTTTCCCCTTTTCATTATATTCGATTAAAATATATTAGCGTAATCACTTCCGCGTGCTCACCCATCTCTCTATCTTTCCCTTTCTTTCTTTCTTATTATATTTTCCTCGTGTTTCCCATTTGTTTGACTACAGTTCCTTGGATATTTCCAGCTATTTTTCTATCTTTAATGTTTGTTCATTTGTTTGTTTTTTTTTTGTTTTGTTTTGTTTGAGTGTGTGTGTGTGTATGTGTGTGTGTGTGTGTGTGTGTGTTGTGTGTGTGTGTGTGTGTGTGTGTGTTTAATTTGTTTTTGTTTTTTTGTTTTTTTTCGATTTAAAAAAAATACTTTTTTTTCTGTGTTCACAACCGCCAATCATACCATTAGGGTCAAGTCATGCTAAAATCATCGGTTCCCGCTAGATCACCGAAGTTAAGAAGTGATGATCTGTTCAATGCTTAAATGGGTGATTACTTAAGCAACAGCAGGTACTATCAAGAACCTGTCCTTTGTTTGTAAAAATGACTTGATTCGACATTAAATGACTCGAAAGAGGGTTGATATGTCGTAAAACAAAACCAACCAACCAACCAACCAACCAACAGATCCATTACTATTGAATAGCGAGTTTGATCCAACTTGAGAGACCCCCTCACTAGGAATGCCCTAGGCCCCCAAGATCTAAATTTGGCTCTGGTTCTTGATGTTGTAAGAAAGGTTCAAAGTTATATATACTTTGTATACAAAACTCCGACGAAGGTTAACAGACAAAACATTTAATATATTACAGCACATGGATATGACGCGATACAAAGTACAAGGTAAAACAAGTTACATGTAGACAGATAAATACATACACATTCATGAATGGTACAAGATAACATATAAAAGCCACAGACATGAGACTAGGGATAGTCCATGCTGTGTTACGAACTTACAGTAATGTAAGTGGGGCCAAAAGCCCCAACGAGACGGGCTAGACCTTAACTAACCCATGTGTCTCGTAGTATCAGGAACAGGAAAAGAGGGAGAAGCGTTTTGAACCAGCCGCTTAAATACTATATCCCCAAGCGGGCACCAGCAAACTAAACTGGGCAGACAACTCTCCCAGGCAAATACGAAACTAACGCTACAATGTGAATGATTTTGTTTAATATTTATTAATGAAATCTTCTCTTGATTCGGCATTAAATGACCCAAAAAGGTTTGATATGCCGTAAAATACAAAACCAAACCAAAATAAACCAAATCATCCCAAAGTAATTAACTCTTTTGTTTGTTTCTTGGGAAATCTTCTGATTTCTGCCCATGTCCTTATGCTTTCATAAAAGTAAAAAAAAAGTCGACGGGGCGGCCTAAAGTCGGTATCAGCCAGTCAGCGAGGGAGTCTATCCCCTTTTCAATAGCGCTAGACCAAGGAGATTGTTTTTTTAGCATCTGAGGTGGAGCGCCACACCTACCATCAGCTCCTTACTTTACCGCACAGATCCCTGTGCTACTGAGTTGGCGAAGACAGGTATGCCTTCATAGTCGATCCCAAACCATTTTCACAAATCCCAATGTGTCTTATGCTATTATTCTGTTGAATCTGTTCCCCTGTGCTTGCTCGCTGAATTCACACGATCTTACCTATTTAGTCTCATCTATTTTTCGACAAAGACGACAGCTGTTGCTATTTTTTTTCTTTCTTGTTTCCAGTCTATTTTTGCTTTCAGATAATTGGTTCTGCTACTTTAGTTTTTGGCTGCAATGATAAAAATGTTTCTCTTCTTAGGTGTCCTCTGCATAGCCATATTCAAGATTAGTATTTTTCTTCCTGTTTTTGTTGTGTTTTTGTTCTTTTTTATCTATTTATTTTATTTTATTTTTATCTATCTATCTATCTATCTATCTATATATATATATATATATATATATATATATATATATATATTTGTTTGTTTGTGTGTGTATGTGTGTGTGTGTGTATTTTGATTTAATTTCGCCCTATCTCCTTTCCATGTTCTGTGAAACAGAACTAAGTTTCCATTTCAAATTGTTTTTTGTTTTTGTTTTTTTTGTAATTTTACCCCTTTAAGAAAATTGAGGATTTTACTTACTTATGATACAAACCTTTAACATTGAATTTTTAAGCCCCAACCCCCTCAGGCAATATCTTTAAAAAATAATTTTTACACCGCCCGGAGGATTTTTTTTTTTTTTTTTTTTGCTATTTTTGTTAATTGATGTAAAAATACCTAATGAATAAATTAGATGGAAAAGTATCTATTTGAATAATACTTCATACATACGAACACACACACACAGTGTGTGTGTGTGTGTGTGTGTGTGTGTGTGTGTGTGTGTGTGTGTGTGTGTGTGTGTGTGAAATTGAAAACAAGATTAAGTACAAAGATAGGGGCCCTACAAGATTGAAATTAATGTGCAGTGCTTACAAATCTGAGCAATTAACCCTTGCAATTGTCTGCTGACTCTGCTCTCTAGCCCGACTGGGTAGCATCTAGTAACTGGTGCACCACTGTACGGTTGTGTGCAGGCGTCAAGTAAACGTTCAGACTTTTAACTCTGATTTCGAACTACGTAAAAAAAAACAACAAAAAAAAACTACGGATTCGTTTACAATGCTTATATCAGTTTTATTTTGTATAAACTGCATACATTTTCCTTTACCTTAATATTTATTTTTAGTTTATTAATTAATTAATTAATTTATTTATTTTTATTGGTTTAAATTATGCGAAATTTTTTCTACGGATGACCGCAAGTGAATCAATTTAAAACGCATTGCAGTATCAAAATTTAAGGTGACCAGTCTCAGATTACAGGAAAATATTATTTTTTAATGATAAATTATTTTAGCAAGGAAAACTGTTGCCTTTATATAGATAGATCTTGGGTATTTTAGGATTGCTAAAATTTTAGGTTGTTAAGATGCATCAAAAAAAAGGGGGGGGGGTTAAAGCGGGCATTCAAATTTAGAAAATTTATTAGCATAAAGACATGGGTTATTACGCTTTTGGATCACCATACTTTCAAAGAAACATTCGTCTTATTACGACATTGAAAATGAATATAGGGGGATGGGAAGAGCCTTTTTAGTTTGAATTCGGTGTTTTTCCTTCTCCTAGACCGGTTGCCGTGCCAAAATTAAAGAGCCCAGTCTGTCCTACTAGTTACCCATAGCTGAAGAGAGAATAGTTGGATTCGTACCTTTCCCAATGGTATTAGCGCTATATGAAATACATATGGAGGATTATAAACTCGTCTCGCCGTGTCCATTTCCTACGACAATAACCATTACACCAATCCCAACATTGTTGATAGTAAACAACTCGGAGACAAAATCGACTTTAACATAGCTCAAATTACAGTTCTGTGTACTAAACCTTTTTTTTTTTTTTTTTAAATATAAATTTTGAATCTATTCTATATTTAAAGAATTAAAACAAACTTGAAATGGCATTTTCAGATTTCTTTATTATTAATACGAATTAGATGTTTCCGCCATGAAAAGACCGAGTCTTTTTTTTTTAGATGCTTAATATAGTTATTTACTATAAGCTTAGCTTAGATGTGGCACAAGGCCAGAAGTATGGGGCACCCAGTGAGAATCGAACTTACTAACAATGGTCTGTAAATCTAGTTTGCTTACCATTAAACCCTTAGATGCCTAACATATGTTTGGGTCAGTGAATGAAACTAGTTAAGTTAAAGACAGGACAGTGAAAACCAGTCTCCCCCCCCCATTCCAATTTTAGGTCACGTGCCACATATGCAAATTAATGTTTGCATTAAATATTTTAACGCAAGGCAAGCGGAAGTGGATAAGCGATTTAATAACGTACTAACTGATCTTACGGCGGCGCGACGGGCAATATAAGTCTTGGACATCGACAGAATGGTGAGCTCTCTCTCTCTCTCTCCACCCGTCATTTTTCGACCAGTAAACTCGTTTTTCTGACATGTTACCCAGTGAGATAATTTTATTTTCAATTATATATTCAAACTTTGTTGGGATTTTTTTCTTGTAAATAAAAATGTCAATCATTTCACCATTCCTTCACAACATATGTAAATATGGGATTAGTTTACACCAGTGGTTCCCAAACCTTTTCTGGTTAACACCCTCTTCATACATGCGAACACACTATTTTGTGTGTGTGTGTGCGCGCGCATCAAATTGAAAACAAGATTAAGCACAAGGATGGGGTCCTACAAGATTGCAATTAATGTGCAGTGCTTACAAATCGGAGTTGAGCTGACCTTTAACCCCTGCAGTTCTGCCTGGCTAGAGAGCAGTCCGCAGACAACTACAATAATCAAATTGTTTAATTTTCTTCCCCCCACCCTTTAAGAAATTTGATAATTTACTTACTTATGATACAAACCCTTTAACATTGAATTATTAAGTCCCAACCCCCTCAGGTAATATCTTTTTTTTTTTTATTTTTTAAAAGAGTAATTTTTACACCGCCGGGGGGTTTTAAATTTTTTTTTTATTTTGCTAGTTTTATTGATGTAAAAATACTGAGTAAATAAATTAGATGAAAAAGTGTTTATTTAAACGTCATGCATACGAACACGCTATGTTGTGTGTGTGTGTGCGCGCGCGCGCACGCGCACTTCAAATTGAAAACAAGATTAAGTCTAAAGATGGGATCTTACAAAATTGAAATAGATGTACAGTGCTTACAAATCTGAGTTGAGCTTTGACCCTTGCAATTGTCTGTTGACTCCGCTCTCTAGCCTAGCGGGATCACACGTTGGAACTGGTGCACCACTGTATGTGTTTTGTACAGGCGTCAAGTAAAAATTCAGACTTTTGCATTCATTTATAATTCTTATGTCAGTTTTATCATTTATAAACTGTTAACGTGTTCCTTTAACTTTATATTTATGACATCTATTTAGTTATTTAGATTTTGTAAAAAAGAAAAAAAGTTTATATTAACTACTCCTAATGCCACCCTGTCGCCTCCACGGCGCCCTTCTTTCTTCTTTTTTTTTTTTTTTTTTTTTTTTTTTTTTTTTTTTTGCATCACCGCCCCTTAGATCTTTTTCAGGGCTCATCCCTCACTCTCCAGTATTTTTCTCATTACCATGTTTTCATTGTAACACTCCGTTGAGGAGGGCAATTTACCTTACGTCTGGTAAATCTTAGTTATACAAATTTAAAAAGAAATATACCTGATCAAGCCGTCACGGCCAATTTGAACCACATCCCGCCCATGTTTAACATATATCTCTGAAATGCAGAGTTCCGTGCCAGGTGTCTACGGTAGAAGAGATCATGTAAAGGTCAATTGAAACACTTGGATAACAGAAAATAATTTTCATTCAACAAATGGATATGCTACGTCATCAGTTCATTTTTTCTTCGCTTCTCTTAGTTTCTGAAACCAACAGAGGTAATCTGAACATTAGTTACATAAATGAGACTATGTTTACTTCACGTTGAGAAATCCATAGGTTTTGATCGGCCATTTTTCATTTCACTGTAATTAATTCAACTGCATGTTTTAACACGAAAATATCATAAAATGTGTTCTTAATAACAATTAAGTTCATTTCAAATAATGTGCAAGCACAATTAAGAACACATTTTATGATATTTTCGTGTTAAAACATGCAGTTGAATTGATTGGAACAAATTCGTATTTTCAGTGTAGATTTACGGTGAAATGAAAAATGGCCGACCAAAACATATGGCTTCCTCAAAGTGAAATAAACAAGGAGAGGTTACTCTCATTTATGTAAGCTAATGTTCAGATTACCCCACCAGAGACGAAATATTAATTGAATTTAATTGATTGTGCTCGTGATTCACCTTTCCAATACATTTCCTCACACACACATATATATTATTCTTATTTGTTTGGGTTTTTTTTTTTAGGGGGTGGGTTAAAACTTTTTTATTCATTTTTCTCATTGTGAATCTGCTTTTGGGGATCTACTTGGTAGAATTTTGCCGCTACGAAACTGCAAAATGTTAATGCTACACACTTGCTAACTTTTAAAAGTTACGTAAAAATTGATTGGCTGAACTGTGTGTATGTGTGGTGGGGGTAGTTTTGTTTGTAGATTGGCAATCCGCATAGTATCACTTTTCTTGGCCATATGTTACTTACCAATTCCAAACTCCCACCTGTATTGATGGCTTTTTGCTCAGAAAGACAAATAAACGCCAAACATGTTTCAAGCTGTGTAACCGACATTCAGCGCACGCCGCCATATTGTATATCAGGTGGACGGGAGATTTTTTTTTTTTTTTTTTTTTTCAAGATCTGAACAAAGTTATAAGTAATCGTGGGTGTTCATGAGAATAGACTTTGACTAAATGTGGATAAATAATTTTGTATGAATTTGAAAAGAAAAAAATATTAGTCGGTTATCTTCAAGATACGCACTCCCGATTTTTTTCACCTTTTTTTTTTTTTTTTTTTTTTTTTTTCTCTTTTACACAGTGCGCCAAATTAGTAAGAGGAGCAAGCTATGTTCACTCTTTTGATCTGTTTTTTTTGTTTTGTTTTTTTTCAGGGAAATTGAACTCGTTTTTCATCTAAATGCTTAATCATTTTATAATAAATTATTTTGTGCATTTTTCTGTTAATGTCTCTATGAAAGTTATCAAATTTCATTATTGAAAAAAATAGGTAATTCAATGTTTAAAAAAGGTTCATTGAGAGGTATTGAAAAATGACCAAAATAATTAATTGTAAAAGAAAATTATTTCAGATAAAGAACAAGTTTATTTTCCCGAAACAAGCAGATCAAAAGGGCGTACGAGAGGCTGACGAGAACATGCTCAACATGTAAGTTTATATTTTTCATTCGACAGGTTTTTACAGAAAGACATCAACACTATCTCTACTAAAAGACTATTTTCCTATTTGGACATTTCCTTCATACAACTCTCTATATTACTTATTAGTCATTCTTGTGTTCATCTTTTAAGTTTGTTCAGGCAATAAAATTGTCCTTGTTAATACGTCGTGAATTTTTTTTTTTTCATATATACACGATGGATGCGCATTAGTCTAATGGTTAGTCGTAGGAAATGAACTCGTAGACACGAGTTCAATTCCTGGAGGAAGCTGTCTGCATTTCCCTCCAGTTATGGGTAAATAACAGGGCAGACTGGGCTCTTTAACCATGGCTAGGTAACCAGTCTAAGGAAAACTCTGAATTCAAACCTGCTAAACTCCGCTTAAGAAATTGACATTGTGTCGCATCCTGCTGGTGTGGAGGGGTTGGTATATATATATATATATATATATATATATATATATATATTATATATATATCTTATTACACACATGCTTACGCTACAAAGTGTCCGGATTAGTTTCATCTCAACAAAAACCAGAGCTCGTCCTCTCCACTTAGCTGAAGCCTAGCAGACGTTTTTTTTTTTTTTTTTTGGCATTTGTGTTCCATTGTGGTGTAATGCTTTGCAAGCTAGTATCACAGCTTAATTATTATTGAATAGCGAGTTCGATCCTCGCTGGATGCTCATACTTGCGACCTTGTGTAGCATCCTACTCTTGGCGGACGGGTTAGGTAAATACTTACTCGAGCTAAGTTAAACAATTTTTTTTCTAATAACAAAAAAAAAAACAATAGTCTTGCCTACTTTCCTGGCACAGGAACTCTCCCGTACTGGGTGGTAGAAAAATGCTATTAGTTAGGATCCAGAGCACCCCCTCCAATTCGCACAGATAGCACCAGCCTTGCCTAAAAAAGTGGGATGGCTGGGTTTATTCCAGCCCCTGAGGAGGAATGCCAATGGAGTCAAGCATGAGTCTCGATTTGTGCGTAGCCCCTCCCCCCCACACAAAACGACCTTGTGTCTATTTCAGCGGTAGGAAGCTGGGAAAATAACTTCCTACCTGTGACGTTCTCTTGACTTTTATATCATTACATCATGCTTATCTTTTGTATAAAGGTAGGTAAAAACAAAAGTAAAGCTGGAGTAACTTAATATTTGTAAACACTGACTCTGCATCAACAAATTAGCTCGCATTCGGGAGCATCCGCCGTCCCTGTTTCCGGGAGGAGACAAAAGATATACTCAAAATATATATCTTATTAACCCGTATTGTTATACGATATGCCCTTCTTACCGTGGAGAAGGTAATATCTATCCGACTCCTCGAGAGTGCAGATTATGGCACGTGACCGAGATTATTGTGCAGGTTTTTATGTGTCACCTAGTGAGGATCGTTATCACTACACAGTAGTAATGACTTGTGAGACAAACTTGCTAAATAGAATTCTGTCTAAATGAAAATTTCAATCTGGCCAATCTGTGATGGAACAATTACATAATAAATATATATATTAGTTTGTGTATATATATATATATTATATATATATAATATATTATGGATACTTATCTGTGACCATTTGGTTCATGCATCTTTACAAAGCAATCTGTCTGAAGATTGTTCTGTAAAGATGCATGAAACCAACTGGTCGCAGATAAGCATCCATGTAATTAAATATATATATATACAATAACTAATATGTGCATATATAACCTACTTCTAAACAAAACGAAAAATCTAGGAAAGTCCGGTTGGTGTCGGGGTTACGGTCCTCGCTGTCAGCTTGACAGTCAGGGTTCGAATCGCGCACAAGGCGGTCTTCCTATCTACAGCTCTGCTGATGAGACCTAATAGGCGAAATGTACATGCAGAGATTGATTTTTCTCGATTTGCTTAGCCTTACATTTGAATAGGTATGCCCGCATAATTAACTAATTATTAATTAACCAATTTTCAAAATTAGGTACGACTTCAATTAAGCACATATTCTCCCCAAATTGTCGGCTAAAAAAGCCTTATCAAAACACATCGTTTGTGTATTTACTTCTCATATATATATATATATATATATATATATATTGGTAAATTTGCCAACTCTCCGTTGTAGGATGTGACACATGGTCATTTTTTAAGCGGGATTTAACAGATTTGAATTCAGTTTTCCTTCTCCTAGACTGGTTGCCTAATCAAAGTTAAAGAGCCCAGTCTGTCCTATTAACAGCATAGTTGGATGTATATATTTCCCAAGAGTATTAGCGCTATGTGAAACGCAAACGGCCTCGTGCAGGATTCGAACATGGGTCGCCGAGTGCATTTCCTGCGATGATAACCATTACACCACGTGCCCCCCCCATTAAGAAGTTGATATGCCGCATTTTAAGGGAGGTTTCAACTTTCAGATTCCCTTAAGGATTTATTCAGAGGAATGGGGAGAGGCAAATTGTTCGTTCGTTTACCCCCCAGCGGACACTCATGGCTACATTTACACCTTTTTTTTTCAACACCCCACCCTCGTTTTGCTATAAGCCCGGCTATATTAAGCTTAGTAAATATCTACATTAAAAAAATAAGTGCGTATCTGTCGTACAGCCAAGGGAGGCAACCAGGTTTCGTGAATCATCATTGTTGCTAATGTTGGATTTTGTTTATCATATCCTATAAAAACACTCTCTTCAGCTCGCGGGTTTAATTTCTTTTTGTTTTGCACATAACAAAAACAAATCGTCCCGAAAATATGCATACGACTTAAGTTCGGTCTCGAACCAGTGAAAATTTCAAAAGGGGTTTTCCCTAAATATGTATCAATGCAACGATTCCTTATATATGCTGATGCAAGGATTGCGTAAACCCAAAGACTTTTTGGTAGTTTCGATTCAATAAGCAAGCATCTAGCCATTGAAAACAAAGTCCTACACGATCTCTCTACGGTTCCATTCTGGTGCACAGAATAGGGGGCAGATCTCTCGTGTTTAATATTGTACTCAATTAATAAATTTTGGAAGTTTTCTGACAGGAATTCGCTCTCATTGTCACTTCGTATGCGTTTCACTTTACCATATGAACTGAGGTCTGCAAGATATATTATAATAATGATGATAAAAAATGAGAATATCTATTTATTAACCATGACATGCCGTTAAAGAAATAAACCAAATCAAACGTTTCAGTTTTAGTTCTTACTATATTATTCTTTGTAAAAACTGGAGTAAGAATCTCTAACCTAGTTTTATACAATTCCGTTGAGAAGGTAATATTCATCACCTCCCTAGAGATTGCGATTTATGGAACATGATCAAGATTAATAGGGACCTACAATTTGACCTGTCAAATTTACCCACCCCTATAATTAACAGAATGAAACTTGCATAAAGGTTAATATTATCTTAAATCTTTTGGACAATATGACTTTTAGGCACCCCTTTTTGATCTCGATTAAGACAGGACAGTTTTCATTTACACCGTCAATATCCGGTTGTTTTTAACAGACGATTTTTAGATTTTAAAAAATTATAACCCTTTAAAAATTCAGCTTACGAAAATAATGAAATTCATGAACGAAAACAATGGGTGCCATTATAGTATGTGGCCTACCCGGTTTGAATGTGTCCTACCTCAGTAGGAAAAAATTCCATGATTATTTACCTTTTGATGAAAATATGTTTGAAATAGGTTTTTTCCTAAAATATATTAGAGGAAATGTTTTTACGAGGTATACCCCCCACCCTATTTTATTTTATGAAATATGAAAAAATGAACTGATAAGAAACAATTTTGACTTTTTTTTCTATAAAGTTAAGTCTGAATAATTATATCAGAAGATTTTTATAAGTTTCTATACAATAGTTCTCTTAATTGCACCATTGTTTGAAGAAATAGCATCAAAGATCGTCTACTAAAATGCACCAAAATTCCTAGTTTTCCAACATTTAGCCTAGAAATTGATTAGAAAATTTAGCAATTTCAATATCTAAAACAGAAAAGATTGTCAATTTACACGAAACGAATAAAATATCATTAACTAGAATTCAAATTGAAAATATGCCCCCCCCCCATCACCACCGACACCTCCAATATGCTGCTTTTTATCTAATCAAGCTGTAACAGTGAGAACACTTTAAAAGATTGAAATATATTTCCTCAAACTTAGACAAAGTTTTGAAGAAAAATATTTTGTTTGGTAATTCTTTATGTTAATTTGCAACCTTCGGCACATGGGAGACGTTACAATTCCAAATCGACCTACCGCTATTGAACATAGCTAATGAATATTGTTTATAAATTGTCCCGATCATAATCTCGTGCCTCGAGAACTGAAACGGGAAATCTGTGATGATTTTTCTTTGTGTCATGGTTTGGTCAATATTTGAATTTATCCCGGCACGGATTTAATATCTTTTACAGATTTGGGGGGATGGGAAGAACCGAAGACCAGAGATTAGGGATATATAAACACCCCCCCCCCCTAGACTTTAACTAATGGTAGGGGGGACGAGATCGACAGAATTTTCTATAAAAGGAGGGTATTATAAAAAACAGGCGGTATAATCCCATGATAACTGCTGTGAGTACTGTTGATTCATGCTCGACTGCTCCCACCGTATTGTATGATAAAAATACTTTAACAAGAAGTAAATGATCGCTATGAAAGTCTTCATCACCGAATATTTTGGGATGTTTGTTTTGGTTTTCCCAATTGCTGAAAAACAACAAAAAAACATGAGTGACGGATGAAAGAAACCGAAATTTGTTGTAACTAGCTGAAATGCATTTAACGATTATTAATCTATTATTATACTAAAGCTGATCGAATCAACTTTTGTCTCATAAAGACTTTTTTTACTGTTTAGTTTAATGACACAAAAGTTATACTAAATTATTCCTTACTTTTAGGGTTGAGTTATGTTTGAAAAAATTCCATTTTATTGGTTCTAATTAGTCGTAATTTGCAATAGTGTTACGTTCGCCTATCGCTTTCCACGTTTTTACAACGCTTTTCCATCAGAGATACAAAGAAAATGAAAGGTGTACATGCAACATTGGCAAGAACAATAAGACATAATATTATTTTAAAGACATTTTATTCAGAAAGTCGAGAATTGAGATGAGGATAAAATAGAAATCCCCAGGCTGGGGTATATGTAGAGGCATCAGGGAAGATATTCATCGTTACCCTGTCTGTTAGGGTTTGAATGAGACAGATAGGTTTTGTTATAGTTTCGGCCCGTAGGTCATAGTCAATGCGAAGATACACACATATATATGAACCCGCTAAAACAAAGTGTTATATTCCGCCATGGATTTTTTATACAACCGGCTCGCAATGAGAGCCGGTTGTATAAAAAATCCATGGCGGAATATAACACTTTGTTTTAGCGGGTTCATTCTTTTATCTCCGTGGGGTTATATCCGGTGATTTTTCCTTTTATTCTTGTTTCGGTCCATATCTGTATGGATGACTACTCTGGGTATCATTTCTTTTATGTTGCGTAGATAACTTGCGGCTGCACTCGAATGGGTCTGGAATAGTAACTTCCGTGTCATTATGCCCGGTAATTATTCTTCGTTCATTATGTTGCAATATGGGTATATTCCTGACTTTTGTGAGCTAGAACTGCTAATGGAAGGAGGAGGAATAAAGAACAAAGGCTTAAAAAATAGTGATGACCAAAGAGGAGAGCGATGGCTTTGACCGTAGCGTGACCCGAACGAAGAATTGAGGGGCAAGCGGAAGTCGGGTGTTGACCGGAAGTCTGACCGGAAGTCACGTGGGTGACGTGGGGGAAGGAAGAAAGGGTTCGTCCTCTTTCTGCCGGCGTCCGTCGTGGGGCACAGACCTGATGAGAGCCAGTAATCTAGTAGTGTTCTCTCTCTCTCGTTCTCTCTGCCTCTCCTCCTCCTGGTAGAAGCCACTAGACGAGCACGTTATAAAGGCTGGGAGTTGTGACGACATGTTTTCGTGTTATGATTTTTTATCGGAGTTTTAGTACCAAGAAAGAAAAGAGGATACGGTGCATGTATCGTTTTAGTACCGTGAGTATTGCAACGTAACAATTAGAAGGTTTCTCTCTTCATCATAGATATGAAGTTTTCCCTTCTATATCTCCGGGCCCTGCTTCACCAACTGCCCCTGGCTGGCTCTGGGGTTAAATTGTCTTAATAGTAGTAACCTTCTTCATGGGAACGATTTTCTCTCCCCCCCCCCCCCGCCCGAGATGAAGAATCCCACTATGTTCACTGACCGGGTCCCAAGTGCAAACTGACTAATCCTAGGGATCTCTTTCCTTCCCCCAAATCGTGACGTCACCTGTCTCTCGGTAAGCTTGGCGTACGTGAGGAAGGCAACAAGTGTAGTATCAGTTGTTCATTTGGGGTAATTTCTGGGACTCCTCATCTCCATGTTGGCGTCAAAGAGTCCTAAGAACATTCTAAAAGTTTCTAAGTGCTGACCATTGATTATACGTAACAATAGTCAAAACTGACCCGTCCCTTACTTTACATTCTGCCTATCACTTTCCTCTTTTCTGTGTATCTCTTAATTACCTCCTCGTTATATATGTTAGAGTAGAGAGGGAGCTTAAATTAGGTAAAACCTCCCCTTTCTTAGAAATCTTACTAAATGATTTTGTTTTGTTCGGCGTATTTATTTTTTTTAAATTTGATTCGCTTTGCAAACTCACTTTCCTCTAATCTCAATTATCTACCCAAAGCTCAATGGGTGACTAACGGGTCACGTTTGGTCTAGTTTATATATATATATAATGTGACATTGAGTAAAGAACTCCAACAAACACCATAGGATCTTGCTCCTCAGCCTGATGATTGCTATTTAGCATGAAACCGCGGTCGCTGATAATGAACATTGATCTATGAAAACATTGTTAAATATATATATATATATATATATATATATATATATATATATATATATATATATATATATATATATATATATATTAATACTCGTGTTCCTTAATCATCTTGCAACAAGACCAAAATGATAATAGATCATTTCGTTTTTATTATAAAGAAAGAGAAGAAAAAGTACATGCTACACAGAAAAAATGTAAGATAGAGAGAGGGGGTGAACGCGTGGGAGCGATAACGCTAATCTGTTTTCATCGAACATGAGAAAGAGAGAGCGCACATTATACTTTTACGTATTGAACTATTTAGCAATAGCTCTTAAGTAAACATATCAAACGTTGTAATAATCAAACTATCATACTGTATTCCACAGGTCCTGTGAGTATTTAGTTATTTATTATAATTATTGTGTATAAGACGCACCATTTTTCCAGGTTATTCAGCCTAAATGTTAGGGGTGCGTATTATATATGAGATCTACATAATTAACTTTTTTCCATATGCTTTTCCATATTCAGGACAGGATGAAAGTAAGTTATATCTATAATCAAAACTTATGTGTTTTACGCCGTTACAGAGAAATATCCACTGGAATGTGTGTTTGTTTATAATTTTGTTTCTCCTAATGTGAGTGTATTTTCACTGCAAGCTTTGTTGCATTTTTGTGTGAACATGCCCGTGTGTTTGCTCTAAATACTGTGTAAATTTTGTATTTTAACACATAATGTAAACTATACATTTCTATTTTATTTAGTACGTATCGATAAAAAAAAATTGAACAAATGCCAAATTTTGGTTAATTTCAACTGCTGTAAATTCTAAATGCCAATGCGAGCTTTTTTTTTTTCTCCAAGAATTTCTTTGTCAAAAGCTAGGAGTGCGTCTTATACGCAAATAATAATAATAATAATAATAATAAAATTCTCTGGCACTTTGAAATAAAAACGGATCACATTATCCCAGCAAGAAGACCAGACTAGTGTTGATAAACAAAAAGAAAGAACTTGTCAACTGGTGGATTTTGCAGTGCCAGCAGATCACAGGGTGAAGCTAAAGGAAAATGAAAAAAATGGACAAATATCTGGACCTTGCCAGAGAACTGAAAAAGTTATGGAATATGAAAGTCAAAGTGATACCAATTGTAGTTGGTGCACTTGGAACGGTCCCAAAAGGATTAGAAAAGGGTTTGGAAATCAGAGGATTGCACTGCTGCAATCTGCCAGAATACTCAGAAGAGTCCTGGAGACCTGAGGAGACTTGCTGTCACTCAGACTCAATTCAATTATTACAACGTTTGATATATTTAAATCATCAAGCATGTTTTAATAAAATGTTTAAACATTGGTTCATCACTCTAAGTCGAAAAGATAGTCCATGGAGTGGAAAACACTGACTTTCCGTAAAGAAAAGGTTCCGGGCGCAGCTGTCATTACAGGTCATGCTGACGGTCTTTTGGGGCATTAAAATACCTATTATTGATTTCATTGAAAACTTTAAACTGTAGATCTGCAAGACTAGCTTGCTAACCACTACAACACGATGGACGCTCTAATCTTTATATTGGTATGCATTATTACATTGGTAGATATTTGTACTATATATAGAGGATCCGGTTTAGCTCAGTCAGTAGCGGAATCGATAGGTTCCCGGTTCGATACCGTTTACCGCTAACTCGGCGCATCAGTAGCACAGATTGGATAACCTGATCTGTGCGGTAAAGTGGGGAGCTGACGGTAGGTGTAGTGCTCCATCTCAGCAAAAACAATATCCCTGGACTAGCGCGAGTGAAAAGGGGATAGACTTCCTTGCTGTCCGGCTGATGCCGATAATAGGCTATTTCGCCAACTATTTTAAAGCTACTTTAGCTTTCTCAGCTAAACTTGAGATAAGAACATTTATTAAGGTACTTTTTTTATTGGCGAGGGGGGGGGGTTCCTAAAATACTTTAAGTAACTCAGGCAGCAAACATCGGGGAATGTCCTGACGAAATGTCTTGGAAGCCCGAATCTAGTATTAATTGCGTATCTTAGAGAAGGAGAAAGAGAGAGAGGTGGGGGCGAGGAAAGACCTTGAGAAAGGAATCCCGAGATGCACGTGATCTATTGGTAAGATAGGACACGTGGGAGTTTGTCGAGAGTTGCAAAAGTAACTGACCCGGATAGGAGAGCAAGGTTTGGGTCCTCGGGGTTTTTTTTGTTTTGTTTTTTTTAAATATCCTTGTTTTCTCTTCTTTACGCCATTTTATCTCGATTCTTTGATTTTTTTTTATCATATTTTATTTTTAATATTTTATTTATTTCATAAATCGTTTATTTTTTGGAAAAATTCTTGTCACGTTTGACTGATTTGATTCTCTCTTTTCTTTCTTTTTTTCTTTTTCTTTCTTTCTTTCTTTCTCTCGATTTCTTTTTCTCTTTCTTTCTTTCTTGTCTCTCGATTTCTTTTTCTCTTCTCTTTCTTTTTGTCTCTCGATTTCTTTTCTCTCTCTTTCTTTCTTCTTTCTCTCATTTCTTTTCGCTTTCTTTTCTTCACTTTCTTTCGCTCCTTCTTTTTCTCTCTCTCTTCTTCTTTCGCTCCCTTCTTTTTCTCTCTCTTTTTCCTTTCGCTCCTTCTTTTTCTCTCACTTTAACTTTCGCTCCTTCTTTTTCTCTCTCTTTTTTTCCTTTTCGCTCCTCTTTTCTCTCTCTTTTTTTCTTTCGCTTCCTTCTTTTTCTCTCTCTTTTTTTCTTTCGCTCCTTCTTTTTCTCTCTCTTTTCTTTCGCTCCCTTCTTTTTCTCTCTCTCTTTTTTCTTTCGCTTCTTCTTTTTCTCTCTCTTTTTTTTTCTTTCGCTCCTTCTTTTTCTCTTCTCTTTTTTTTCTTTCGCTCCTTCATTTTTCTCTCTCTTTTTTCTTCGCTCCTTCTTTTTCTCTCTCTTTTTTTTCTTCGTCCTTTCCTTTTTCTCTCTATTTTTTCTTTATAATTTCTTTCTGTGTCTCGTTTCTTTCTTTCTCTCTTTCGCTCTCTCCTCTCCTCTCTCTCTCTCTCTCTCTCTCTCTCTTTCGCTCTTTCTTCTCTCTTTCGCTCTTTACTGTTCTCTTCGCTCTTTCTTTTCTCTTTCGCTCTCTTTTCTTCTTTCGCTCTCTTTCTCTTTCGCTCTTCTGTTTCCTTTCGCTCTCTTTTCGTCTTTCGCTCTTTTCTTTCTCTTTTCGCTCTTTTCTTTCCTTTCGCTCTTTCTTTCTCTTCCTCTTTTCTTTCTCTTTCGCTCTTTTCTTTCTCTTTCTCGTCTTTCTTTTCTCTTTTCTCCGCCTCTTTCTTCCTTCGCTCTCCTCTCTCTCTTCTCTTTCGCTCTTTTTTTTCTTTCAGCCTTTCTTTTTCTATTCGCCTGCCTACTCTCTCTCTCCTCTCTCTTTTTCCTTTTCGCGCTCTCTCTCTCTCTATTTTTCTTTCTTTCTTTTTCTTTCGCCGGCTTTCTCTCTCTCTCTTCTTTTTCTTTTCTTTCTTTTTCTTTTCGCCTTTCTCTCTCTCTCTCTTTCCTTTTCTTTCTTTTTTTCTTCGGGCCGCCTTTCCTCTCTCTCTATTTTTCTCTTCTTTCTTTTCTTCTGCGCTTTTTCCTCTCTCTCTCTCTTTTTCTTTTCTTTCTTTTTCTTTCGCGCTTTCTCTCTCTCTCTCTTTATTCTTTTCTTCTTTTTCTTTTTTCGCGGGCTCTCTCTCTCTCTCCTCTCTCTTCTCTCTCTCTCTCTCTTTCTTTTTCTTCCGGGCGCGGCTCCTCTCTCTCTCTTTTTTTTCTTTCGCGCGCTCTCTCTCTCTCTCTCCTCCTCTACTTTTTTTTTTCTTCTCGCTCTCTCTCTCTCTTTTTTTTTCTTTCGCTCTCTCTCCTCTCCTCTTTTTTTCTTTCGCTCCTCTCTCTTTTTTATTTCTCGCTTCTCTCTCTCTCTCTCTCCTCTCTCTCTTTTTCTTTCGCTCTCTCTCTCTCTCTCTCTCTTTTATTCCCTCGCTCTCTCGTCTCTCTGTCTCTCTCTCCTCTCATCTCTCTTTCCTTTCGCTCTCTCTCTTTCTTCTCTCTTCTTTCGCTCTCTCTCTTTCTCTCTCTTTCTTTCGCTCCTCTCTCTGTTTTTTTCTTTCGCTCTCTTTTCTCTCTCTCCTCTCTCTCTACTCTCTTTGTTTCTTTCGCTCTCTCTCTCTTCTCTTTCTCTCTCTCTCTCCTCTCTCTGCCTCTCTTCTTTTCCGCTCTCTTCTCCTCTCTTTTCCTCTCTCTCTCTCTCTCTTCTCTCTCTCTTTTTTTCTTCGCTTCCCCCTCTCCCTCTTCTCCTCTCTTTTTTTCTTCAATCGCTCTCTATTCCTTCGTATCTCTCTCTCCTTCTCTTTTTTTCTCTTCGTTCTCTCTCTCTTGTCCTCTCCTCTCTCTTTTTTTTCTTTATTCGCTTCGTTTCTCCTCTCTCTTTTTTTTCTTTCGCTCTCTCTCTCTCTCCTTTTTTTTTCTTTCTCTCCTCTCTCTCTCTCTCTTTTTACTTTTCGGCTCTCTCATCTCTCTCTCTCTCTTTTTTTTTTTCGCGTCCTCTGCTCGTCCTCCTCCCTTCTCTCTTTTTCTTTCGCCGCTCCTCTCTCTCTCCCTCTTCTCTTTTTTTTTTCTTTCGCGGCCTCCTCTCTCTCTTTTTTTTTCTTACGCTCTCTCTCTCTTCTTCTCCTCTCTCTTTTTCCTTTTTCGCTCTTCTCTCTCTCTCTCTCTCTCTCTCTTTTTTCTTTCGGGCTCTACTCTCTCTCTCTCTCTTCTCTCTCTTTTTTCTTTTTCGCTTCTCTCTTCTCTCTCTCTCTCTTCTCTTTGTTGTTTCTTCTCTTCTCTTCTCTCTCTCTCTCTCTTTCGCCTCCTCTACTCTTCTCTTCTCTCTCTCTTTCCTCACTCTCTCTCTTCTCTCTCTGCTTTCTTTTCGCTTCTCTCTCTCTCTCTCTCTCTTTTTTTCTTTGCGCTCTCTTTCTCTCTCTCTCTCTCTCTCTTTTCGCTCTCTCTCTCTCTCTCTCTCCTCTCATCTTTTTATTCCATATTCGCTCCCTTCTCTTCTTTTATTTCTTTTCCTTTCGCTCTTCTTTTCTCTCTCTTCTCGATCTTCCTTTCGTCTCCTCGCTTTTCTCTCTCTCCTCTTTTCTCATACTCTCCTGCTCCTATTTCTCTCTCTCTCCTTCCTCTCTTCTTTTTCATTCTTTCGCTCTCTTCCTTCTTTTTTTACTTCTCCTCTCCTCTCTCTCTTCATCATCTGTTTTTCTTTCGTTCTCTCTTCTTTCTCTCTCTCTCTTTCCTTATCGTCTCTCTTCTTCCTTCTCTCTCTCTCTTTACTTCTCCGCGTCTCTCTCTCTATACTCTTTTTTTCTTTCTCTCCTATTCTCTCTCTCTTTCTTTCATTTGTTCTCTCCTCTCTTTCTCTTCTTTTTCTTACGTCTCTCTCTCTCTTTCTTTTTTTCTTTCTGTCTATCTCTCTCTCTCTCTCTTTTTTTCTTCCTCTACTCTCCTCTCATTCCTCTTTCTTTTTACTTTCCTCTCGTTCTCTCCTCTCTGTCTTCTCTTTTCGACCTCTCTCTTGCTCTCTCCGTCCTTCTATACTTTCTCTTTCGAGCTCTCTTTTCTCTCTCTTCTTTTTCCTTCTCGCTCTCTCCTCTCTCTCCTCCTCTCTCTTGTTTTCTCTTTCGACTCTTCTCTCTCCGTCTCCTCTCTCTCCTTATTTTTTACTTTCGCTTCTCTCTCTCCTCTCTCTCTCTTTCATTTCTTTCGGCTTCTTTCTCTCTCTCTCTCCTCCTCTTTTATCTACTTCTCTCTTTTCCATTTCGCCGCTCTTCTCTCTCTCATCCTCTCTCTCTTTTTTCTTTTCTTGTCGTTCTTTCTTCGCTCTCTTCTCTCTCTCCTCCTCTCTCTCTTTCCTTTCTTTCTTTTTCTTTCGCCTCTCTCTCTCTCTCTCTCTTTTTCTTTCGCTCTCTCTCTCTCTCTCCTTTTTTTCTTTCGCTCTCTCTTCTCTCTCTCTCTCCTCTTTTTTTTCTTTCGCTTCTCTCCTCTCTTCTCTCTTTTTCTTTCCTTTCTTTTTCTTTCGCTTCCGTCTCTCTCTCTCTCTCTTTTTTTCTTCGCTCTCTCTCTCCTCTCTCCTTTTTCTTCTCTTTTCTTTTTCTTTCGCTCTTCTCTCTCTCTTTTTTTTTCTTTTCACCTCTCTCTCTCTCTCCTCTTTTTTTCTCTCCGCTCTCCTCTCTCCTTTTTTTCTCTCGCTCTCTCTCTCTCTTTTTTTCGCTCCATCTCTCTCTATCTCTTCTCTCTCTCTTATCTCTTTCTCTCTCTCTCTCTATCTCCTTTCTCGTCTCTCTCTCTTTCCTCTCTCTTCTTTCTCTTTCTTTCGCTCGGCTCTCTCTCTCTCTTTTCTTTCTTTTCGCCTACTACTCTCTCTCTCCTCTCTCTCTCTCTCTTTTTTTTCTTCCTCGCTCTCCTCTCTCTCTCCTCTTTTTCTTTTTTTCTTCGCTCTCCTCTCTCCTCCCTCTCTCTCTATCTTTTTTCTTCTCATACCGCTGCTCTCCTCTCTCTCTCTCTCTTTTTTTCCTCCTCTTCTTCTTTTTTCCTTCGGCTCTCTCTCTCTCCCCTTCTCTTTTTTTTTTTCTTTTTGCTCTCCTCTCTCTCTCTTTTTTTTTCTCTCTCTCTCTCTCTCTCTCTCTCTCTTTTTTCTTTCGCTCTCTCTCTCTCTCTCTTTTTTCTCTCTCTCTCTTTTTTCTTTCTGCTCTCTCTCTCTCTCTCTTTTTTCTCTCTCTCTCTTTTCTCTCTCTCTCTTTTTCTTTCTCTATCTCTCCTCTCTCTCTTTTTTTCTTCCGCTCCTCTCTCTCTCTCTTTTTTTCTCTCTCTCTCTTTTTTTCTCTCTCTCTCTTTTTTCTCTCTCTCTCTTTTTTTCTTTCTCTCTCTCATTCTCTTCTCGCTTCTCTTTTTTCTCTGCTCTTTTTTTCTTTCTCTCTCTCTCTCCTCTCTCTCTCTTTTTCTTTTCGCTCTCTCTCTCTCTCTCTTTTTCTTTCGCTCTTCCTTTCTTTTCTTTCTCGCCTCTCTCTCTCTCTTTCTTTTCTTTTCTCGCTCTCTCTCTCTCTCTCTTTCTTTTTTCTTTCTGCTCTCTCTCTCTCTCTTTTTTCTTTCGCGCTTTCCTCTCTGCTCTTCTCTCTTCTTTTTCTTTGCGCTTTCCTCTCTCTCTCTCTCTCCCTCTCTCTTTCTTTCTTTTCGCGCTCTCTCCTTCTTTTTCTTTCTTTCTTTTTTCTTTTCGCTCTCTCTCTTTTCTTTTCTCTCTTCCCTCTCTCTCTCTTTTTTCTTTCGCTTCGCTCTCTCTCTCTCTCTCTCTTCTCTCTCTCTCTCTTTTCCGTCCTTTCTTTTTTTCAGTCTTCCCTTTCCTTACCAAATTTCATTCCTTTTTTATGTTCAACCACTCAACACAAAAGTGTTTATAGTTTTAAAGTAAGGAAGTTTTTTTAAAAAGAAATGTTGGTTTTTCTTTATCTCTGATTAGAACCTCAAATCCTGGTGTTATTTTGGAGTCAGGTTTTAACATTTGATCTTGGCAGAATCAAAATAATTACACCTTTTTCTCTAAACAGACAATCTAATAAAAAAATATTTTCTAGATTAGTTATCAGTTTTGCACGAAGAAACTAATGCTGTCAAAAGTTTAAAAGAAAGAGAAAAAAAACCAACTCATATATGGGTGTGGGGTTACTCCCCAGTGAATCAAAATTCTTTATAACCAGTGGAATCGCTATCCCGGTAGACTGTTAATTCAGGGTCGTAAATTCTTACCATCGCCAGAATTGCAAAAGTAGACTATTTTATTTTATTTTTTCATTGTTACTATGAAAAAGAAATATCTTTGAATACTCGTCAAATTACCGGCGAATAGTAATTTTCAGTTTATTTTCAGTATAGGGCTTGATAAGTTATAATCTCAATTCTCCTAAAAATAACAACGCTGAGGTAAAAAACAACAAAAAAAAAAACTATAAAAACTGAATCATTACGCAAAAAACTTTAAATATATACAAACATCAATTAATACGTCGTTTATTTTATTTTTAAACTCATGAATTAACACGTTTTCCTTCTAGTTTAATTTATCAAGTATTAATCCTAGTTGTGAAGCTAAAAATATATATACATTGGACCTCATTTGATATTGATATTCCACTAATATCTGTCCAGTAGACTATGGCAAAATTTACGACACTGAATTCACAGTCTACCGTTATCCCTTCGCTACACTGTTAGGTTTTTCGATTTCGCTGCCGGTTCAAAAAGTCTCTATTTTTATTTTTTTTATTCTTTGTTTTGTTTTATTTATTTATATTTTTCTTTTTCTTTTTAGGATTGCCTTAAAATTATGGACGTTGATGAAAAATATTCAAGTTTGTATCCTATCCCCTTTTATTTATTTATTTTTTTTGTCATTTCATTTTTATTTGACAGGATTCATGAGTGTACTTGTACTAAGTAGCTGCTATGACCGTATGTTGGCGTATGTAACGCAAAATCCATAACGTCTAACGCCTAGCGCGACTGGGTCGTCGTCGTCATCCGCTTCATACATCAGCCACATCATAAAAAAAACCTTTCGAATATGGCATGCTCCTTTAAGTTCCCGCCTTTTTCACTTTTCTCCTTTAGCCTTCATTTCCGGCCACAATGTTTCTTCAATTTCCACCACATCCGCCACTATTTAAAAAAAAATAAACTTCTGTAGCTTATGCAAGAATTCATAAACTTTCATTTTTTTTTTTTTTCATTTATTTATTAAAAAAAAAATTAAACTGTTTTATCTGGGTTTTGGAGAAAGCGTGCTTGCAAACCTGAAATAATTCATTCACACGGTTTCGCCCACTCATCTATTCGGTCAAAAAATCCTCAATATTAAGTGTTATATATTTAATCCAACTGACTCGTATTTTACAAATACCCTTGAGAGCTCAATGTATAATTAATTAATTATATACAGAGCAATATTTATACTTTCAAAGAAAAACTTTTTAAAAAAACGTTATTTGGCTAGACAAATGATGGTTTAGATTTTTCTTTGAAAGTGATATATATATATATATATATATATATATACATACACACACACACACAGCGCGAGCGGGGTGTGACACAAGGTCATTTCTTAAGCAGAGTTTAACAGGTTTGAATTCAAGTTTTCCCTCTCTAGACTGGTTACCTAGCCAAGATCAAAGAGCCCAGTCTATCCTATTTACCCAGAGTTGTAGGGAAAGTAGTTGGGTGCATACCTTTCCCAAGGGTATTAGCGCTATGTGAAATGCAAACAGCCTCGTCCATGATTTGACTCGGTCGCCGAGTTCATTTTCTACGACTCTAACCATTACACCACACGCCTCAAATTATTTCCTGTTATAACTTTCAATAGTTTCATTTATCGAAATGCTCTAGTTACATATCGGTCTGTTGGCGGGTTTGGAATACACTGACTGTATCCCCTGTAGACAGGAAAGACACCCACCACCACAAAAAAGGGTTGTCCTGTGTATTACACTAAACTGCATCTGATGCTGAGTCTCATGTTCTGGGGAGTATAGAGTAGTAGCCCCTTCCTTGTCATTACTCCAGGTCCACTCTGACCCAGAGTGTTAGTACTGTTAGGGAGTTCCATCTATGGGTCAAATAGATATGTTTATTCGGGTACTAAGGGCCGGTTTAGCTCAGTCGGTAGAGCGTTTCGGCTAGGAATCACAAGGTTCCTGTTCGATACCAGTCCTCGACAATTCAGCGTATAAGTACCACAGGGATCTGTCCGGTAGAGTAAGGAGCTGAATGGTAGGTGGCGTCCCACCTAAGACGCTAAAAATAATCTCCTTGGTCTAGCGCTAGTGAAAAGGGATAGACTCCCTCGTTGATTGGCTGATACCAACATTAGGTCGCCCCGACTACATTACTTTACTTTACTTACGTATAAAAAAGCATTACAATTCACGGAAATACCCGAAACCTTTGAGACGCTAGGGTAAGTGTTAGGGTGCTTCGGGAGTTTCCGCAATCTAATGCCATTTATACGTAAAATACGATTTAATGATATTATTTCTTGCGCGTTATTCTACATTTGTGCCCTTATTTGTATTCGATAAGACCGTGAGCAAAAAAATCCAACTTAAAAACTACACAAAAGTGTAAATATGAACGCGTTTCCCTAACTTTAGCATAACATGATATTCGACAGGTTTGCATGCCATTGAAATCAATCAATTTAGTCACATGTCATTGAGAAGAGGGTGCTTTAATGTGTTCAACACCACTTGGACTCTAACAAAATGCTTGGAGAAAAGGCTAGATGGGAACTATACGAAGATGCTGCGTGCTGTCTCGAACAAATTTTGGAAGCAGCACCCCCAAAAAAAAGCAGCTGTACGGCCACTTACCTCCTATCACACAAACCAATCAAGTATGCTAAACAAGACATGCTGGACACAACAAGAGACCTTCTTCTGTGGATAGGCCGACCAGCAAAATCCTTCATTGATCAGCTTTGCGCAGATTCTGGATACCGTGAAGAAGACCTACCAGGAACGATGACCGATTGGAACAGTTGGCAAGAGACATGGTAATCCGTGCTAATGATGATTTTGTTACTAAAAGGATTTGTAGATTGCTTTTACGGCATATCAACCGTTTTGGGGTCATTTAATGCCGAATAAAGTAATCGATATTTAATTTCTTACAGTACCAGCTGTTGCTTAAATGGTCACCCATCTAAGTATTGAATAGGCTCATCGCTGCTTAACTTCAGTGATCTAGTAAGAATCGGTGATTTCAACGTGACTTGACCATAAGCAAAAAGGATTTTTTTTTTTTGTATTTCCTAAGTCTTTGTATGTAAAGATGCTAAAATGTCATATCTATTTATACAGTGGCATAGCGGGGGGGGGGCTATCCAAGTACCTGGGGGCGCATGTCATGTATCTGAGACGATATGACTAACAGAAAAGATAGGGGATAAATCAGAAATAAATTTAAAAATACACTTAAAATAAGGTTTTACTGCTGTGAGGTCACGGTGTCGACAATAGCTGGGGTCTGATAGAGAACGTAAATGGGAGTGAGGTCGCAAGGGAATTTCTGGGTTACGCTTTTTTTTTACGTTTTACGATAATCGTAGCAAGATTAGCTACCCCCTTTTTTTTCTCCTTTTAATCTATTTACGATCTGTTATGATCCAGAACCTCACCTTTTATTTTACTGCCCGGTGTACGATACTTCCACGACGAAGCTTCTTAAAGCGGTCCATATAGACCGTGGGGATTAAGATTTAAAAAAAAAATTTTTCTTAAATAACAATCTCCCAGGAACACTCAGACAGAAAGAACTCTCTGGGTATGCGCAAAGAAGAGGACTCCTTCTTTCAAAATTTAGTTTCATGTGTTGAAAACCGTCGTCAATTTTCCGTTTTAATTCTGACGACGATTTTTAAGTTTAGCCCGGCGTTTTTACAGTACCTCAGGTTTTTAAAGTTTTTTTTCCAAAACTCTTCTGGCCAAAAACGATCGTTTATTTTCATTAGGGCAATATGTTGTTAAGCAACAGACTGTAATCAATGCATTGTCTCTCACCTGTTCCTTTGTTTCAGAAAGAGGAGGCTAACTCAGTCAATGAAAAGGGAGTGAGTCTTTCCTCTTGCCTTTTGTTTTTAATCAACACATAGCTATAATTGACAGTGACACTTGTCCGTTTTATTATTTGACTCTGTCAGTAATATCCTTTTGCCTTTCTTTTTAACAAAAATGTTGTTTTTTGGGGGGGGGTAGATATGTATTCAATGGATTTTAGTTGATAATAAAGAAATTAATGATAACAATCCTCACTTTGTTGTGTTGATGTAGAGGAAGGATTTAAAGAGTTAGTTGTCATGTGCGGACTGCATGATACATATGTAAACACTGCGACCCACATGACATACATATGTAATCCATGCGGCCCGAGAGACTACTCAGTTTAACATGCCGCTGTACATACACCATTGCCTTTTTTTTTTTTTAAGACGAAAATTGAAATGATGACACGAAGTAAAATTGGCATTTAAAGAAGAAAAAACTATCCAGTCAATAAATAGGTTGCTTCTCGGCATTCATTTTTCGATTCAAGGCCAACAAGAAGAAATGAACATTTAATAATGTAAATGAGAAACGTTGTATCTAATTCATTTCTTAAGTCAAATGTTTTCCACTCTCCGTAAACTTTTTTTCAGTCTCTCGCTCTTTTTTTCTTTTCTTTTTTAATAAACATTATTGTTAACCCTTACATACCGGGGTGTCAAAGGCCGGAAATGAAAGGGATTTTCAAGTCGAATTGTCTCATTTATCATCATCGTTCCGTCGTGGTTTAACGGTTAGCAAGCTAGTCTCGCAGACCGATTACTACTGAAAAGCGAGTTCGATTCTCGACGAATGCTCCATACATGTGACTTTGTCTCAAATCTTACCCGTAGGGTTAATAATTTCTTTTTGGTACTAATGCACAATAGAACGCAATAGATAATATTATTAGATTACGTATAAAAGCATTACATTTCACGGAAATACCCGAAACCTTTGAAAAGCTAGGGTTAGGTTACTTTGAGAGTTTCCGACATCTAATGCTATTTATACAAAAAATGATTCTAATTATATAATCTCTTGCGCGTTATTATGCATTTGTACCTTATTTGGCAGAACTTGCAAATTGGTCGGAAAATTAAAACGGAAACTTTTTTGGTGGTCCTCCACGACAGTTTAACTACAGTGTATGAATTAACTTTTTGCGAATTGGGTTACGGTTTAGGGGTTTGGGGATTAAGGTTGTTTTTAATTACGTATTGCTTAATTACCCCCCAAATTACTATACATTTAATTAACCATTGAAATCAATTATTGAACCCAATGGTAGACACATTAGTCTCAGTTGTTTGTGTTAGTATTGCAATGTATAATTTCAATTAAAGTTGGTTTTTAAAAAAATATTTAAATGTATAGTAATTTTGGTTTTTTGTTGTTGTTTTGTTAAGCAATACGTAATTTAAAAACAAAAGTTCATTCATACACTGTAGTTAAACTGTTATGGAACACCAAAAAAATTACCCGACCAATTTGCAAGTTTAGCCCCTTATTTATCATTATCATCAGATTGTGCAGTGAAAACAATCTTTTTAAAGTTGAGTAGATAAACAATGTGTTTTTCAGAGCAAGTTAACTTTTAATCGGTAGTGAAATTAAGGATGTGTGAAAATCTAAGTATCGATATGTAAAAGGATTAATGATTATATTAAATATTTATAACATAAATATTCATTTAAATTACAGTATTGGAAAAAAAGGTGATTATTTTCTTTTTCTTTTTTTTTATTTATATATTTTTTTTTTTTTTTTTTTTTTTTTTTTTTTTCGGGCTACTGCTTACTAGTCAGTAGCAAAGGACTAATCACAAATTAGGATATCAAATCGAGGAAAAGAAAATTTTAAGAAATGTTCTTTTTTATAAAATTATGATTTTGTTTTCACTACAACTAAGGGAACTTTAACAACAATAACCAAGAAAAATAATCACTTCCTATGTGTGCCTAAGACATTGAAGTTTCATTAAAATCTGTGGCAATAATAAAGAATGTTTAACTTTTTTTTTCTTGCAATGCTATATAAATCGAACCCGGGCAGGCAGAAACCTTTTCTCCGCCCAATAAAATAAAACGAATTCTTCCATGTCAGAAGCTGTGTCAGTACTATTGTATGGCTGGTGGTATGGAGGGTGGACGAAAGACGAGTATACTCAGAGATTGTAGGTAAAAAGGTTAAAACAACTTTAAGAAACTGTTTTTTTTTTTCTTCTTTTAGCTAAGTTCAAAAAATAACTTAGTGACTGAGCAGTGGCGTGCCAACGTCGTGATCCGAAGGACGGGGGAGATCTCAGCCCAGTGCCCCATCCAGTTGCCAATAAATACCGATTCAGACTTTTCAAAACTTCATCTACCCGCCCAATTTCAAATTCTCCACATTCATATTTCAGGAGTATAGTGGTAAAAACATATCTCAATGTTATAGCAACGCAAAGGCTTTTGGGTTGCGCCTCTTTGAAGATGCGCATCGGGACATCTACCTCTTCCTGATCACCCTTTGTTCCGCCACTGTGACTCAATTGAGCGAGATCAGATTATGGAATTAGGGGTCTCTTGTCACGCCAGTTTGCAAAATGGGGAAAGCCCGCCTAACTTGAAAATCGGCATTCGAAATCCCGGCTTTTACCTGAACTCGAACATTAGCAACTACCTCAACTATCAAGCAGGTTAGCATTGGCCAGTGGGTGTTCTTCCAATATGTGATCTACCGAAGGTTTGTGATCTACTATTGATCTACTATTAATGGCATGTGATCTACTAGCAAAAAAGAAGTTAGGGTTAGGGTTAGTATAATGGGTAGTTAATGGGTAGATCACATATTGGAATGTAAACAACTCGGTAGATCACATATTGGAAGAGCACCGGCCATTGTAATATGCACTCAGTTGGTCGACCGACAAACGTAAATCTGTGGCCCATCCAATAAACACAGTTATCTCAGAACTCCCCGACGGAAGTCGTTAACCTTTTGGTGTTAATGTATTGACGATAGAAGTACCAACTGCCTTTTAAAATACACTAAACTCTTAGTAAGATACAAGTGGAGATAAAGTTGAGATTGCGAGTAAACAAAACGAAACCACATAACACCTGTACAAGTTCGTATTTTGGTGGTGGAATTAAAAGGTGCGTGAAAGGTGAGTAGAGTCGGAAACTGTCGGTAAAAAGTTAAAACAACTTTGAGAAACCTTTTTGTTGTAGAGAAGGGATGATACCCCTCTGGGAATCAAATGGAATGTTCTATTTGAACCTAATCATTGACGGTGTTAGTCTCGGACCCTGTCTCTTTCCTAGCGAGACTAACTAATAAGATTAGGACTATTTCTCGGAATTTTTAAGATGAGGCCTGGTGAGTATTATTTGTATTATTCGGACTATTGTCCTCATCTTCATTGATATCTGTACAAAGCTTCGGCCGATGTGCCCTCCGGCCTTCTTCAGGTATTTCTTGTCGGACTCGGAAACCTTCTTGTCAGACTCGGGAACCTTCATTCCGTAATCGGGAGCCATCACGGAACTTTGAACCCAACCCTTTATTCAGTCCACGGGGGTATCCTGTTCTTATTCCGCTAACCATAGTTGGGGTAGAGGCGTTAAGCTGTGCTAATTATTATTCTATATTACTACTGCTCTTGACCAGAATTGAACCTACAGTCTAGAGATAACTGTCACTTAGAACTGTCTTAATCTAACTCCTTTATCCACTAGGCCATGTGTCCAATTGGAGTCCGAGATGGTTCCCGAGTCCGACAAGAAATACCTGAAGAGGGCCGGAGGCCACATCGGCCGAAGCATTGAACAGATAACAATGAAGATGAGGACAACAGTCCGAATAATACAAATAATACTAAGATTACGACTGTCGCTCATTTTTGTACCTTGATCAAATAAACCCCTTTTCATTTGTATGTCACTATTCAAATTATTATCTATATACTAATTCCAGTGACATCTCAAAACTTTTTTAAAGCTGTCTGGCGAAGCACAGAAAATGACCGAGCGACTGAGACCATTAAGCTAGATCAGTTTAGGGAATAATGAAGATCTTGTAGCGTTGAGTGAGGAGGGCCTGCATACCTACCTTGAAAATCAGCATTCGAAATACTTTTACCTGGACTCGCAACTACCTCAACCACCAGGCCAGCTATTAGTGGTAATTGTTCCCCACAGGTAGGATGTGGCACAAGGTGGCAACTATGGGGCACCCAGTGAGGAGCAAACTCACTATTCAGTAGTAATGGATCTGCGAAACTAAATTGTTAACCATTACACCACGATAGTATCCCCCCTCTTTTTTTAGCGTGTCCTGGGTATGATGTTAAATTTTATCTAGTGGTGAATTTCCAATTCTGGAACTCTGGGGAATTCAACATCAACATTACTCCCATGTCCACCCTGACCCGGAGTGGTAGTACGTGTTAAGGTCCGAGCTATGGGTTGAATATATAAAAAAAAATGAGTATTAACAGGTTTGAAAAAATTGTGTTTGAAAAAAAAAATTGAACAAGAATGAATAAAACAATGTTTTCAGCATAAAATAACCCAATAAGGGTTGACAGGACGTAGAATCCAACCAACCACCTCAATTTTTGGCAGGGTATATTCATATATATATATATATATATATATATATATATATTACATTACTGTATTTGGACGAGTTATGTTTAAAACAAGCTATCAGTACATTACAAAACCATTTTGTTTTTGTTTAATGGCATATCAACCTTTCGTGGGTTATTTTATGCCAAAGCCTTCCTTGTAGAAGAACAGTAGTGGTACTATTTAACACATAGCTGGGGGGGGCAGATTCATCCTTTTCCCAAGGGTATTAGTCCGAAAGGTAGCGCAATGATACAACTGGAGTTCAAACTCGCTTACAATGAGTTCAACACGTTTCTCCTACGTCAAAAGGACTAATCCCCCTAAAAAGGCACTTTAGCTATAACAGAAAACATTATATATATATATATATATATAAAGATAATCTAATGAGTCAGACGAACCTACTATTAGTTTCGCATAAAGCTCTTCAGGGCTAAAATCCGAGCCCTGAAGAGCTTTATGCGAAACTAATAGTAGGTTCGTCTGACTCATTAGATTATCTTTATTATGGCTCTACTTAGGTATCGAGCACTTTTTACTTATTAGCTTTCTCCTAGCGGTTATATATATATATATATATATATATATATATATATATAAATTTGTTTTTCTTTTGGCCAAATACTGTACCAATAGATTATTTTTTGTTGGTACGATATCTTGGTCCTTTCTTTTTTCAAAATTTTTTTTCTTCCTGGTTGATGTTTGGTAGTATATTTTTAACAATCAAACTTTCTGCCGGTTTTTTTCTCTCCGCAAGGATCTACCAACACGCTTGGTATATTAAATTATATATATATATATATATATATATATATATATATATATATATATATATTTACCAACCCCTCTATACGAGCAGGGTGTGACACAAGGTCAATGTTTTAAGCGGAGTTTAAAAGGTTTGAACTCAGTTTTCTTTCTCCTAGACTGGTTACCTAGCCAAGGGCCCAGTCTACCCTACTATTTACCCATAGCTGGAGGGAGAGTAGTTGAATGTATACATTTCTCAATGGTATTAGCGCTATGTGGAATGCAAACAGCCTCGTCCATGATTTGAACTCGTCCCGTCGTGTCCATTGCCTACGACTGTAACCATTACACCACACAACTCATTTACATTACCTTTGTATAAAAAGCAAACTAGCGTCACAGCTGAACATAAATCAACAAGTCAGAAGAGCGGGAATATCTGACATGATTAGAGTAATAAAACATTGAAAGAGAAAACAAAGCGGGAAAAACATTTTTACAAGAAAAAAGAAAGAAAGAAGCAATGATAATGTTGTTAAAGTAAATGATACGAGGTTGTCAGTAGAAGTGACAACCTGGGTTAGTATTATACGAGGAATCCAGTGGTGGTATTTATATTTTACCCCCAGAATTCATTTGGGGGTAATTAAGGACCAAATTACCGGCTGTGGTATAAGAAAGTAAAAAACAATAAGTGTCGTTTCATTCCAGAAGACTCTACGACAAGTTCGAAAATAGAATAGCATTGTATAGATAGAGAAATTAAATGGATCAAATTACCACGACCAGAAAATTCAGCAAACACCGTGTACGACATGCAAAACACTGGACAGCTGTTTCGACCATATTTGCTACGTGATGGACTCGTTAAGACAAGTTAAGATTATGCGGCTGCGCACGATTACCATGACTTGATGATTTGACCATTCCCGTGTGTGGCATGGACTGGCTGCCCAGAGGTTGAATTTCGACTCTGCATTATGTGGTCATTGGTTCGATCTCAAGTGGTATACACTGCCGAGGAGACCAAATAAGGTCGAAACAGCTGTCCAGTGTTCTGCATGTCGTACACGTTGTTTGCGGAATTTTTTGGTCGTGGTAATTTAATTTAATTAAGAATAGCATTTAAGATTTGAGAACAATTTCATGAGTAATATTTTCACCATAAACACATCGAACGATAGGTACTGCTATCCAATGGTGAGCAATATGAGATTTTAAAAGTGTATACTTAGGTTTAGCCGGATTTTAGCTCTCGGATCAATTACTACTACTGAACAGCGAGTTGGATCCTCGCTGGATGCTCAATACATAGGACCTTGTGTCATATCATACCCGTGGCGAATGGGTTGGGTAAATACCTGCTTAAATCTAGTAGGGTACTATATATGCCTGGCAAGGCCGGGAAACATACAGCTGGTAAAAATATAAATTCCATTTTAGGATTTGATAATCTTTGATTATAAACTAGCAGCGGCTACCCGGCGTCACCTGGGTGGATGGGGATTTTTTAAGTTAGTCCGCAGATCCATCATTACTGAATCATGAGTTGAATCCTCGTGGGATGTCCATTTAAATCCCTATGTAAAAAAAGAAGACCTTGTATTGATCCAGCTACTCTGAAAAGAAATGTTAATGTCCACTATCTATAATATTAAATGAAAAAAAAATCCATGCTGTTATCATTTAGATTTTATTTTTCAATCATCTTCACGAATATAAATCAAATCTCTATTTTTGCTCAAAAACCAAGCCCTGGTGATATTTAATGTGTGTATATATATATATATATATATATATATTTACTTTGTTGTTAATTGTTTTATTTTCGAAGTTTCCCCGGACATACATATACACACAACTGCCCTTTATGTATGTATGTATAGATGTCTGTATCAGTGAGTCACATTTTTCAACTTTACTCCTAGAGGCCGTACCTTAACGTATATTATTTTGGTTGGAGGTGTATGGTGTAATGGTTACTGTCATAGGAAATAGAATCGGTGAGACTAAATCAAATTCTGGACGCGACTGTTTGTGTAGCGTTAATACACTTTGGAAAGGTACAAATCCAACTATCCTCTCTCTAGTTATGGGTAAATGGTAGGGCAGATTGGGCTTTTAACCTTAGTATGGTCACCAGTCTAGAAGAAGGAAAACTGAATTCAAACCATAGGGTCTCGCTTCTCGTTCGTCAAAAACTACCTTGAGAGCTCATTCTCCTCCTATTTTGGAATCAGAACGACTCCGTGAGCAAATAAAAAAAGCTTTTCCGGCGAATCCGGACCCGCAGTCCTGAATTTTTTGATTCTCAATTTTAATCACTGTAATTGTTTTCAGTGATATTTTTTTTTTTTTTTTTTTTTTTTTTCCGATGAATTTTTTAATTTTTATTTTGTACAACGCTTGACGTGTGATTGTTGGGCTGAAGGTCCCCACCACAGGATCTAACTTAATTGCTCCCCAATAGACGGCTTTTAAGCTAGTGATACATAGTTGTCGTTTTGAAATGTTCAATATTTTGTATAGGAGGACGATATACATATTTTTTGTTTGTTTGTTGCTAAATTGTTATCTGACACACACACACACACACACACACACACACACAAATATAGATATATATATTAGTCAATGTCGAGTGAGGAATCTTTAACGGCATTCGTGATATTTTTTATATACGGTATTTATTTTCCTCCTCAAGTAAGGGGTTAGGAATATGACGTACGGTTGTTTGAATGTGAAGCTTCATACTCTTGAGTAAATAGCAAATATAAAAAAGAGAAGAAAACTTCCAGATTTTGCTGCAGACATTAGGGTGTATCCTATATATCACTTTATTCTGACAGCACCATTTCAGAAGTGCTTCGATCAACGGAAAACTCATAGAGAGTCTGTTAGAATGATCACATGGGTTTTGAACGTAAGAAATAGTAAAAAAAGGGTAACATAGATCTTATTCAAAATTTAATTTTACTATATAAAAAAAAATAATATGGAAGCGCATTGTGTAATGGTTATCGTCGTTGAAAATGAGCTTCGGCGAACCGAGTTCAAATCCTGGATGAAGCTGGTTGCATTTCATATCGCGCTAATATCATTGGGAAAGGTATGAATCCAACTATTCTCCTTCCAGCTGTGGGTAGATAGTAGGTCAAACTGGGCTATTTAACGTTGGTATGGCAACCGGACTAGGAGAAGGAAAACTCTGAATTCAAACTCGTTAAACCGCAATTTAAAAATTGACCTTGCGCACACCCTGCTCTCGTGGAAGGGTTAGTTAAATACATATTCTTATATATTTGTATTATATCATCATCATCATCATCATCATCCATATGAAATATGCTAACTTTTAAATGAATTCATATTGTTGGGATATTTTCCTAATTCCTTTTATTGCAATGACACCTTCTAGTACCTGGTTTTTGCCGGGTAATTGAACCGAAATCAATCACATGAGCTCAGGGGCACCCCCTCACAGGCAGCACCTACCCCTTCACCAAAAAGGGGGTAAGAACCGGATTTCTTGCCCGGTGCCTGAAGCGCCCCTGACATAGTACCTGGCTTTGGCCGGGTGAGTGAACCGAAATCAATCACGCAATCTCAGGGGGCATCCCCTCCAGGCAGCACCTGCCCCATCGCCAAAAGTGGAGTAAGTAAAAAAAGTAAAGTCGTAGGGGTGGCTTAAAGTCGGTATCAGCCAATCATCGAGGGAGTCTATCCCCTTTTCACTAGCGCTAGACAAGGAGATTGTTTTTGCGTCTGAAGTGGGGCGCCACACCTCTCTTTACTGGCAGGACCTGTGGATATACACCAGTATGATGATTTAATTAATACAACGTTTGATATGTTTACTTAAGAGCTATTGCAAAAGAGTACAATATGTAAAAAGTATATTAATCTTGACTTTACTCTCTTTACTAGCATGACCTGGTGATATATCGCAGTATGATGATTTAATTAATACAGTGTTTGATATGTTTAAGTCGTCGGTGTGGCCTAAAGTCGGTATCAGCCAATCAGCGAGGGAGTCTATCCCCTTTTCAATAGCGCTAGACAAAGATTGTTTTTGCGTCTGAGGTGGAGCGCCACACCTACCATTAGCTCCTTACTTTACCGCACAGATCCCTGTGCTACTCATACGCTGAGTGTACGATAGAGTAAGAACCGGATTTCTTACCCGGTGCCTGAAGCGCCCATGACATTGGTCATTCCATGAACTTCGGTTTGTGAGTAGCTTCCCACGTTAAAAAAAAGTAATGTATGTTAATGTGGCCTGTTGGGAGGTCTGGAAAATAAAACTTTCTAAACTTTTTTTTTTTCACAATTTGCATTCGTCTCGCCTGCCAAAAAAGCTGAAACTGAATTTGGTGGAGTATTTATTTAATATAACGTTTCGTTTCCTTTGTGAGTTTCACCATATAAAATGTCTAAGAAGTTAAACAAAAAAGAAAAAAAGAAAGGAAGAAAGAAAAGGCCTGAAAGAATGATAAATTAGAATTAAATGTATACTGATACATCAACCAACAAAAGTGATCACGTCCATTTTTACTTGCATAGATGCGCCTTGTGTAACGGTTATCGTGGTAGAAAATGGAATCGGAGACCAGAGGGCTGACTTCTGATTTAGGTCGGAAAATTCAAACGGAAAGTTTTTTACCCAATGACAGTTTAACTACAGTCTATGAATTAACATTTTGCGAATTGGGTTACGGTTTTAGGGGATTATGGTTGCTTTTAATTACGTATTGCTTAAAAAAAATAAACAACAAAAAAACCAAATTACTATACATTTAATTAACTATTGAAATTAATTATTGAATCTATTATTGAGACAGTTGTTTGTTTAAGTATTGCAATGTATAATTTCAATTAAACTTAGTTTAAAAAAGATATTTTTCAACATTAAATATATAGTAATTTGTTGGTTTTTTTTGTTGTTTATTTTTTTTAAGCAATACGTAATTAAAAACAACCTTAATCCCCTAAAACCGTAACCGAATTCGCAAAATGTTAATTCATAGACTGTAGTTAAACTGTCATTGGGTACCACCAAAAAACTTTCCGTTTTAATAATTTTCTGACCTAAATCAGAAGTCAGCCGACCAGAGTTCAAATCCTGCGTTTTACTTGGTGTTAATGCATTTTGGAAATGATGTACTATCAATTTTGAACATAGGCAGGAAATCCTTTCAACTTATATATATATATATATATATATATATATGTAAACAACTTTAGCTATTTTCAGCCGACAGTGTATTTGGGAGAATATATATATATATATATATATATATATATATATATATATATATATATATATATATATAAGAGAGAGAGAGAGAGAGAGAGAGAGAGGGAGAGAGAGAGAGAGAGAAGAAGAACACGGGATGTTACAAAGGATGAATATTTATTCTTGGAGATAATATCGACGTTATAACGTTTCGGTCTTCAGGACCTAAATCCATTTTCTTGCCACTACTACATGACCCATTTCCCACTGTCCCTACTGTCCCTCTTAACTTGTAACATTTTACTCCAATATATATATATATATATATATATATATATATATATATATATATATATATATATATATAAAATCAACCCCTCTGCACGAATAGGATCTGATACAAGGTCAATTTCTTAAGCAGAGTTTAACAGGTTTGAATTCAATTTTCCTTCTCTTAAACTAGTTGCCATACCAAGGTTACAGGGCCGAGTCTGCCCTACTATTTACCTATAGCTGAAAGTAGAGTAGTTGGATTCATACTTTTCTTAAGGGCATTAGCGCTATGTGAAATGCAAACAGCCTTGTCTAGGATTTGAACTCTGATCGCCGTGTCCATTTTCTACTCAATTGGAAAATAACAGAGCATACTGAGTTATTTAGCCTCTATTAGGCTAAACGAGGGGGAGTCATCGTGGTGTAGTGGTTAACGTGCTGGTTGATTGGTTGGATTTTGCCCCTTTACAGAGGTGCAGTCGGTGTATTCTACAACCCCAGTCGACATGGCGGTAATAAAGCTGTTTTCCTTTTCCGAGAGTGGTTTGGTTTCTTTGTTTGATGGCATATCAACCTTCCTGGGTTATTTAAATCTAAAACCACTATTGTAGAAGAACAGTAGTGGTACAATTTAACCCATAGCTAGGAGATAAAGGGGTTCGTACCTTTCACAAGGGTATTATTCCGAAAGTGAACGTAATAGCGTGACGTTCGAACTCGCTTACGACGATGTCACAGTCCAGTATGTTAGTTACTGAGGCTAAACGGGCCGTTGGAGAGGCCCCCTCCTATCCATCGGCTGGTCACGCCAAGCATCTATATGATTGTCCCAACCCTATTGCCCTTATGGCAACCCCAACCCTTTTTATATGTGCTAGAAGGCAGTGACTGAGGGTCTTAGTGTCCTGTGTATGACGTTAAATCGCATTTAGTGGTGAGGTTTCAATTCTGAAGCTGTAGGGAAGGTGGAGTACTCCTTTATAGCCATTACTCCCAGGGCCACCCTTACCTGAGTGGTAGTACATGTTAAGGCTCCAACTATAGGTTAAATAGATTTTTTAAAAATGTGTTTAAAAAATAAGCTTGAAAAAAAAATGAATACCCATCAATAATGAATACAACAAAACGTCTTCGGTATGAAATAACCCAACAAGTGTTAACATACTGTAAAATCCAACCAACCAGCCAGCTTTACTCCGCTTATAATTTCGCTTTGTCTGCGCTGTTTAGAATACGCTGACTCTATCCCCTGTAAAGGCTATCTCTCCGAGAGAACTGCATTTGATGGTGAGGGTCGAGGTTTGGAGAGTGTGGAATAACCGGTAATCTGAACATTAGCTACATAAGAGAGTAACCTCCCCTTGTTTCTTTCACTTTGAGGAAGCCATCTGTTTTGATCGGACATTTTCATTTCACCGTAATCAATGCAACTGCATGTTTTGCTCGGACATTTTCATTTCACCGTAATCAATACAACTGCATGCTTTAACACGAAAATATAATAAAATGTGTTCTTAATAACAATTAAGTTAATTTCAAATAATGCACAAGCACAATTAAGAACACATTTTATGATATTTTTGTGTTAAAACATTGAGTTGTATTGATTCGAACAAATTTTCAGTGTAGATTTACAGTGAAATGAAAATGGCCGACCAAAACAGACGGCTTCCTCAAAGTGAAAGAAACAAGGGGAGATTACTCTCATTTGTGTAGCTAATGTTCAAATTACCGAATAACCATTCATTGCAATTACTCTAAAACCTAGACGGGTTGAAATGCCATTAAAATCCATGAATCCTCTTAGAAATTTACCTTGTCACATCCTGTTTGTGGTGAGGGGACTGGGAAAATACTTAGTGAAAGTGTGCCTAAATATACCCTAAGCTTTACTTAATCTGGCACACTCGGTGGGGATCGAACTCACAACACTAGTGAAATGGTTTTTAAACAATTTTGTCAACCCTTTTACATTGCGGCAGATGCTACTTTAATTGTTATTTCCTCCACCACACATACACGCGCGCGTGCGCACATACATACACCATACACACACACACACACACACTTCTACGTTTTTCACGCTTTTTACTTCTCTCTCTATACTCTTACTCTTTCTAATTCTACCCAAATCTTTTCGTTCCCCCTTGTGTTTAATCTATTAGTTTTTCTTTCTTTTTCTTTACTTTTTTTCCCTCTTCTTCCTCTTCTTATCTTGCCTTTGGCGAAGTGTTTATCTTTGAGTCTCCATAGACCCCAGTTAAGAAAAAAAAAAACAAGAAAATGTTTTAAATGACTGACGTGAGGAGGTGGGTGGTGATCGTGAAAGAAGAGACGAAAGACATTATCGCATTTGACTCCCGTGGTGATGGTGGCGGCGGCGGCGGTGGCAAAAGTGTGGATGTGGAGGAGGGCAGGCCGCCAGTTACGCCACGCTTCCTTTTTGGTAGCCCTGTCCACGCCCCCCCCCCCGACTATCTCGTGCCTCGTTTTTTTTTTTTTTAAACCCAACCAATGAAGAAAAAATATCCCCACTGTGGCTCGTGGTCTGGATTAGAGAGGAATTCCTGTCTCGTGCCATGAAAACTAAACCGAGCCTTTCGACTTGGGCTTCATTTGTAAAGACCACGCTTTCTCGTGTATAAGTCGACCTGATGTTAAAAATAAAAATTTTAAAAAATAACTCGCAAAAATATGCGACCTTCAGGCGCAAATATTTAAGTTTTTAATAAATAAAACATTATATCAACATTGAGAGACTAACGAAATGCATATGAAAATATACTTCTTTTTATTTTATTTTAATTAATTTCTATATAAAATTATACATATGATTGCTTTTGATGAATTTGGGAATAAAACAATAATATTAGAAATCAATAATACCAAGTAATTATTTATTAAACCCGGTTTTGTTAAAACCAGTATGCAAATTATGAACACCATATACTATGTAAACCTTTATTTCTTATTCATATATAATACACATTGCAGGATTTTAAACATATAAATCACATGAGCTGTTATGAAGCAAATCTAACACAGCTAAACTTTAGTGAAATACAAACAGCCTCGTCCAGGATTTGAATACGATTAAAACTATTACACACCCTCCGCCTCATTTAGTCTATATAAAAGTAAAGTCGTCGGGGTAGCCTACTGTCGGTATCAGCCAGACAGCGAGGGAGTCTATCCCCTTTTCACTAGCGCTAGAACAATGATATTGTTTGGCATCTGAGGTGAAGTGCCACACCTACCACAAGCTCTTCATTTTACTGCAGAGATCCCTGTGCTATTCATGCGCTTAGTGGGTGGGACCGGTATCGAACTATGAACCTTGTGATTCCTAGGCGGACGCTCTACCAACTGAGCTAATTAGAAACTAGTTGTTGTACTCGCGCTTCACTACGACATTTTTTACCAAGATATGGTTTCGGATTGTAATCAAGCAAAAAGTCCCCCCTTCCTAAAAAAAACTACCCTGATACTTTTAGATTTCAGACTTTTGAATACAAATACCTCACTCAGTCGAATTTGAGTGATGCTATATAAAAATAAAGACAGTTGCCTCATAGTCATTTACTAAGCTTAGCTTAGATGTGGCACAAGTCCATATCATGGGGCACCCAGTGAGAATTGAACTCACTAACAATGGTTTGCGAATCTAGCTTGCTAACCATTACACCACATGAGGTGCCCACAGTTGCCATATATTTGTGTGTGGTTGTTTGTTTTTGTTTTCATCATCATTATCATCATCATCATCATCCCCATGTCGTACTGACACGCATTCCCGTGAATCTCTCACTCACTCGTCCCTATCGATCATCGCTCCTGGTAAGTCCTTCTTGACATCAACTATCCACACAATGTAAGTCCTTGTTCGTCAGCCACTCTGGTGTGTCCCTGTGTATGTATCCACAGGAGAACGTCACTTGCTTCTCCATCAGTGCCCAGAGTGTCTTGTTCGTCTTACTTGGGTGGTTTGTGTGATAGAAGGTAAGTGGCTGTACAGCTGCTTTCTTCTGGGGTGCTGCTTCCAGGATTTGTTCAGGACAGTACGCATCATCCTGGAGTAGTTTTTTCATCTATCTTTTTCTCCAATCGTTTCGTTGTCTAAGTGGTGCAGCCATACAGTAGCACTGATAAGGTTACAGATTGGAAGTCCATGCTTTACAATGCGTATATTGACATTGTTTTCATTCTTAATTTCTCATTTGAGAATTTTGGTTTATTTTTTTTAGTTTTCGTGTGGCGGTTATAATATATATATATATTCGGGATAAATTTGACAGTTTCATAAGGAAAAAGAAAAAGTGCTTGGTAACTACAAAATTTAATGGATTGTAAAGAAATTAAACAGCCACGGAAATTACACTACTGTCAACAAGTTTTACTCAAAATAACCGCCATTAGCGTTGATCACAGCCTCAATCCTACTCCAGAACCTGAAGCAAGTTGATGTTACAGTTTCCCTGAGAAGGGTCTCAAAAACTACCTTAATTCTGTCGATTAACTGGGCTTTTGTAGTCCTGGCACGGCGATTAGGGTCTTTCTCAACAGCACCACATACATAATAATCCATGGGGTTAAGATCTGGGGAGTTCGGTAGCCAAATATTGGTACTGGTGTAGTCGTAAAAATTCGCCGACAACCATTTTTGACGTTTCCCAGAGGTGTGACGGGGGGGGGGATCCTGCTGCCATACATATGGCCTACAATTGACTACCCTTGTTATCCACGGCTTGACTACAGTGTTTAGCAACTCCACATAGGCATCTGAATTCAACCTGATACTCTCTCTGAAAAAATTCTGTACGAATGCAATTAGATCGTTTGTTATGTTGCTTTCTTCTAGCCACAGCCTCGTAGTCTCCATTGCAATTCTCCAGTTTAAGCCTGATTGTTTTATAGTATTCGGGAGCATTGGACAGCAACAATAATCTCCTTACTTTGATGGTCGGCGCAGATTATCATGATACAAGTTATTCTCTTCCATGATTCAAGTCGGTTCCAGTCATCCATTCTATGTCATCACGTATATGAATGAAGAAGGATCCAAGCTTTTAAATCATGCGTAGTGTGCATCAATACCTCCAACCTACTGAGAAAATAACCAAATATAAATATGTCAAATTTATCCCAAACACCTCTGTGTGTGTGTGTGTGTGTGTGTGTGTGTGTGTGTGTGTGTGTGTAGTGTCTCCACATTGTTCTTCCACGTTTACAGCTTGTTTTAGACTTTCAACTTCCGAATTTCAAACCTTGGCTCCGCACGTAGATCTTTTCATTTTTTTTTTCGTCTAAGAAACCCACGTGATCCTGACCTAGTTTTCCATTCCGCATCCTTTTGCAATCAGTAATAACCTCCAACTTTCCAGACTCCTTTTTTTGTGGTTTATCCGGCCAGCAACTACCCCTCCTCCTCCTCCTCCTTTATTCAGCCTCTTCAATGTTATCCATCATTTAAACCAAAGTACTTGCAATCATCCCGCTACTTGCACAGACTAATAATTCCTTACATATGTAAGCAATTGTGTAGCGTCCGGCGATGATGATAAATTAGGTATACTAGCTGAAAAGCTGCCCTACAGGCGAGGATTTTAAATTAAATAAACAGGCCATAAATCTATCTGTCCTCTTTTTTTATCGTGGCAATAAACATGGGCATAACTTCAGACTGTTTTAGTGAGGACTCCTAAGTTAATAAACTTCTTCGAAAGGTTAAGGTTAATCGTTTTCTAAAGGTCATTCCTCGTATTACAAATGTACAGTATTGGTCAGAATGGATGACTCGCATGGTTCGTAGTTTTCCATTAGGCAGTGTTTATTGATATCGCATGTGATGCACTCATTTTGATTGGTCGATTGGATGACATTGTTTTTTTCCGGTCAAAGAGTATTAATTTAGAGGTCATTGCTCGTATTACAAATGTACAGTATTGGTCAGAATGGATGACCCGCATCATTTTCCCCTGTACTTTTTCATTACGCAATGTTCATTGATATCGCGAGTGATACTCATTTTGATTGGTCGATTGGATGTCATTGTTTTTTGTTCTTTTTTCGATCAATGAATATTTATTTTTGTTTGGTGAGTTTCCAGATTTTGGAGGTTTGGGGAATGTGAAGCACCCCTTTATCACCATTGCTCTCTGGTCCACTCTGACCCGGAGTGGTAGTACCTGTTAGGGTCCCATCTATGGGTTAAATAGAAAAATGTATTTATAAAAAAATTGTATTATCCATTAATAATTGATTTATTTCAAAACATTATCGGCATTAAATAACCCACTGAGGTTGATATGCCGTAAAACAAAACAAAACAAAAACAAAAATTACTTTTGTTGCACGTTCTCGTTCAGGTGGGATTTAACTGTGAATTATAATGATACAAAGTGTGGTTATCAGGCATAGTCACAATTACGAATTATATAAATGTATAATTACCAACACGGGAACATGTATCATACATCAGAATGAAGCTGGTCCTCTGTGGATCACATCCTTACTTCTCCACATAGGTGAATCAAAATGAATGCCATTTTGTTTAGGACATGTATAATTGCCAACACGGGAACATGTATCATACATCAAAATGAAGCTGGTTCTCTGTGGATCACATCCCTACTTCTCCATATAGTCACCGGTTGTCACAATAGCAATGTTCCACCTTTGAACGAGAACATGTATCCCTGTCCCGTATGATTATGTTGACTGTTCTTTGAGCCACTTCTTCACTACACTACGCATCCTCCATATTCACCAGAATTAGCGCCTCCAGACTATCATCTCTTCGGCCCCATGAAAGAGGGTTTGAGAGGCAAACATTATTCCAGTGACGAGGAAGTGAAATATGTAGTGAAGAAGTGGCTCAAAGTACAGTCAACAGAATGTTGTCTGTAACTGAAACTACGTCACTGCTCACGTCACATTACCCAAAATCGTCATAACATAGAATAAATACACTCAAAATTTGAGAATACAAGCTTAGACGGATCACATTGTTTGTTAAAACAAGTTTTAATAAATACATGCCCGATATTATATATTTGTATATAGTTTGTTTTATTTCAATATATAACTAAAGTTATCAGAACTAAGTTTCCATTTCAAATCGTTTTAGTTTTTTACTCCTTTGATTTAAATCACTTATGGTACACACTCTGTGCCATTGAGTTTTTAACTCCCATCCACTCAGGCAATATCTTTCAAACATGTATTTTTACACCGCCCGGAGGGTGTTTTTCTACTTTAAATAGAATAAATTATGCTATTAACACTATCACTTGAGTGAGTTTTTTTTTTTTAACCCGGACTACTAGAATTAAGATATGAAAGAAAATACCTTTCAAAATTATTATAAACGGCAAGGAATCTGTTACGTAAAATAAAGAAAGGAATAGGGTATTCGAACACATTCGAATTTCTGAGGCCTACTGTGTTGACTGCTGATTGTCAAATTAGCCCTTTTTATAGGGAGTGGTAGGTAGATACACAAAACAGAAGGAAATAATAAAAAGAAACTTGCGGGGGTGGGGGGTTAGAGAGAATAAGACTGATAGAGAAAAGACAGAAAATAACGTACTTGTCAAGAATATCTTGTAAAGGAAATTTCTGAGGTTATATATATATATATATATATATATATATATATATATATATAATTTGTGTGTAATTTACTCTTATCCGGATGTGAATGTAAGTTTCTGTCATTTCCTTAATTTTTAATACTTTTAGATATATATTTCTAACTGTAAGGAACGTGGTATCAAAATTAAATTAAAACTAAATAATAATTAGGCATTAAATGGCCTATTTAGGGGACATAACTCTCCTAACGAGCGATATGACTCTTTAGCAAAACTGTAGAATCAAGAGAAATAGTATGAGTAGCAACTATAAGGGATAGAAACAAAGATGGCTGCATGGTGACAAACGTGTAGACAATAGAATGTCTTAACTATATAAATTCTTCTGTGTCATTGTCGGCGAGAAGTAAAAATAAATACTTTTGAGTTTAAAAATACATTTACTGATGCTATTGAATTCATATTTCTCTGGTCTTTTGTTTCGGTGTCTTCTCGCAAATACACAGCATAAGCTGAATCTCTGCTACATAGGGTTAAACTTACAAATGTCGTCAAAATTAAACGGAAACTTATTTGGTGGTGATCCATGACAGTTTAACTACAGTGTATGAATGAACTTTTTTGCGAATTGGGTTACGGTTTTGGGGTTTGGGGATTAAGGTTGTTTTTAATTAAGTATTGCTTTAAAAAACAACAAAAAAAACAAATTATACATTGCAATACTAACATATTTCACTTCCTCGTCACTGGAATAATGTTTGCCTCTCAAACCCTCTTTCATGGGACCGAAGAGATGATAGTCTGGAGGCGCTAAATCTGGTGAGTATGGAGGATGCGTAGTGTAGTGAAGAAGTGGCTCAATACATTTAATTAACCATTGAAATTAATTATTGAATCCAACGGTAGACGCATTAGTCTCAGTTGTTTGTGTTAGTATTGCAATGTATAATTTCAATTAAACTTGGTTTTTTAAAAAATTATTTTTCAACATTAAATGTATAGCAAATTTTTTTTAAGCAATACGTAATTAAAAACAACCTTAATCCCCAAACCCCTAAACCATAACCCAATTCGCAAAAAAGTTCATTCATACACTGTAGTCAAATTGTCATGGATCACCACCAAATAAGTTTCCGTTTTAATTTTGACGACGATTTGCAAGTTTAACCACCTAGAGAAAGCAGCAGGAAACATTGGTCTTTATGTGAACTCAGATAAAACAGTCCATGTGTTTTTAAGAAGAGGAAGATATCTCCACACTGGATAGTAAGCCTCTCAAAATAGTAGATCAGTTCACATACCTTGGTAGTAATATCTCATCTAGAGAAAGCGATGTCAATATATGCATAGGAAAGGCATGGACTGCTATAGACAGATTATCGATCATATGCGAATCTGGTTTCTCTGATAAAACAAAGCGAGAATTCTTCCAAGCGATAGTTGTGTCAGTGCTTGTGTATGGCTGCATCACTTGGACTCTTACGGAACACGTAGAGAAAAGGCTAGATGGGAACTACATAAGGATGCCACATGTTGTCTTGAACAAATTCTGGAAGCAGCACAAACAAAAACCAGCTGTACGGACACCAACCTCCTCACACAAACCACGCGAGTAAGATGAACAAGACATGTTGGATACTGCTGGAGAAGCAGTGGATGTCTTTGGATTATATATATTTACCAACTCCTCTGCACGAGCACTGTGACACAAGGTCAATTTCTTAAGCGGAGTTGAATAGATTTGAATTCAGAGTTTTCCTTCTCCTAGACTGGTTGCCTAAACAAGGTTAAAGAAGCCACTGGACATATGGTTCCGTTGATATGCCGTAAAGCAAACAAAAAATATTTTTAATATTTGAAAAAAAAACTGTCTTAGTTCTAAAAATTATCGGCAATCGGACGTAAGTCGCCATCTTTTTAGTGGTTATGAGAGGAAAAGACTAAAGAATTATACAGCCCTGTCGGCTGACGCTGTAGAATACGTCAACTGTGTTAGATTTTGTGTCAAGTATTCAACTCTGTTACAAGATGAATGCAAGACACAAAATCCAACATGGCGCTGCAGACAGGATCTAAAACTGAAGATTGGGAAGAATATTTTGTCCAAGCAGGGATCTCTCCCGACTCAGCCAGGAGATATGCTACAACATTCGCAAGCGAGAAGCTGACAAGAGAGAACCCCACTGCGATGGTGAGTATCATTGTTTCTACAAACTGCACCTCTGCAGTCGGAGAGGTCCTAGCACCTATATGACTGTCCCGACCGTATTGTGCTCATGGCACACCTCAATCCTTTTTATCATATATGTGTGAGAAGGCGGTAACTGAGGGTTTTAGTGTCCTTGGTATGACGTTAAACTGTATTTGGTGGTGTAAGGTTCCAATTCTGGAGCTCTGGGGAGTGTGGCGTACCCCTTCATTGCTATTACTCCCAAGTCGATTTTTAACCGTATCGGTAGTACCTGTTAGGGTCCCATCTATGTGTTAAATAGATTTTTAAAAAATGTGTTTTAAAATAAGTTTAGAAAAACTTTGAACACCTAACAAGAATGAATAAACCAAAAACGTCTTCGGCATAAAATAACCCAAGGGTTGACATGCTGTAAAATCCAACGAACCAACCTAAAGAATTATAACTAGTAATTTAACGGAGTGGCCTATTGACAGTACCAGCCGGACAGCGAGGGACTCTGTCTCTTTTTCGCTAGTTATACGAGGGATATTATTTTTGCTGGGGTGGAGCCCCATACCTACCACCAGTTCTTCACTTTACCGCACAGATCAGATTACCCAATCCGCGCAACTTATGAGCTGAGTTGGCAGGGACTGGTATCGAACCAGGAACCTTGCGATTCCTAAGCGGATGCCTAGTGAATTCTTGTGAGCCGAATATGTGGCTTTTAGATGTAAATGTTCAGTAATATATATGAATCAAAAAAATGACTTAGATTTACGCTTATCTAAATGGGGAATATAAGTATTACATTTCTATATAATTTTTTGAACATTACAGCAGACTTTTCCTCGGCGGGATATTCTAGATAAGTAATGTATATATATTTATATATATACTCTTAGCAGGAAGGTATCTCAGGGAGATGGAGTCGGTGATCTGCTATTTCTCTTTCAATTTATTTTCTTGAGCAAGTCTTACCCGGGGACTTTTGTCTGTTACGTTTCCGCCCTCGACCAAATCAACATTCATACCAAAGCTTTGTGGTACACACTCACTGATCGTCATGGTGGCAACTAACAACAGAAACTCTCCAACTCCTATTATTTACTGCCTCTGGTCTGCTAGACATATCGTGTGGGAGTGACAAGGATTTTAATGTTTTTGTTTAAAGGTATGCGGTTATTTCTGGTGTGTGTTCACAGGTTTTCCTTTTAATTTTATATTTGATAGTCGCACGGAAAAGGAATTAAAGGAAAGAAAATGAAGAGACATAGACAAAAGGTAGTTTTAGAATTCAGGTTTTATTCATGGATCATAGCCACCCCGTGGAGAGGAAAATTCCCCCAGTCCAGTAATAGTGTTTGGTCCCAGTTAAGGCCTAATTCCGTATGGCCTAAGAGATTATATTGGTGGTCGGAAGTTGGTCCTTTTTCCTGCACATGTTCTGAGGAGTCTTCCGGTCTGAAGGCTCATAAGAGATTATTTTTTATATTTTTTATTTTGATGTTATTTAAATACCCACAATTGCTGTTTCAATTCAGACTCTTCCATTTCCTACGGAATGAATTATTAATGATTAATAATTAAAAAAAAAAATACTTCTTCAGAATTTTGAAACAACATGTCTTTAAAAAAAAACCCATCTTTTGTTGCTTTAAATACCGAACATCCTTTGGAGCCAGTAATTTAACTCTTTGCCTACTTTAAACCGCTCACACTACTGCTATACTACCTTAAACCGCTAGCTGCGGCTCTCACACGTGTCACTTGTTTACACTGAAAAATAACGACGTGAACAGTCTGCCACCTTTTTTTGTGAGTTCTGAGGTAAATAGATAGTGAACTTTGAAATATCCCATCATACAGGTAAAATAAATAAATAAATAATTACCAAGAAAATTTGGTACAGCCGTGGGGGGAATTTAGTAGGCAAAGAGTTAAGCATTTATATGCTTGATGTGTGGATGTAGTAAAAAGCAGGTCACGTGACAGTGATTTAAGAGCCAATCATAGCGAATCAGTCAGTGGACACAGTAGAAGCGTTCAGGTTCGTTAGCAACAATCAGACTTGTATGAAGAGAGAAAGAGAGTTCACTTTCTCTCTTCATACAGGTGCAGACAACAACTCCATTATTTTTATTAGCTGTAAATTGCTGCTGTAAAGACACGCAGTTATATGCACACAAACCAACGGTTAAAATTGCAAATCGTCGTCAAAATTAAAACGGAAAAATTTGTCTTGGGCATAGATTTTAATGAATTTAATTATTACTAAGGCCATGATTTATGTTATTTTTTTTTACTTAAATTTTAACCGTTAGTTGTGTTTTTAACCGTTTTTCGTTGGACGTTATTTTCCTACAGATGGTCGCAAGAGAACTAATTTTTAAGGGAGATAGATATTTTCCGAGAATTCATTAACATAAAAAACACGAATTATTACACTTTTGGTCACCCATACTTAAGAAAAGCACGCGTCATCTGTAATATTGAAATAGAAAGAACGTTTTTATTTGTACATGTTTAAACATAAATCGTGTCCTTAGTAATAATTAAATTCATTAAAATCTATGCCCAAGCCCAATTTTTCCGTTTTAATTTTGACGACGATTTGCAATTTTAACCAAACCAACTTGGTTTGAAAATCGCATAGGAGAGACACTGACATTTACCAAGCGCTTTTGACTGTCTTCGTTATCCTCTATCAATGATATTGAGCACTCTTTACTTATACATACATATATAGTTTGATATATATATATAATATAATAAGATAAATATATAAAGGTTTTACATATCTATTTATTAGGTGACAAAGGAACATTCACAACCATATTGGTTTCATGCGATGCAATCATCAGGTGAATATGTTTCAAATGCCTTTGGTACACCATTCCAGCAAAAGCTGAAACAGTGACCATCTCACACTATATATATATATATATATATATTATAATATTTATATTATATATATATTATATAGGCCCCAATTTTGGTCGAAATAAATTTATTATGGAATTACGGTGTTGAGTTCTTCCTTCCTTTATATGATAAATATTGCTCTGTATATAATCTAAAAAGTTTATTATACATTGAGCTCTCTTCAGTGATTTAAAGATTCGCTGTATTTATACATACTGGATCATCAATATTAATACAGTGTATCTTAGAAATCACATATAGAATCATCCCTTACTACCAAGTTTTGGATAAATCTCTTATATATATATATATATATATATATATGACAAAACGTGACCCATTGAGCTCTTGGTAAATAATTGGGTTTAGGGAAAAGAGTTTGCAAAGTGAATTAATCTTTTTTTAAATATATGGCCGGAGAGTTAAAAAAAAAAAACATTAAAATCATTTTGTAAGATTTCTAAGAAATGGAACGTTTGACCTAATTTGAATAGGTTTTTATTAAGGCTCGTCGCTGGTGCTGAATCATACAAATAAAGTGAGAAGTTACAAATGTCCCTTTCACAATCACTCTCCCATTTCTCTCTTTACACTCACAGAGAAACTAACATATATAACGAGAAGGTAATCAAAATATACATAGAAAGGGAGAAAGTGACAGGCAGAATGTAAAATAAGAGACGGGTCAATTTTTGACTTAATTGCAAATCACAACTAATTAGAACCAATTAAAATGGAATTTTTCAATCATAAAAGCAAGGAATATTTTAGTATGAGTTTTGTGTCATTAAACTAAACAGGAAAACCTTTAGAAGACAAACATTGAAACTAGGTCAACATTATATTAACTTAATATAATAATAATAATAACAAGATGATATATCATCATATAAAACTTATGATATATATATATATATATATATATTAAAGCTATTTGAAGTTGTCTTTTTAATCCACGTGTTGCTTCAGATTGTACTTAAGCATCCCGAATTCTGCTAAACAGGAAGAACAGGCTACAAATATTTGTGTTGGATTTTACAAGTTAGCTAGTTATAAGGCTAATTTCGTAAGTCCGGGTTTGGAAGAGCCTGCAGCTGATGCCAAAGAGTTCAACTTGTTTAACGCTGGCGTTTGTGAACACCTGCCTAACCCAAATATATGGTACCCCCCCTCCTCCTCCTCCTCGTCGAAACGGAGAAAGGTGAAAAATGCCTAGTGTAAGAGGAGGAGGGTATTACTAGAGTGTGAATAACACCCTCATCCTCCTCCTTCTCCCCCATCATCATCGACCGAGAGAAACTGAAGAAATCGTAAAAACAGTCCTGACCACAAATAATGAAAATAAATCCAACTAGTGGATAATCTGAGGATCATCTCATTCAAAGCTGGTTGGATGGGTTTTACGGCATGTCAACCCTTGGGTTGTTCTGTCTGTCTGTCTGTCTGTCTGTCTGTCTGTCTCTGTCTCTCTCTCTCTATTTATCTAATATATATATATATATATATATATATATATATATATATATATAATGTCAGAGGTAGTTGCTGTGTCAAAGCACACTGAAGAGACGTGAAATGTCGAAACACGGTGTCTATGGATGACTTATTATATGCTCCCAAAACCGGTAGAGCTCTCTAGGGGTGAGTTAAATTAACTTTCACTGCCAGCATAAAGCAATGATCGTCTGTTTACAGACTGGATCTCTCTGGTGATTGTAAAATATATAAACAAATGTATGAATGTAATAGTTTAAACACCACCCCCTTCACGGCAGCTGTCAAATGGCTGAGAGGTTAACGAATCGGGCGGACGAAAAGTCAGACGAGTTTCGCTCCTGGTCAGAGGTAGTTGCTGTTTAGCCACACTGAAGAGACGTGAAACGCCGAAACACGGGGTCTGTGAATGACTTTGTATATGTTTTATAGTTTGTTATAAACATAAAGTTTATAATTTTATAACTATGAAAATAAATCCAACAGTGAATAATCTAAGGATCATTTTATTTAATGTTGGTTGGTTGGTTGGTTTTTACGGTATTTCAACCCTTCGATTATTTTATTCCGAAGACATTTTATTCATACTTGTTGGCTATTCAATTTTTTTAAAACTCTTTTTTTTTTTAAATACATTTTTAAATTATTTTTTCATCTATTTAAGCCATAAATGGAACCTTTTAACAGGTCCTACCACTCCAGTTCAGACTGTACGTAGTAATGAAATGAAGGAGTACGTAGAGTACTCCCTAGAGTTCAAGAATTGGAACCTTATCACGAGATGCAGTCTAACGTCATACCCAAGATAGTTGGAGATTCTTGGCCACCAGGAGGTTGAAAGATCACCGAAGTTAAGTAGCGATGAGCTCGTTTAGTACTTAGATAGGTGACCATTTAGGCAATAGCAGGTACTGTAAGTAACCGAATATCAGAATGACTTGATTTGGCATTAAATGACCCGCAAATGGTTGATATGCCGTAAAACAAAATCCAACCAACCAACCAGAAGTAAGGAAATACCAAAGACATGCGAATTTTAATTACCATTTTAACTTGTGTAATGAACGACTTTTGGAAATTAACTTTTTTCAGCTAAAAAACAAAACAAAAGAAAACAGGGGTGGTTCAATATACGAGATGTCTTTGGAACGTCGAAGCCTGTGTAGGGATTACTTTCCCTACTTGCTACGCTTCTCGTATTTGACACCAGGGGACACGAGAGATAATTACCTCACGCGTCTAAACAGCAATATAAAAGTGGAAGCATCAAAGTCAAATGTTCCTTTTACTTACTAGTTTCGTGAGAAGAACACGCTCCAGATGGGTTTCCTGTCTACGGACGGACGGACGGAGGGGGGCGGTATTTGAACCTCCAGCATTTTGTGTTGCATAATAGACGAGGACATACTCAACATGTAAGTGTTTATACCTTCCGCTTACCAGTAGCCTCAAAAAATTATATACTAAAAGACTATTAGGACATTTCTCTTATACAACTACTTATATCAAACCTGGTCCCTGTGGTTCCTGGGCAGATGCTCTACCGACAGAGCTAAACCGACCTAGAATGTAACAATAGTCCAGGTAAAATTCAGGATTTCAAATGCTGATTTTCAAGGTAGGTATGCAGGCCCTCCCCACTCGACGCTACAAGATCTTCCTTATTCCCTAAACTGTTCTAGTTGAATGGTCTCAGTCACTCGGTCATTTTCTGCTTCGTCAGACAGCTTTAAAAAGTATTGAGATGATACTGGAGTTAGTATATTAGATTCGAATAGCGACATACAAATGAAAATGGGGTTTATTTGATCTAGGTACAAAAATGACCGACAGTCGGAATCTTACTAGCTCGTCTCGCTAGAAAAAAGATAGGGCCCAAGACTCATGGACACATGGCCTAGTGGATAAAGGAGTTAGGTTAAGACAATTCTAAGTGACGGTTATCTCTAGACTGCAGGTTCAATCCTGGTCAAGGGCAGCAGTAACAAAGAATAATAATTAACACAGCTTAACGCCTCTACCCCAACTATGGTTAGCGGAATGATAATAGGATACCCGCGTGGACTGAATAAAGTGTTAGGTTCAAAGTTCCGTGATGGCTCCCGATTACGACAAGAAGGTTCCTGGTTACAAGAAATACCTGAAGAAGGCCGGAGGGCACATCGGCCGAAGCGTTGTATAGATAACAATGAAGATGAGGACAATAGCCCGAATAATACAAATAATACTAATCATCAAGCCTCATCTCAAAAATTCCGAGAAATAGTCCTAATCTTATTAGTTAGTCTCGCTAGGAAAAAGACAGTGCCCGAGACTAACACCGTCAATGATTAGGTTCAAATAGAACATTCCATTTGATTCCCAGAGGGGTATCATCTCTTCTCTACAACAAATAGGTTTCTCAAAGTTGTTTTAACTTTTTACCGACAATTTCCGACTCTACTCACCTTTCACGCACCTTTTAATTCCACTACCAAAATACGAACTTGTACAGGTGTTATGTTGTTTCGTTTTGTTTACTCGCAATCTCAACTTTATCTCCACTTGTATCTTACTAAGAGTTTAGTGTATTTTAAAAGGCGGTTGGTACTTTTATCTTCAATACATTAACACCAAAAGGTTGACCCGCTTATCGGTGGGGTTGCAGAATACATCGATTGCACCTCTGCAGAGGAGTAAGACCACCCCAATGTGACCACCTGTTTGGCCGTGGGTGGCGAATCGTGATGCCAAAGGACGGAATCCTGGTGGGCCTTACTCAAGCTAGACGGTCGGTTGGAGAGACCACCTCCAATCAATCACTTAATCACATCAAGCCCTAGCACCTATATGATTGCCCCGACCCTATTGCCCATATATCAACCTCCAACCCTTTTTATCATATATATGTGCTAGAAAGCAGTGGCTGAGGGTTTTAGTGTCCTGGGTATAATGTTAAACTGCATCCAATAGTGAAGTTCCAATTTGAAGCTTTGGAGAGTGTGGAGTACTCCTTCATTGCCATTACTCCCAGGTTCACTTTGACCCGGAGTGGTAGTACTTGTTATGGGTTTCCAAAATAAGTTTAAGTTTACAATTGTGTTTGAAAAAATTGAATACCCAACAATAATGATTAAAACAAAATGTCTTCGGCATAAAATAACCCAACAAGGGTTGACATGCTATAAAATCCAACCAACCAACCCATCAAAAGGTTAATGACTTCCGCCGGGGGATTCTGAGTTAACTGTGTTTATTGGATGTGCCACAGATTTACGGTTGTCGGTCGGTCGATCAGCTGAGTGCACATTACAACAATCATCAATGATAACCTGCTTGGTGGTTGAGGTAGTTGACGTGCACCGTATTAGCATAAGAAAGGCTCCCTGTTATTTACGGATATGAGCTCTTTAAGTGACCGTAAAATATATACCTATGTATGTATTTATCAGTTAAAATTCTGCTTCTTACTTGTAGCTGCTGACTTAGATGGTTTGTATGATAGGGGTTAAGTGGTCGTACGGCTTCTTTTTTTGTGGGGTGTTGCATTCAAGATTTGTTTAAGACACCACACAGCATCTTTGTGTAGCCTTTTCTCTGAGCGTTTTGAAGTGCAGCCATACAGTAGGACTTATACGGTTACAGATTGGAAGAATTGTCACTTTATCTTATCAGAGAAATCAGATTACCATATGATCGAAAATGTATAGAAGTTCATGCCTTTCGTATGCATATACAGCTTTCTGTAGATGAGATATTACTACCTAGTTTTGTAAACTGGTCTACTAATTTCAGAGGCTTGCCATCCAATGTGTAGATGTCACCACCATATTGTTTAAAATACATGAACTGTTTTATCTGACTTCACATAGAGGATAATACCTCTTGCTGCCTTCTCTACGCTATGCAGCAGATAGCGTGAATTCTTTGTCTTTTATTAGATATAATGAGGTTTGTAGTGCGCAGTCTATACAGATTATAAATAGAATAGCAGTGATGCTGACAGCTTTTGATTTAGTGCGTCCTGGGATGCACATATTTGCTTTGAATGAGTCACCGGGAAAATCTATGGGTCCCAACTAAAGTTTCTTAATAGATTGTAGGATTTTTATTTATGATCTGGGGAAACAACTGAAGCTGGCTAACTCCCTACCTTGTAACCTATCCTGTGTAATTCGTTTCTAAGAAACTATTGAAATGTATTTACAGTTAGCTTGAAATAGTGAGGAAAGAAAAAAGAAAAACACCGGGACGCATGGATACGATTTTACTGCGTCCTTTTAGATTTTTGTGCGCCAGGGACGCATGACGCGTAACTATCAGCATCTTGCTAGCATAGTGCTAATGTATCTCCAGCGATGATGGAGATTGTGTATGTAGCCAAAATACGTTTGGTTTTGTTTGTTTAATGGCATACCAACCCTGTGGGTTATTTAATGCCAAAAACTCTTAGAGTGTGAGATAAAAGTTACTCAAATTTCCTTTACAGTTGTATTTTTGTAGATAGTTTCGTGGATGTATTTTATATTTGATTAATAATTTTCGGTATATTTTTATTTCTCTCAAGAAGGATAAAATGTCTTCCATGTTAGTATTCTCAAAAATATCCCCCATATTATTTACGTTGGAATATTTCTTTCTGTTTGGGGTGAAAACTCCACAATCCATGAGGAAATGTTTGACAATGTAGGGTGTTTGGCATGTCCCAAACCGTGGTTGATCCTCCTACTTGAACATAAAATAGTGCGTAAGTCTTGTATGGCCAATGCACAGCCGAGCCAGTATTACTTCTTCCTGTGGGATTTTCTATATCCCGGCTTTCATTCTCCTACTGTTGGCTTAATTGATAATAATTTATACGGTGCACTACCATTCCAGTATTGTTGCCATTTTGCTTGATATATCCTTTTATTTGGTTCTTTAGATCTGTATATGGGACCTTCAAGTTTTCATCAATTCTTTATTCGTGACATGTTTTGCAGCTGAATCAGCCTTTGTCATTTCCCGTTATTCCAACATGACTTGGGATTCAACACATCACAACTTATTTTCCGCCCTGTCGGATGGGGCGTTAGAATCCACCGACTGCACCTCTGCAGAGGGGTAAGACTCCCCCAATGGGGCCACATGTTGGCCGTGGGTGGCGACCCGTGATGCTTAAGGATAGAGCCCAGGTGGATGAGCAGTTCATGACATGCAATACTCCACTTTGGCCCTATCTTGGGCTAGACGGGCGGTCGGAGATGCCCCCTCCGATCAATCGGCTGGTCACGTCAAGCCCTAGCACTTATATGATTTTCCCAACCCTATTGCCCTTATGGCAAGCCCCAACCCCTTTTTATCATATGGGTGCTAGAAGGCGGTGACTGAGGGTCTACATGTCCTGGGAATGACGTTAAACTATATCTGATGGTGAGGTTCCAGTTTTGGAGGTTTGGGGAATGTGGAGCACCCCTTCATCACCATTGCTCCCTGGTCCACTCTGACCCGGAGTGGTAGTACATGTTAGGGTCCCATCTATGGGTTAAATAGAAAAATGTATTTATAAAAAAAAATTCTATTATCCATTGGGAATTGATTTATTTCAAAACTTTATCGGCATTAAATGACCCACTGAGGTTGATATGCCGTAAAAACAAAACAAACCAAAACAACTTCTTTTGATATGGATAGTGAATTGAGTTTACATAGTAACTTGACTATAATAGGTTATAGAAATAAAAGTTTACATTGTATATGGTGTGGATAATTTGTATATTGGTTTTTAACAAAACCAGAGTTTAATAAGTAATTACTTGTGTTAATAATTTCAAATATTGTTTTATTCTCAATCGTATTAAAAGCAATAGTAGGCATCATTTTATATAGAAATCAATTAAATAAAATATACGTGAATTTATATGCGTTCTTATTTAGTTTCATTTGTCTTTCTAATTTGATATTCTATTACATTTAAACTTAAATACTTGGACCCGGAAGACATATTTTTTGCTAGTATGGTTGGCTGGTTGGTTGGGTTTACGGCATGTCAATCTTTGTTGGGTTATTTTATGCCGAGGACGCTTTGTTTAATAATTCTTGATGGGTACTCAATTTTTTTAAAACTCAATTTTTTTAAACACATTTTTTCAAACTCATTTTTTTTAACCCATAGATAGGACCCTAACAGGTACTACCACTACGAGTCAGAGTGGACCTGGAATTAATGGCGATGAAGAGGTACTCCACACTCCCCAGAGCTCCAGAATTGGAACTTCACCATTAGATGCAGTTTAACTAGTATGTTATATATATATAATACTCTAATATTAAAAAGATGAAAAGTGTTTAACTTGATTCAAATAAATAGTTATAATGCGAAACTATTTTCCGTGTAGGCGATTTAATTCATTGATTATTTTTCAGCATCTAGCAGAGTTCTAATACCTTTTTATTAAAAAAAAATCAGATATTTCGTAGACGATATTCTAAGTCATATGTTTCCGCTTTTTATTTAGATTCTGCCCAGTTCAAGGTTTCCGGTTTGAAACCAGCGTTTCATTTTATAAACGCCGGCAAAATGTCCGCTACAAACATCCTCTTTCTGTTTCGTCTACGTTTCCTGCTTATGATTCATATATATATATATATATATATATATATATATATATATATACTTCTGCTTTTAACCCATAATCCTACTTGATCGTACGTTTTACTGAGTAGGATCAGAACGGAGTATTTGTGCTCAATTTCCAGCTCTTTTGAGCTGGAATCGGTAACGGCTTTTTAACATTAATGCCCACATTAAGCCCACATTAAGCGAGTTGGTTGGATTTTACGGCATGTCAACTCTTGTTGGGTTATGTTATGCCGAAGACCTTTTGTTTTATTCATTCTTGTTAGATGCTCAATTTTTAAAACACATTTTTAGACACGTTTTTAAAACTATTTTTTCCTATTTAACCTATAGATGGGACCCTAACATGTACTACCACTCCGGATCGGAGTGGACCAGGAAGTAATGAGGATGAATGGGGTACTCCACATTTCCTAGAGCTTTAGAACTGGACTTCACCGTCAGATAATATGACATCATACCAATGACCAATAGGGACGGGTAGCGAGAGTAATGGGAATCCGTGCTGTCAGCAAACCTGATGATGATAATTACACTTAAAGGACAAGGAGCTTACTGTTTACCAGTTCAGAAAGATTTATCACACAACTAAAAAATAAATAACCTTTTCAACCACACAAATATCCTTTCTATATACAGTGGTACTTAGACTTAATATGGTATTTACAACGTACCCCACGTGTACGGGTTAGGCACAAGGCCATATTAATGTGGACCATCCAAGAACCGAAGCTTATGGGTGGCAGGTGCAAAAATGCGTTGATCCGTCGGCATTCCCCCTCAAGTGCTCAGGCACTGTGCAATAAACCCAGCCCTGCCCCTTTGAATTGTGGGGGCAGGTGTTGCTTGGGGGGATGGCCCCCTGGGATCAACGATGTTAATTACTTTATCGGTCAAGAGGCCGAAGCTCACTGGGCTAGATAAGTAATTAATATGTTCCGCTCATAATTCAATTTCCTCGTATATCAATTCAATTTCCCCCCAAAAAATAAACTAAAATCACATTCTACAATTTAGATAATTTATTACGTAGAGAATATATTTATATTCACTATGATAACACTCAAAGGCAAATTTAATTAGTTTGACTCAAAATCTAATTAAAAAAACAAAAACATATTAAAAATGAGAAATTCCTCCAGGAATACAGTCATACTTTGATTTACGAGTTTAATACGTACAGGCCGTAAGTCAATTTCCTCGTATATCAAATCAAATTACCTGATTGAAACAAACTGAAATGCCATTAATCCGTTCCAGTCCCCGCCAAATATCCTAATTTTTTGTTACATTTTTTTTAAAGAAAAAAGCATTTTTGTATAAAAACATAATATGAAATGTAATGAATTATGTTCTGCAATATTTTTTAATGTTTTTTTTATATTTCTTATGAATAATATATTTCTTTGGCGTAATAAATTTGGAAATTTAAATGTTTTTAGTGAATCTATTAACATAAGCGTATCTGAAGATCGTTCATATTTCCAATTTTAGCCCACAACACAAAACAAAAAATCGACCTAGTGACAGCATTTAACTCGGGCACTCGTAAGTCATGGTACCACAGTTAATATTATATGTTAATATTTTTTAAAATCTTTTTAATGTATTATATCTTTTATATCTATAAATTATATATTTCAATTTAAAAAAATATCTTTTTAATATATTATCTATCTATTATTATACTAAAGCCGAGCGAATCAACTTTTGTCTCCTAAATGCTTTCTTACTGCTTAATTTAATTACACGAAAGTTATACTAAAATATTCCTTAATTTTAGAATTGAGTTATGTTTGAAAAAAAAATCCCTTTTGATTGGTTTTAATTAGTCGTAATTTGCAATTAAGTAAAAAAGAAATGACCCGTCTCTCACTTGACATTCTGCCTGTCACTTTCACCATCTCTACGTATATCTTAATTACTCCCTCGTTATATATGTTAGTTTCTCAGTGAGCTTGGAGAGAGAGATATTGAAGAGTTATGGAGCGTATTTGTATGTTAAGTTTCACAAACAACCAACATCTTGGCTTTTAATAAATTTAAATTAGGCCAAACTTTCCCTTTCTTAGAAATCTTACAAAATGATTTTAGTGTTTTTTTTTTTAATTCTCCGGTCGTATTTATTTTTTAAATTTTTTTTTATTCAATTCGCTTTGCAAACTCACTACCCAAAGCTCAATGGGTGACCCAACAGGTCACGTTTTATCTAGTATGTTAATATAGTTAACACGAATGAATTATTGAAATCAAGAATCATTGCAATATAGTGTTCATCACATTAGCTGAGCATTGTGCATCATGAGATGCTTAATGTGATAAACAGAATACAAGATGTTAGCTAATTAACCTATATTGTAAAGTTGACAAAAATTCGCATTCCATGCAGATATGTGCTTCACAAGAAAATGCTGCTACCCGGAAATTGAAATTTCATAAGAGACGAGTCTCAAGACATCAGGTGGTGTAATATTTAACTAGTAAGTAAACTGCTGCTTTCACTGGGGTAAACAGACCCCCCCCCCCAGAACAGAGATAAGATAATTTATTGGTTGGTTTGTTTCCTGGTATGTCAACACTTGTTGGGTTATCTTATGCCAATATAAGTTGAACAATGATTGTCTCCAAGTACATAAGGTACAGAATATATCTCCAAGTGTGTGTGTGTGTATATATATATATATATAAATAGCGGTTTACAGTATGAACGAGAAGGCTAATTAGCATATTGATATAAAAAGATGATTTTAATAAATATGTGCTTGGTATTGATTTCTAATTGTTTGGTTTTATCTTAATGAATATGAGCAAAAATCTCGGGGATAAATCTTAAAAGAAATTCATTTACAAGAAGAAATAAGTGTAATTTTTTTCTTTACTTCCTATTTTAACTAAATAGTTAAAATTAGGAAAATTTAGCAATGCAAGACGGGAGTGATGGAAGAGTAAGTTTCAGTTGTTCTATTTTTCAATTACACCCCTCTGTTTCAAATCTTTTTATCTGCATTCTTATTTAGTTTCGTTAGCCTTTCTAATTTAATATAATATGTTATTACATTAAAACTTAAATAGTTGCATCCGGAGGGTGCATATATTTGCTAGTGTTGGGTTGTCTTCCCTTGCCTGGAAAAGTTATCTTCCCTCTGGGTTCCCGTTTTTACCACCAGGGTTTTTTTTGTATTTAAGCGCCTGTTTCAAACTCTCCTTCTCTTTTTCTTCTCCGGGAAGTCACACACATGGGTTAGACGTTTATGTCTACACCTTCTCATGTGGGGGCTTCGGCCCCCACTACAGCCACCAGTAAGTGACTTTAGTCTATGGACTCTCCATAACTATCCATAGCTTTTATATCTTATCCCTTTTCTATGTACGTATATTATCCACTATGTATCCTGTCTCATGTATATGTATTTCACGTCTTAAATGTTTCTCCATGTGTTTATATTAAAGTCCAGTGTTACATTTCACACCCTTAGTCGGAGTTGTTTTCTTCAACCAATTATAACATTATTATAACCTTGAACCTTACACTAGCATATATAATCTATCTCCAAGTATATGAGGTACAAAATGTATCTTCACAATAATTTTAAACACTTCATTCTTAGTTTCAACAAAGGGTTTATCTGTTTAAAGAGCAAACCGAATAATTGCTGCATAGACTAGAGAATGCAACAACAGTCATTGGCCTCTATGTGAACTCAAAATAAAACGAAGTTAATGTGTTTTAAACAAGATGGAGACATCTCCCCACTGGATGACAAGAGACTGCTGCATAGCCTTGTAGCGTTAGTTTCGTATTTGCCTGGGAGAGTTGTCTGCCCGGTTTAGTTTGCTGGTGCCCGCTAGGGGGCTATAGTATTTAAGCGCCGGATTCAAACCCTTTCGGCCTCTTTTTCTGTTCCAGTAACCACGAGACACATGGGCTAGACACGGTCTATCCCTTCTCGTTGGGGCTTTTGGCCCCACTTACATTACTGTAAGTTCTTCACAGCATGGACTATCCCTAAGCTCATGCCTGTACTTTTTGTATATTCTTGTTCCATTCATGAATGTGTGTTTATCTTTTTACATGTAACTTGTTTTACCTTGTACTTTGTATCACGTCATATCCATGTGCTGTACTATATTAAATGTTTTGTCTGTTAACCTTCGTCGGAGTTTCGTATTCAAAGTATATATAACTTTGAACCTTTCTTACAGCCTAGAAAAAGCAGCAAGAGGCATTGGCATCTATGTGAACTCAGGTAAAATGTTGATGTATCTTAAACCAGATGGAGACATGATATTGGAGACGGCAATACTCTGAAATTAGTAGACCAGCTCACATTCCAGGTAGTGATATCTCATCAACAGAAAGTGATGTTAATATACGCATTAGCAGGACCTGTGGATATACCACAGTATAATTTAATTATTACAACGTTTGATATGTTTACTTAATAGCTATTGCCAAATAGTTCAATGTGTAAAAAGTACTTATTCGTGATAGTAATGTCGCGTCCTGAAGGAGGTCATAAAGACCGAAACGTTATAACGTCGACATTACTATCAAGAATAAATATTCATCCTTTGGAACATTTTATGTTTGTCTACATTTCCCCACATAATGTCAGATTGATTTCCTCATTTTACTCCCATATATATATGTGCTCTACTTAGGTATCGAGCACTCTTCGCATTTTAGTTTTAGACAATTCTAGCGGCATATATATTTTTTATAGTGTTAATCGATTATTTTCGGTTGGTGTAACTATTTTGGTCTTTTTTTTTTTTTTTTTTTACCCAGGCAAGGTTTTCTAGTATATTTTATACTAACAAATTATTTGCCCGTTTTTTTTTTTTTTTTACGACAATGATTTATTATATATATATATATATAATGCGCACGCACAATTTTATGCTAGAAATTTAGCCAACTAAAGGTGAAAATTACCGTAATTTTTATACCCACCATCTGTTATCGAGGTCGCTATACTTTTACTTCCTTTAGGCCGAATATTTTAAAAACATTCCACACTCTACTTAACATTCGACAAAAAAGGCGCATATAATATTAAAAATCTATTCACCCTTTCGTTCCTATTTATTTTTTTTTATTAAGGAACTGATTCATAATGCCGGTGGTTAACTCGACTGCATGGCATATGCACAAATAAGTGTAAACACTTGCTTGTGTTCGTTTATGTGTCCACATACTTTTTGTTAGAGAGAGTTATCTCCCCTAACGATTCTGAACACCGGATATACTCACTGACAAGCAGAGAGACAGCAAGATCACAAGAACATGGCTGCACACACACACACACACACACACACACATATATATATATATATATATATATATATATATATATATATATATATATAATGTTGTTCTGGTTCCAACGGGAGAAAATTCAATATTTTATAAAAAAGAAGGTCCGCAAAATGTATTTTGTTCTCAGAAAGTTTAATTCTTTTTGTTTTACATATGCAACACGTGTTTCAGATCTTCTGGTATCTTCTTCGGGTTTTGATTGATAATATTTAATTAATTATCAATCAGAGCCTGAAGAAGATACCAGAAGATCTGAAACACGTGTTGCATATGTAAAACAAAAGAATTAAACTTTTTTTTTTTCTGAGAACAAAATACATTTTGCGGACCTTCTTTTTTTATAATATATATATATATATATATATATATATATATATCGATGACAAAGGCTTGAAGTGAAACGAAAACAGCCTGGTCCAGATTTTGAACTCTGCTCGCCTAGTTTATTTTCTATAATGATAATAACCGTTACGCTATACACGCCACGTAAAAGTTAAAGAATGCCATTTACAGTTTCAGCTTTGTTTTGTGCCACTGAGCAAATATAACAGGTTAGTGCACTTAGATATTGACATGCACAAGTAGACAGAAATATGAAACCAGGAATTCCAGTTTTCTCGCCTTCTTCATTTCCAGGAAGTCTATGCAAAGATGCATTGATATTTTCAGAATGTCATAGTAATTGTAACAAAATATTGTAAACCAGAACAGTTTTTAACCTGCTCATGCAATTCGAGATGCTCAGAAAATGAGCAACAACTCGCCAGTTTAATTCTTTGCCTCCTACCAAATATTGCCCCCACCCCATGGCTGTACCAAATTTTCTTAGTATTTATTACCTGTACGATGGGATATTTCAAAGTTCATTCTCAATTCACCCAAGAACTCATTCTATTCAATATAATCCTATTATTTTTGTAATCTGAGCCCTTCGTCTCAATTACAATGAACTAACTATCAGTTTTTTTACTTTGCTTGGGTGTGTTAGGAGAGCTGCTGTGAGCGGTCTAAAGAGTTAACTCAGTTGTGGAACAAGGCCAGGTATATTGAGTAACCAGTGAAAATCCAACTCACTAGTAACGGTTTGCGAGTAGTATGTGTTTACCAACTCCTCCGCAGGAGTAGGGTGTGATACAAGGTCAATTTATTTTAGCAGAGTTTAACAGGTTTGAATTCAAAGTTTTCCATCTCCTAGACCGACTGTCATACCAAGGTTTAAGAGCCCGGTCTACTTTACTATTTACCCACGGCTAGAGGGAGAATAATTGGAACCATTCTTTTCGTGAAATGAACAACTTTTTAAAGACCAATTTTAAACTAGAAATAAGAGTATTAGCAGTATGTGAAACGCAAACCAGCCTCTTCCAGGATTTGAACTCGTGTGACCGCGTCCATTTTCTACGACGATAACCATTATACAACAGACGCCTCCAATTGCGAGTAGTAGTCTGTTAACCATTTTACCAAGCAAGACAGTCAGAAACATGATTGATTTTAATTTTGATTTTTATAATCTCCCAACCTCTCATCAATTGGAATCATACTCTGCCTTCAATCCCACTGAACACCTAATTCGACCTCATACGCCCTGCCTATGGCGAACGGGTTGAGAAAATATTTCGATAGATCTTAGGCGTAAACCGATTCTGTTTAATTAAGTATAGTATTAATACAACCGCCAAGTTTAATATCACACATATTCAATAGGTGAAATTTAGGTACCACTAAAATACATCACGTGATCAATTTAGGCCATATTGAACTTTTTTTTAAAAATCTCGCAAAAAAGAAATAACGAACATAAAGCGTTGTTACAAAGAAAAACTGTCTTGCTTGGTAAAATGGTTAACAGACTACTACTCGCAATTGGAGGCGTCTAATGTATAATGGTTATCGTCGTAGAAAATGGACGCGGTCACACGAGTTCAAATCCTGGAAGAGGCTGGTTTGCGTTTCACATACTGCTAATACTCTTATTTCTAGTTTAAAATTGGTCTTTAAAAAGTTGTTCATTTCACGAAAAGAATGGTTCCAATTATTCTCCCTCTAGCCGTGGGTAAATAGTAAAGTAGACCGGGCTCTTAAACCTTGGTATGACAGTCGGTCTAGGAGATGGAAAACTTTCAATTTAAAGATCAAATTATCCGATTGGGGAAAAATTACTCAACGTTATCTTGAAAAATAAGTAAAAGAGTCCTTTTTTTTTTACAACAGGGACAATTTCTTTATTGACTTTTTTTTTAGTAGAATTCTGTATTCATGGTTCTTTTACTAAAAAGCTCTTGCATCGAAATTGCTGATATAATTATCTAGACTCTTATCTTTATAGAAAAAAATCGTTTGTTGGCTGTTCCTTTTTTCCTATTTCATAAAATAAAATAGGGGTGGGGGGAATAGACCTCGTAAAAAATATTTCCTTAATATAATTTTAGGAAAAAAACTATTTCAGACATATTTACATCAAAAGGTAAATAATTATGGAAATTTTCGTGAAAATCGGACCATTAATTAATTTTTCATAGAATTTTGAAAAAGCCTCTAGTCATAACTTGTTTTTGGCTACGTTAAATTTCAATTGATTTAACGGTGCAAAAATGTAAACATTGTTTATCGTTCATAATTTTCATTATTTCTGTAAGCTGAAAAAAGTTTTAAAAATCATCAGGAGTATTTTTAATGTTTCTTCTTTCGAATGGAAAAATTTTTTTCAAGATAATATTAACCTTTATGCAAGTTTCATTGTGTTAAATATAGGGGGGGGGAATTTCACGGGGAAAATTGGTGTTACCTAGTGAAATTTGAATGTAATGTCTATTCGAAAAGTATTGTTGTAATTCAATACTAATTGTAAAACAAACTTGGAAGAACCAAATGAATATTATATCACCTGTGCACTATTTACATGTTGGTTGGTTTACGGCATATTAACCCATGAGTTATTTTATATCGAAGACGTTTTGTTTTATTCATTCTTTGTTGAGTACGGTTGTTATTTGTGCAGGTACTACTACTTCCGGTCAGAGTGGGCCTGGGAGTAATGCAATGAAGGTGTACTCCACATTTCCCAGAATTCCTGAACTGGATTCTCAGCATCAGATGAAGTTTAGTGTCATACCTAGGACACTTCTTGGGCAGGGAAAGAACAGTAAATATTTTCTAAGCTAAATAATTGACCATTCTGTTTTTATTATAAAGGGAAGAAAAAGGACATGCTACAAAGAAAAATATAATGAAAAAAGAGTGGGGGGACATAGATAGAGGGGAGAGCGCCTGTAAGCGATAACGTTAGTCTGTTTCAATCGAACATAATGAAAAGAAGGAAAAAGGAAAGAAAGAAAAAGTGAGAGAGTTAAATCAAGATTATTATACTTTTTAGACATAGAACTATTAGCAATAGCTCTTATAAGTAAACATATCAAATGTTGTAATAATTAAATTATTATACTATGGTATATCCACAGGTGCTGCTAGTATAAGTTAAGGGTACAATAAGTACTCGGTTGTGTACACGATATAGAGTCTGAGAAAGGGGGACTTCCTCCTCACGTGTTGAGATAAATTTTTCTTTGGGATGAAGACAAAATTAGAAAGTGAGATGTCAATGACTCGATAGAAATTCCAAATGAAATTGAGAACAGAACACTCTCTCTCTCTCTGTCTCTGTGTCTCTGTGTCTCCCTCTCTCTCTCTCTCTCCTCCCCCCTCTCTCTCTCTCTCTCTCTCTCTCTCTCTCTCTCTCTCTCTCTCTCTCTCGTGAAGAAGAAATGAATGATACATATTACTGATAATCTATCTCCTCTTTGTCTGATGAACGTTCTAAAAAAAAAATGACCCCCACGCACCGCCCCCAAAAAAAACAACACAACAAAAAAAAACAAAAAATTAAAAAACAAACATACGATGCCTTGTTTAATGCCAACGGTTACTCAGCAAAAAAAAAAATAAACAAAAAAAAACTTAATGACAAATGCGTGTACAAGGTGAATGTCATTTTATAGATAATTAGAATATAGTAACATACAATACATTCTTGTCTTTATTTATGAGATGAGGCTTGATATGAATAATTTTGATATTTGTATCTTCATCTTTATTGTGTTATGTATAAACACAATGTTCAGACCACTGTATCCTCGGGCCTTGTTTCGGTAGATTCTTTTTAATTCATCATCAGACGATAACGAATTCAAATGTGGTTTCCGAGTTAAAAATGTCGTTACCACTAGTTCACTTATTTTAAGGTTGTTGGGTCAGTAAAATGGTAATTCTGGGTGGACATAAGTCCAATTGGGTTATCTTCCCTTGCTGCAGTTGTTCGCCGATAGGTGGCGAGAATTAAAGGCAGTAGCCCGGGAATTCTGAATTCTTTTCATTTTTCTCTCTCGGGCTGGCATCAACTACACATGGCATAAACGCGTGTTGTCAATATCCATTGAGTGTGTGTGTGTGTGGGGGGGATTTTGCTACCAGCTACCAGTAAGTGACATTCCTTACGACGCAAGCCCTACACCTACTTTCTTTATGCATGTTAATATATTTGTCCTGAATGTATTTTCTGTCTGCTCACGAAATAAAGTCTGTTATTGTTTTACAACTTTGTCGGAATATTTTATGTACACACATGTACCCTCGTTGGAAAGTTACTCTAAGGCTTCCAACTTTAATATAAGAACTTTTACATCTTATAAGGTAATTAAAAACACACATAAACAAGGCCCGAAATTATAATGGTCTGAACATTGTGTTTATACATACCACAATAAAGATGAGGACAACAGTCCGAAATATCAAAATTATTCATACAATACATTCTTTGTGTTATTCCCTAAGCTTCTCAAAGTTTGAAATACAAGTCCGAACTGCTATCGGAGGCTTTTAGCACAATACGGAAACAGTGCTCTACCATGGTAGAAGTGTGCATGGTTGAACAGAGAAAATTTTAAAATGGTCGGAGAAGGGTGAAACACGAAGAGGGAGAATATTCTTGAAGATGAATTACGACCCGTGATGCTTAAGAATGGAACCCTGGTGACTGAGCAGTCCATGACATGCAACACTCCACTTTGGCCTTTATTTAGGCTAGACGGGTGGTCGGAGATGCTCCTTCCGATCAATCGGTTGGCCATGTCAAGTCCTAGCACCTATGTGATTGTCTCAACCCTATTGCGCTTATGCCAAGCCCTGACCCTTTTTATATATGTGCTAGAAGGCGGTGGCTTAGGGTCTTAATGTCCTGAGTATGACGTTAAACTCTATCTGATGGTGAAGTTCCAACTCTAGAGCTCTGGGGATTGTTGACTGCTCCTTCATTGCCATTACTACCAGGTGTACTCTGACCCGTAGTGGTAGTACCTGTTAGGGTCCCATCTATTGGTTAAATAGAAAAAAATAGTTTTAGAAATGTGTTTTAAAAAATTGAGCATAAAGAATGAGTACCCATCAGGAATGAATAAAACAAAACGTCTTCGGCATAAAACCAACAAGGGTTGATGTGCCGTAAAATCCAACCAACCAGCTAATTATGTCGTTACTTGAAACATACCATCTGTAAAGGGTAAAAAAAATCCACATGCATCACCGTTACAACGTCGTGTCGGTGTCCAATAATAAACTACTCATCGCTAATTTCGGTACTTTTTAGACTAGATGTATGTTCATCCTTCATCTTAAGTTACTCTTCTTCCTCCCACACACGGTAGATGCGTCCCTATTCATCCACACACCTACCGTCTCTGTTTAGACCATCTCTGTCGGTCAAAGTCATAGTCCCAAGACACATTGGTCGAAATCGGCCTAGCAATAAAAAGACAATCTTTAGGCCACCTGACACTCGCGTCATCGAATTGGTGGTTTCTTCAATACTTTGTTTTATAAACCTCGAATTTATTGCACGTCCCAGACGTTTAATCGCAACTCTTGAAACTGGCATTCATATAATATTTCTTCCCGAGTCTATTGGAGAATACTCAACTCTTTACTTTTTTACTCTTCTTCCTTCAATACGTGAATTTGTTTAACAACAGCTCACTTTTACATTATACTTACTGTCTCTCGAGTTTTCTTTTGTATCATTTTTGTTTTATTGTTTTATATTCTTTCGTCGCTGTTTGGTTATGCTGTTGCCCAATTCCTTCGCACAAATAAAAAGTGTGTCTGTTCTGGAATGCGGAGAAATATCCACAACAAAGATATGATGTTACAGAGTTGTGTACAACTGTGTCACGATAAGATCTTCTATCTATAGGTGCACATATTTAGGTGCAATAATACATATGCGTGTAGATGCGACCATATCTATATGAGTATACATGCATATAGGCGTAGCGTATATACCTGTGAGTGCGAGCGTATCAGTATGGATGTGTATTGGCATAGGTAACGGGTATGTATGTATGTATGTACATGAATAAGAGTTTGTGAGTGATAGTATCGAAAAGATAGCTAAACAAGTTTGGGAGGTCGGCAGATTTTAATACATGATAAAATAGAAAGAGAAGGGTCTCTTAATGAGATGAAAGGGCTGCATTCCTAGAAGAAACATCTAATATTATTTCTCATTATATATATATATATATATATATATATATATATATATATATATATATATATGAAATTAGATTTTGAGTCAAACTAATTAAATTTGCCTTTTAGTGTTATCATAGTGAATATAAATATGTTCTCTACGTAATAAATTATCTAAAATTGTCGAAGGCGTGTAAAAAAAAAAGAAAAAGAAAAAGATAAAGTATCCAGACTCCATAATAAATAAAAGTTCTCGGTGCTTGTATGGTTAAAGGTCAGTAGCCAAGGATATATTTTCTGAATGATTTAGTCAAGGAGGAGTCCACGTAGGGAAAAAAAAGTTTTCTTTTTCCAAAGTCATACCCCATATATTTAAGGTAGCTGCTAGACGACTGGCGGCGCATGACCGTGACAGTTGGGTTCGCCCACCATCCACTATGGTTGATCAAGGAATATAGACAATAGAGTTAGGAGTGGTTTTTAGTTACATAATGGCATAGACAATTGACAAAGTTTTCGTTTGGCGTCGTCCGCTATAGTAAGGATCGGTTTGAAAGACATGGACTGCTATAAGCAGATTATCAGTAATAGGAAAACCTGATCTATCCGATAGGATAAAGCGAGAATTCTTCCAAGCGGTAGCCGTAACAGTGCTACTGTATAGCTGCACCACTTGAACGCTAACAAACGCTTAGAGAAAAAGCTAGATTGGAACTACACAAGTGTGCTGCGTGCTGTCTTGAAAAAATCTGGAAGCAGCACCCCATAAAAAGCATGTTTACGGCCACCTACCTCCTATCACACAAAACATCCAAGTAAGACATACTGGGCACTGCTGAAGAATCTACTCAGAAATGACGTTCTCTTGTTGACGCTATAAGAATAGGATGTGTGGTTCTTATAATACGTTAGAAGGCTCAGAGTAGCCTTCCAACGTAGGTACATATAGGTACATAAAATAATCCAGACAAAGATGTAAGACATAACAATACAGGCTTTATTGTCTGAGCACATGGATGTTGAACAAATACAATGACATACATAAGAAGATACAACATAGATGCAGAAACAGATAGGACTAAAGTCCTTTTGAAGTAAGAAAGAGTTTATGAAGAAGTCACATTGATAGTTGGGAGGGGGTTCAAAGCTCCCCACTTAAGGGACAGAGACACCAAGCGTCTAGTCATGTTTAGTGGTTGCTAGCCCAAAAGAAAAGAGTATGAGATTCCGGGCTGCTATTTAAATACGCAGCCACCTTTGGCACAAAGTCCATCCCAGCAGGATCAGACAATCGCTATAACGCTTATATATAAACACATCAGTGTAGGCCACAAGCAAAAACCTACACCAATCAGCTCTGTACGGATACTGGATACTGTGCGGAAGACTTGCTAGGAGCGATGACCGGCAAGAGAGAAAGAGGGAATCATGGGAATCTATGCAGCCAGTTAGCTTCAAAAAGTTTTTTTTTTACATCGTCAATATTAGCTACCATACTAAACCGGAAGTCAATTACTGACAGTTACTATATAAATCACCTTAAACTAGTACATAATTAATCCAAACGATTAACTGCATCTTGAATATTAGCCCATTTGAATTTTTTCATGCTTCAAAAAACACAGTGCATTTATTTTTATAACCTTGTCATATTATATATATATAATATATATATATATATATATATTAAAAGAGAAATAAAGGAAAGAAAGTATAGAATGGATAAAATAGGATATTTTAATCAATTTTACTTACACGTGTTTCGGTCAGGAGTTTATCCATGTGTACATTATTCAATCTATTATTATTTTTGAATAACAAAATGAAATAATAATAATAGAAAAGAGTAAATCCTTATTTTTTTTAAAGTAAAATTCGTTGGAAAGCGGAGTATTTAAAAAAAAAAAAGGGTTTTACTCTGAGGAAGGTCGATACTTCTTTGTGAGCGGAACATTTCTACATTTTTTCTATTATTATTATTTCATTTCATTTTGTTATTTAAAAATAATAATAGATTGAATAATGTACACATGGATAAACTCCTGACCGAAACACGTGTAAGTAAAATTGATTAAAATATCATATTCTATCCATTCTATACTTTCTTTCCTTTCTTTCTCTTTTTCAACATACCGTCGGATTCATTTTCATTTTACACACACACACACACATGTATGTATAATATATATATATATATATATATATATATATATATCGGTCGTTAGAGCCTCTGCCTAGAAACACAAGGTTCCAGGTTCGATATTGGCCATCGCCAATTCAGCGCATGAGTAGTACAGCTTTAATCTATATAAAGTGGAAATCTGATGGTAGGTGTAGCGCTCAACTTTAGACACAAAAACAATCTGGTTAGTGAAAAGGTGATAGACTCCCTCGCTCTTCGGTTGATGCCGACAATAGGCTACACCTACTTTCTTTCTCTCTCTCCATATATATAAGACAATATATATATATATATATATATATATATATATATATATATATATATATATATAGCGATTTGTAGACAAACACGGGTTGTTTCAAAGGATGAATATTTATTCTTGGTGGTAATATCGACCTATAACATTTCGGTTTTTATGACCTTCTCAGGACGTGATATAAAGACTGAAACGTTATAGCATCGACATTACCACCAAGAATAAATACTCATCCTTTCAAACATCCCGTGTTTGTGTACATTTCTCCACATACTATTGGATTGATTTCATCATTTTACTTCCATATATATTATATATATATATATATATATATATATATATAAACTCGAGAGTAATAGTATCTGAGTGAAAGCTCGTGGAATTTCCACCTATCCAGCTAGTAAGTATGAATCTTATAAGGAAAAAACATTTGTTGCTTCCGCGTCAATAGTTGTTTTAGTAAATCAAGATGACGTTAGTTATGTTTAGTACGGAGATGAGCGGGAGATATGGAGGTATCTTTTGGGGGATGTTCCTCCTTCTTCCGCCTGCTGCTGCTGCTGCTACTGCTGATGCTGCTGACATAATTTTAGAGCTTTCTTTTTCTTTATTTCTTTATTTCTTTCTTTTTTTTCTTTTCTTTTCTTTTCTTTTCTCCTCTCTCTCTCTCTCTCTCTCTCTCTCTCTTCTCTTTTCATCTTGGGATAGTCGCCTTGAAATTTTTCTCAGATTTCAGATAGACTTGATAAGTGGCCACAATGTTTTCTGAGCAAGTTGTTTTATTTCTGTCTCTTCTCACCCCCCTCTAACCCGTTCCTCTCTCGCCCCCCCTCCTTTAATTATTACTCTGGCTGATATGAGTTTTGAGTCTCGGGAGGAAAGAGACGGGAGAGTTAATGTTTGGGTGCATGACCGTGCTCGAGAAATATCTTTAGATGATATACGAGAGCGATTTTCGTAAAACTTCAAGGAGTGTGCTCAAAGTGTGAGATATGGAAAAAAATAAGTCTCTCCTCCACCCACCCCGTCTTTGTCTCATTTCTCCTCCTTTCTTTTCTCTCTCCCCCCTCTCTCCCTATCTTTCCCTCTCTCTGTTTCTCTCCATTCTCCCCCCTTTCTCTCTCTTCATTATCTTCACTTTTTTCTCACCCTCCATTCCTCCCCTCTTTGTCTCTTCATTCTGGCGATGGCATATTTGCTTTTCGAATAATATATAAATTAAAGAGGCCAAAAGGCAGAATGGAAACATTTCTTTATTTTCGTTAATTTTTAAATTTTTACTTTTTAATTTTTGTTTAAAGAAATTCATTTCCCTATCTATTATCTATTATTATACTAAAGCTGAGTTTATCAACTTTTGCTTCCTAAAGCCTTTTTACTGTTTAGTTTAATGACACGAAAATTATACTAAATTATTCCTTACTTTTAGGATTGAATTATATTGGAAAGAATTCTGTTTTAATTGGTTCTAATTAGTCGTAATTTGCAATTAAGTCAAAACCGACTAATCTCTTACTTTACTCTGTATCTATCTCTTTATTCCCTCTATGTATCTCTTGATTACCTCCTCATTATATAATGTTAGTTTCTCTCTCCAGAGAGCGAGAGAGAGAATTTGAAATTTGTATTTCTATGTTAAATTTCACAACCAGCTGTCTGTAGCTTAAATGAGGTCAAACATTTCCTTTCTAAGAAAGCTAACAAAATGATTTTAAGGTTTCGTCCGACCATATTTAAAAATGTCTTTTTATTCGCTTTGCTAACTCTCTTTTCCCTAATCTCAATTATCTACACAGGGCTGAATGGGTGACCCAATAGGTCACGTTTTGTCTAGTTATTATACTAAAGCTGAGCGAATCAATTTTTGTCTCCTAAAGGTTTTTTTACTGTTTAGTTTAATGACACGAAAATTATACTGAATTATTCCTTACTTTTAGGATTGAATTATGTTTGAAAAAAAAAACAACATTTTAATTGGTTCTAATTAGTCGTAATTTGCAATTAAGTAAAAATTGACAAAGGAGGGGAGAGAGGGTTAAGAAAGGGGGAGAGGGGAGAGAGAAAAGAAAGGAGGAGAAATGAGACAAGAGGGGGGAGGAGAGACTTTACATTCTGCTGTCAGTTTCTCCTCTCTATGTATATCTTGATTACCTCCTCGTTATATATGTTAGTTTCTCAGTGAGCGTATGGGAGAATTTGAAATGTATTTTATGTTAAATTTCATAAGCAACCACCCGTAGTTTAAATTAGGTTCCCTTTCTTAGAAATCTTACAAAATGATTTTAATGTTATTTTTTTTTAATTGTCCGGTAGTATTTATTTTTTAAAAATTAATACGTTTTGCAAACTCACGTTTCCCTAATCTCAATTATATACCCAGAGCTCAATGGGTGACCGAAAGGGTCACATTTTGTCTGATATATATATATATATATGGAAGTAAATTGGGAATTAAACCGGACAGTATATAGAAAATAGAAAACAAAATCCAAGTATTACAAAAAGATGAATTTATTCTTCATGGTGAAGTCGACTTTATAACATTTTGGTGTTTAGCAAACCTACATCAGGACTTGTTATAGAAGAAGTGTGGTGTGAGTCAGGGGATGACTTTCAAATAAATGTGAGAATGGTGGTTGTATGTGAAGAAAGGGATGTAACCGAGTCCGGCGTAGAGTTTGTTCTAGTTGACGTGAAGATTTTTCCCAGAAAAGTTGAAAAGTGTGGAGTGTTTCATAGGGACACATAGGTATGAGATAAGAGTCAATTTAGATTCTTTCCGTCTCCCATTTTCCGAAAGTCATCCACCCTTACTCACACGACACGTCTTCCATCTCAAGGCCTGATGAAGGTTTGCTAAAAACCGAAACGTTATAACATCGACTTTACCATCAAGAATAAATTCATCTTTTTGAAATACTTCGTGTTTTTGTATTTCATATATATATATAAGGGTGATTTACCAAGGAATATAATATCGAGTTAGTCACAAATTCAACCATCAATAAATGATAAACCGAGTAAGTGGATATATATATATATATATATATATATATATATATATATATATATATATATATACACACATACATACATACACACATACATACATACACACCAACCCTTCCGCACGAGCAGGATGCGACACAAGGTCAATTTCTTAAGCGGAATTCAACATGTTTGAATTCAGAGTTTTCCTTCTCCTAGACCGGTTGCCTAACCAAGGTTAAAGAGCCCAGTCTTCCCTACTATTTACCTATAGCTGGAGGGAGAGTAGGATTCATACTTTTTCCCAAAGGTATTAACGCTAAGTGAAATGCAATTACCACGTCCAGGATTTGAACTCGGGGTGACGAGTCCATTTCCATGACTTTAACCATTATACCACGCACTTCCTTATATATAAAGAATATATAGAATATAAGAGTGCTCAATACATAAGTAGAGTGATTTAGTAAAAGTTATAGGCAAACAAAACTACTGAATTTTCACCAAGACTCATCAGGGTTAATTGCAACGAATTAATTAAATAATTGATTATCTTAATTAATTCGTTGCTTTAACTCTGATGAAACTTAAGTAGGTTTTCTGCCAATAATTTTATTATGTAGCTCAGTCGGTAGAGGGTCCGACTAGGAATCACAAGGTTTCTGGTTCGATACCCGACCTCACCAACTCAGCGTATGAGTAGCACGGGGATCTGTGTGGTAAAGTGAGGAGCTAATAGTGGGTATGGCGCTCCACCTCAGACGCTAAAATATTCTCTTGGTCTAGCGCTAGTGAAAAGGGGATAGACTCCCTGACTGTATGGCTGATATCGACTTTAAGGTTCCTAGTTCGATGCGGTCCTCGCCAACTCAGCGTATGAGTAGCAGAGATCTGTGCGGTAAAGTAAGGAGCTGATGGTAGGTGTGGCGCTCCACCGCAGATGCTAAAAACAATCTCCTTGGTCTAGCGCTATTGAAAGGGGATAGACTCCCTCGCTGACTGGCTGATACCGACTTTAGGGCGCCCCGTCGACTTTACTTTATATTATATATATATATATATATTATATATATATATATATATATAGAAATAAATACACACGCGGTGTGTTTATGATATGGCTTTTTTTTAGTCGAAAATCTTTGGGAGAATATGTGCTTAGTTGAAGTCGTACCTAATTTTGAAAGTTAATTAATTAATTAATTAATTAGGCGGGCATATATATATGGTTTCTATCCCGAAATGTCTAGCCACACTGATACGTGATACGTCGAAACATGGTGTCTGCGGATGACTATATATGTATGGGGGATGTATTGTTAGATGTATTTTCCTACATCTGACACAGGCGATTGCGCCGTGTCCTTAGAATTATTGGGTGATGTTTTGCACAAAGTGAATATTTTAATTCCTGCTATAGATTTTGTCATTTACTTGCACAAGTGAGATTCGAACTCCTTAACAATTTTGTAAGACGCAAACAATTATGTTAAAGAAATCTGTCATCTTACAGATTATTTGATTCGGTGTATTACACTGTCACAAAAATAGTTCTGAAAACAAAATACACTATAAACAAATGTTAGCCCTTCTTTAGATTCTTCTACTCGTTCTCCCCTCCCCATCCCCTTCATGCAACATAGCGCCACCGTGGGAACTGCTGAATGTAATGAAAACTCATTAAGCTATTTTTAGATGGAAGATTTATCTAAATTCTTATTTCTTTCTTAACCCATTGCCTACTTTAAACCGCTCACGGGGTCTTTCCCTCAAGGAACTGTTTCTACGCTTACCACTTCCTAGCAAAGTACAAAAGTTCTTAGGTAAATACATAGTGAATTTTGAAAAATCTCATGTACAGGTAAAAGAAATACCAAGAAATTTTGGTACGGGTGTTGGGGAAATTTGATAGGCAACAACTTTATCTTCTTTTTTTTTTTTTTTTTCATTTAAAAATGTTTTGGGGTACTAATCACCCCCCCCAATCTTTTTCTAATTTAAAAGAGAAAGAACTTCAAAATGTTGGAACACTTTTATTACAGAAAACAATCAGTAAGAAAACTTCATACATACTTCTATATATTAATACTCGTGTTCCTAAAATAAGATCGTCCGAGATGAAATGCACAAATTTAGATAATGATTATCTGGTGTTGCTTATCCACCGAATTCTTATTTCCTATGAGTGTCGTCACCTCAGCTAAATAATGGACCATTCCGTTTTTATTATTGTTGTACCGGCCGTCTACAGTGGTGAATAGACACCGGTTCTCACTATAAATAGTGAGACACCGTGGAAAGGTACAACTGTTCCCGTTAACGACAAGCTAGTCGTACATGCACCATTATTGTAAATACACTTGTCTTATTTTACCCTATCTCGATTTGACTCTTTTTACTGTTGGGTCTAACATCGCAACAATTTAAAGAAAGAAAGGGAAGGAAAAGGACATACTACACAAAATATAATAAAGAAGAAAGAGAGTGGGGGAAAAGATAGAGAAAGGGTGTTAGCGTGCTGAAGCATCAAAACCGTTCTGTTTTGATTGTCTTTTGTCGTGAAACACAATCTTACGACAGACAAGCATCAACATAACGTTTTTGTTTTCAACCGTTTAATGACATTTAATGTAGAAGAAGATTTCGACTATTTCTTGTTTGTAAATAATTTTATCGTAAAGCTATACGTTAGATAACTTTAAATAAATGTATATCACTAGTAATTAAAATAAAACAAATTGTATATAAATCAATAATACCGGGCATGTATTTATCAAACTAGTTTTAACAAATAATGTGGACCGTTTAATATTGCTTACTTAATTTCTGAGTATTCATAATACAGTGTTGTTCTTTGTTCTATGTATTAATGAATTTTACTATAAATTCAATACTCATTGATAAACTTACGCAATTCTGAGGGTATTGTGACGCAATCAGTGACGTAGTTCGGTAACAGAAATCGAATTTCCATTATATATAGATTATGTAGTATATTATTGAAATGAAAAATAATGAAAGTAAAAACAAGACTTTCGGACCACCCAGTTCGGGTGTTAGTTGTCATCGCATAACGTAATTCGGTAGCCGCGTCTTTGGTTGAAGTTGCTGCTGCTGCTGTTTCTTAGTGACGGTTCGAAATCTCTTTGAAGTAGCTAGATAATTGTTTGAAATCTCTTATGTGTATTTACCCAACCCCTCCGCACGAGTAGAATGCGACACATTGCAAATTTTCTTAAGCGGAGTTTAACAGGTTTGAATTTAGAGTTTTCCTTCTCCTAGAATGGTTGCCTAACCAATGTTAAAGAGCCCAGTCTACCCTACTATTTACCCATAGCTGGGTGGGGTGGGGGAATAGTTGGATGCATACCTTTCCCAAGAGTAAAGTAAAAAAAATAAGTTATCGGAGTGGTCTATTGTCAGTATCAACCGGACAGCGAGAGAGTCTATTCCCTTTTTGCTAGCGCTAGTGCTGAGGTGGAGCACCACTCCTTCCGCCAGCTCCCCACTTTACCGCACAGATCAAATTGCCCAATATGTGCAACTCATACGCTGAGTTGGCGGGGACGAGTATCGAACTGACTGAGCAGTGTCACGGAGTCTATTTCCTTCGATGATAACCATTACAATACACGCCTCCAATATTAGATTATTAATAATAGAATTTTAATAATACACAGGGTATTTCAAATAATATTCTGTAATCTAATAACTTGATCAATTCTCGTTCAAATGATCACAAATATTAATAGCAGGAATAGAGATAACTCAAAATTCTATGTTTGATTCTTGTTTTTTCCTTATCGTTGGTTGGTTGGTTGTTAGATTTTACGCATGCCAACCCTTGTTGGGTTATTTTTTTGTCATTCTTGATATTACGGCCCTCAGCCACCGCCTTCTAGCACGTATATGATAAAAAGGGTTGGTGGCTTTTAACCTCACCGAGAAGGAAGAAGTGTTGTATGGGTAAAAGTTTGGTTCGCCTAGAAAATATACTACACTAACAAGAGATACTACCACCTCGGGTAGATTGAGAGTAACGGTGATTAAGAGGTACTCCAGAATTTGAATTTCACAATTAGATGCAAAGTCATACCCAGGACACTACGGCCCTCAGCCACCGCCTTCTAGCACGTATATGATAAAAAGGGTTGATAGCTTTAACCTTATTGAGAATGAAGTAATGTTGTATAGGTAAAAGTTTGATACTCATAGAAAATATAACAACACTAATAAGAGGAAGTGTGTCTAGCTTAACTGTTGACGTCCTAGGAAATTGATTCAGCAAACTGAGTTCAAATCCTGGATGAGGCTGTTTACGTTTCACTTCGCGCTAATTCCTCTAGGAAGAGCAACGAATGTGCCTGAAGCTTAAATTACACCTATAAACCATCCCTACGCAATCTCCTGATCTATCAACTCTGTTTGTTGTTTTTCGTTACGCGTTGTTCCCCATTGCCGTAAAAATAACAAATCTCTTGTCTTGTCATATAAAAATCAATTAAGATTAAAGAATTATGTTAGTATAGCATTTATTATAAGACTAACAGCAACAACAGCAACAAATGATTAAAACAAATGATTAAAACTTATTCTAACGGTTTGTTTAACAACAAAACAACGACTAACAATATGTATATTTACCAAACCACTCCGCACGAGCAGGATATGACACAAGGTCAATTTCTTAGGCGGAATTTAACAGGTTTGAAGTCGGAGTTTTCCTTCTCTTAGACTGGTTGCCTAACCAAGGTATAAGAACCCAGTCTCCCTACTATTTACCCATAGCTGGAAGGAGAATAGTTGGATTCATACCTTTCCCAAAGGTATTTAGTGCTATGTTAAATGCAGTCGGCCTCGTCTAGGATTTGAATTTGTCTCGTCGTGTCCATTTCCTACGACCTACGTAACTATTACACACCACGTGCTTCTATGACTACAATATAAAACGTCCTTCCTATCTATAGTCAAGCTTGAGAGACTTAGCAGTCTGATAGAGATGGAATTTTAGGATATCTGGTATCTTCTGTTTTAGTCAATTCTCGGAGATAATTTCTGGTCGACTGCCTCTGTAACTGGTCTATCTGATCTTAGTGCCAAAACCTCATGTGATTGCTATGTCCAATCAGAGAAAGACTTTTCAGCATTCAACTCCACACATAGAAATAAACGTATTACTGAACCAATAAAGGTTTTTCTTTATAAATTAACAATAACTAGCAGAGTTGGTTGGTTGGTTGGATTTTACGGCATGTCAACCCCTGTTGGGTTATTTTATGCCGAAGACGTTTTGTTTGATTTATTTCTTGATGGGTATTTAAAATTATTTTAAAATTCATTTTTTAACTCTTTTTTTCTATTTAACCCAAAGATGGACCCTATAGGTACTACTATTCTGATTAGCAGTTAACTATATATATATATATATATATATATATAATATATATATATATAATGGGGTGGTGAGAGAGATATGATGATAGTAGTATAATAATAGTACTAGTAGTTTGCCGGTATAGCTGATCAAACAGTTTGATGTATTTACCCCCTCCATAGACACAGTGCGTAGCAAAGCTGGTTTCAATTTAATTTTCCTTCTCCTAGACTGGTTGCCTAATCAAAGCTAAAGAGCTTAGCTTGCTCTACAAACAGTTTTATGTAGAGCTACCATTATTAGACCCACGGGAAAGTTTTAATATAAACCTTTTTGTTCCTGATGGAAAAACGGTGAGGTAGTGCCCAAGAATAATCAACGGGAAGCCATATTGCTGCAAGTCATAACTAATCATACAGAATTTAAATTTACAAAATTTAAAAATAGAAAAGAAAATTAGTTATTTGTTTTATTTAAAAAAATATTCGTACTTAATTATTTAATTAAATATTATTAACTAGGTTTATGGGTCTTTAAGTTGTAGATGTAAAATGATTACATAGCGTGATTACTTGGGGGCAAAAAAAGAAACAAAAAAGAAACAAAAAAGAAACAAAAAAAAAACGAAATAAGCTTAAACGAGATAAAATTATATCAGTTGAGATTTTTTTTTTAAATAAATTATTTTTAGGTTACAGAAATATAAGTGGAGAGATGAGGCAACCCCAGGGCGATGGGGGGGGAGAAGAGAAGAAAACAGAAAGAAAAATACCGCAATCTTGATGTTTATCTTCGGTCAGCATGATTTTTGATAAGCGGGGCGGGCGGGGGTAGTGTGTGCATGCGCACATACACACGCTTATGAGCACATACACACGCTTATGCGCATGCCTACACATTACACCAAGGTTAATATCACACACACACACACACACACACACACACACACATATATTTATCTGTTATACAATTTTATAATATAAATGATAAAAAGAGAAAGGCCCTCCATTTAAAATTTCTTCTTTGTAATTCTATCCACTATCTATCCCTTTATTTTATTTATTTGTCGCCCCTCCCCATACACTCCCTATACGCCGACTATACCCCTTTAGAAGAGTTAAACCCCACCCAACAAAAAGGTGTGTCCTGGGTATGATAGTTGGTTGGTGCGTGGTTGGATTTTACGGCATGTTAACTCTTGTTGCGTTATTTTATAACCGAAAACAGTTTTATTCATTCTTGACGGGTATCCAATTTTTTATATTTTCAAATTTTTTAAACACATTTTTTTTTGGCTGAACTTGCACAAAGGTGTCAAAATTAGGGTGACCCAGAAAAAACAGAACCCAAATTATTTTTTTCCCCATTAAACTAACCTTAAACGCCCAACCCCAACCCTAACCCTAAACCCCCTAGTTAAAATTAACAGTTTTATTACAAAATTTGTGGGTTCTGTTTTTTCTGGGTCACCAGTATACAGGGTGACCCAGAAAAAGCAGAACCCAAATTATTTATTCATTTTCCCATTAAACTAACCCTAAACTCTAACCCTAACCCTAAACCTTAACCTTAGACCCCATAGTTAAAATTAATAGTTTTATTACACAATTTGTGGGTTCTGTTTTTTCTGGGTCACCCTAATTTTGACACCTTTGTGCAAGTTCAGCCATTTTTCTTCTATTTAACCTATAGATAGGACCCTAAGAGGTACTACCACTCAGAGGGAACCTTGGAGTAATTGTGATGAAGGGGTTCTCCACACTTTCCAGAGATCCAAAATTGGAACTTCACCACCAGATGCAGTTTAACGTCATATCCACGGCAAATAAGACCCTCAACCACGGCTTTCTAGCGATAAAAAGGTTGGGGTTTGCCATAAGGGCACAAGATCGGGACATTCATATAAGTGCTAGGCTTGACGTGACCAGCTGATTGATCGAAGAGGCCTTACCGAAAGTCAAAGTAAGGCCAAAGTAAGTGTTGCATATAGTGGATTGCTCAGCCACCAGGATTCCATCCTTATGTGACCTGATTCAGGTTTGGAAGATAGAAAAGAAAGAAAGAAAATCGGAAGTTAAAATCTTCCGATCGTTTGGTCAGAAGTACAGGGCCGCGATCGAAATATACCTGATCTAGGTTTTGAAATTAGAAGAAAGAAAGAATTAATAAACGGAAATATAACTCGCTGGCCGACTTCAGCCGTAGATCTAAAACAGATGGGCGATCCGAAAATGACCTCGACCGGGGAGGTCGAGGCGATAGTGGCCGGTAGTAAAATCTCAAGTAGGTCGGAACTCCCAGAAGTGAGGGAAGCCGTTCTTAGACGAGTCTTTGATGTATCCAGACTTTTAGTCGCGGGGAAAAGATAATCTTGTTTATAGATTACCGGAACATGAAGAAACCAGGATTAAAGAGAATCTATTGTTTTTATGTTTCCCTATGGCTGGAGAATGGAGATAAACTCTTGTTGGAAATCGACATTAAAAAAAAAAGGGTCGAATGTATTTAAAAAAAAACACATTCAAGTGGCCGGAAGAGATGGTACCCAGATTGGTGGGCGGAAGTAAATTTGATTGGCTCGTTGAACAAGAGGAAGGCGGTTACCCTTCTTGGGTGGTGGAGCAGAAATTCCCAATGTTTTCATGCCGACCGGAAATAAATTGTTTCCGGTCGGAGTATTATTTAACTCAGACGTTTTTGGCTTGAGGAGCAGAAGAGGCCGAATGGGCAGATGAGGCCAAACGGGCAGATGAAGTTGTGATCGCTTGAGAATCGGACTAGCTGACAAGATTAACGCAATACTGAGAGCCGAATGGGCAGATGAGGCCAAACGGGCAGATGAAGTTGTGATCGCTTGAGAATCGACTAGCTGACAAGATTAAACGCAATACTGAGACCGAGAGTAACTGACTTCAGCTAAGACCATTTTGAAAACTTAGTCAACTTACGAACTGTTTTGCACAATACTTTGCAGAAGACCAGAAGTATTTAATTACGGGCACATCACTCCCACAAACCTTGAGAAGTAATTATTTGTATTCCTATATTTTCGAATATAAATGTTGTTGATTTTTTTAAAAAGAAAAGATTCGTTATCTTTTTTCATGTGACCAATCGGCCGCCATTAATCTCGGAAATCAGTTTCTATAGCGGATTTCTAGTCGTTTGAGATCTTAGCACAACGTGGGGCATTCGGCTAGATTTCCAGCAAATATAGATACCCTGCAATCCGTGGTTGATGCAGAAAATCCGATCTTGACGGCCAATTTCGGAGATTCTGTGAGCCCTTCAGCTCGGGCGACCGACGGGTTATACTTAAGCATCACAAGTCGCTACCCACGACCAACAAGTGAACCTCTACAGAGGTGCAGTCGGTGTATTCTTCTGTCCCAGCCGACAGTGGCCTGGGTATGATACTAAACTGCATCCGTTAGTGAGGTTCTGGAGCTCTGGGGAGTGTGGAGTAGTCCTTCACTACCATTACTCTCAGATCTACTCTGACCCGGAGTGGTAGTGTCTGTTAGGGTCCCATCTATGTTTGAATATGTTTAGTATTGGATATGTATACTTGAAGCCATATAATTGTGTGCAAAACAAATCATTATTATGTTCACTCCTGTGGGCTTTTCACACCAGCGTTAGCTCATAGCCTTTCGCAGGAGTCTGAGTGACAACAGGTCTCCAGGACTCTTTTGAATATTTTAGCTGATTTCAGCATGGTCTCAATTCTTCCTCTGATTTCCAGTTCCTCCAGTCTTTTTTATAAGTTTTTTGGGACTGTTCCTAGTGCACTAACTACAATTGGTATCACTTTCACCCTCATATTCCATAGCTTTTTCAATTCTCTGGCAAGGTCCAGGTATTTGTCTATCTGTTCGTTTTCCTTCATCTTCATCCTGTGATCTGCTGGAACTGCAATGTCTACCAGATAACAAGTTCTCTTTTCTTTTTATTTATTTATTTATTTATTTGTTAATCAATACTAGGCCTGGTCTACTAGCTGGGATAAGGTGATCCGTCTTTATCTCGAATTTCAAGAGAATTTTATGCGTTTAATTCTCAAGAACAGATTCTGGTTTATGCGTTTCATTTTTCAAGAACAGATTCTGGTTTATGCATATACATTTTGTTGTATGGTCAAAACTTAGTTGTTTTTTTTTTGTTGTATTATTAATTAATTAATTAATTAATTTTATTATTATTATTATTGACAAAAAAGTGCGACTACAAAATCGATTATAATGAAACTGAAATAAATTTATTACTTATTTGTTATGCTTCCTTGAGCACCTCCCCCTTTTTCTATCTTCTCACATCAACCTAAAAAAATCTTTGTACAGAATATATACACTATTAATAAAATATCTATTACAGATTAAATTCTGTTAAGTAATTCATCTGATAGTTCCCAAAAATGCCCTCTTAAATTCTTTTTTAAATCATTTTTTTTTTTTCTGAAATCACCCAAATTAATCTATAAAGTTTTTTTGTTATTTTTACGCTCTTGCTGTTCTTGATCTGATTAGGTAATTTGTTCCAAACATCTATTACTCCAAAAATCCAATTGGTTAATAAACTTAGTTTTTGAAATCTGTTTCGACAGTAAGTTTCCAGTTCGATGAGAAATATTTAAAAAATGTTTACCATAATTAGAAATTCCATTGATTACTTGATAATTTAAATCAGATCGCCTCTCATTCTTCTTTTTCGTTAAGTAGTTAATCACAATTTCTCTAATCTCCCTGTAACTGTACCGTTTCGTTATTTTTGTCACTCTTCTTTGTATACCTTTGTATACTCAACATTACACTCCAATTCCCATGCCTAGACATTAGAGCTCAGGCCCGAGTACAATATTCTATATGAGGTCTTATTAGGGTTTTGTATATTTTTAAAACAACATTTGTGTTGATTTACGCCACGAAGGTGAAATTAACAAGAGTTAGAAACAAGAAATACATGAACACAACATGGAATTTCAAATGACACTGTGTTAATACGTTTATACATACAAGAAAATACACTTGTAATAATTGTTGTTTCAAACGATAGTATTGTTTGCGGGAAATGTCAATTGTATAAATATAATGAATACAATTCCACTTAACTGAGTACTTGGAATGTTATGGTAAGTTATCGTACTTACGACTGCCCTTCTCCTATATCTGCTGAATTAGGAAGCGACGTTATTTACATCCGACCCCAAGAGAAGCTGTTTGTAAAAGGGGAAAATTTCTATCTTCAATTGATCCCGCCAAAATTTGCGGACCTGTGATTGGTTGGTTTGAAAAGAGGCACGTTGAGTAAGGGAGACAACCCGCCTACCTTAGATATATTTTTTTTTATATATTTCCATCCCTTGAGATAAAATTCTAAACATGGAGCCAATCATTTCATTTGCCCTCGATATAAAAGACAAAAAAGTGTTAGCTTTAAATGTAATATCAAAGCCAACCCCCAGATTTGCATGGTGTCGTAGACTGTTGTAACAATAAGAAAGAACAATATCAGCCACTTTGGTACGTTTGTATTTCCCAGTACCCCACTCGTACCGGGTCAGGCACAAAGGCCCTATTAACGAGGGATCCACCCACAAACCGAAGTTCATGGATGGCGGGTGAAAAATTGCGTGTATCCCGTCGGCATTCCCCTCTGGGGGGGGGGGGGCTCAGACACTGGCAATAAACCCAACCCTGCCCTTTAAATCGAGGGGGCAGGTGTTGCCTGGGGGGGATGCTCCCCTGGGATCGACGCTATTATTATAACTCAATCGGTCCAGTGGCCGAAGCTCACTGGACCCAGCCATTTTGTTACGTTATTGTCATCTTTTTATTCAAAGATCATATCATACAAATAGTTGCCCTTACTAGGTATACACTCCTGGAGTTCTGAAGCACTCGCCTAATCATTACCTCTTTATATATTTACTTGCATGACCTGTGGATATACCACAGTATGATAATTCAATTATTGCGTTTGATATGTTTACTTAAGAATTATTGCTTAATAGTTCAATATGTAAAAAAGTATAATAATCTTGATTTAACTCTTTCCCTTACTTTTTTTCTTTTTTTTTTTTCCATCTTTTCATTTTTCATTATGTTTGATTGAAACAAATTAGCGTTATCACTTCCGCGTTCTCTCACACTCTCTCTATCTTCCCCTCCTCTCTTTCTTTCTATCTTTTTATTATATTCTTTCTGTGTAGCTTGTCCTTTTTCTTCCCTTTCTTTGTAATAAAAACAGAATAGTTCATTATTTAGCTAGAGGTGATGACACTCGTAAAAAAAAGAATTCAGTGGATAAGCAACACCAGATAATCAGGATATACATTTTTTTCATTTCATCTTGGACGATTTTAATCAGAGGGTGTTGCAAGATGATAACGGTTGTACAATTTAAGAACACGAGTATTATGTATTTCTATTTTGTTGCTGCGATTTCATGACGAATAATATATTTATGTGAGTTTAAATACCTGGGCCTTCCGATATCCCCAAAGGAAGTAATCACAAGGGGATATATCTGGTGAGCAAACCGCTCACGTGATGTCGCTGTCGTGTTGCTTGGAGTTAGGAAAAATATTTAGTCGAGTCCCCACTCACCAAGGACCTAATATTATCATTAGTATATCTGTGATATACAATACTGAATAAACACAGGAATATTTAATATATACCTAATATATATATATACAAGTAGGACTGAAAAAGAATTTACAAACGTGTACCAAAAAGGAGAATATGCAAATATTGTTCTATGAATAAGCAGTATGTGAAAGGTGTACAAAGACAGAAACATTATTACTTGATAATGATGGTGATGACAGATGAAGAGACGACGTTTCTACTGTTCAAAGATCACAAGGCAAAGGAGACTGAATATTTTTTTTCGTGTGTTGTTAGTCCATGCAAATCCAGAGGCCACCAACCAGACACGCCATTTCTCCAAGAGAGACAATTATTCATTTAAAAAAAAAAACATACATTAATGTTGTTAAAATTTTATTAAAAGCGTGTTCGCAATATGAGTCAGGTAAAATTGGATTAATTAAGAAATAAATGAATAAATAAGAAAATACTATCTTCTAGTTTCCGGTCCTTTAAGGGAATCCAGCTGGAAGCCAATAATTAAACGGAAACCTGGGGGACATCCTGATGCCCGCGGCAAAAAGTCGAGCAAACCGGGTAATTTTTGGCTGACCCAATCCATGCCCTTGAGTTGCATTGTGGGGACACCCTCTGCCCCTAAAAGAAACTTGTGTCAGAATTATCTTCTTTAAGTAATAAACAATATATATATATATATATATATATATATATATATATATATACATTTTATTTCGTCTATTTTTATCTTGGGATCTGATTATAATTTTTGATGGGGGGGGGGGTAGTCGGGGTAAAGGGCTGATATTTTTTATGGGTGTATGTGCTAGGAGTATTTCACTGAAGGCAAACATTTATCTTATTTCCAATTATATATATATATATATATATAATTCAAATTTTTTTCTTCTCATTTTAGAACTTGTCCTATTTTTTTATGTTTTTTAAAATTTTTTCGGTCTATGGATGTATATTTTGGGCATGTCTTAGTTATCAGCATTCAGCTAAGGCATGCACGAGGGCGTGTTATAAACAGATGAACGCATCTTCTGATGAGTGTTCCTTATTCTTTCTTTTTCTTCTTTTTTTCTTCTTCTTTTTCTCTTTCTTTCATAATTCTTTAATACTTTTTGTGTGATTTTAAAAAAAACTTTTTTCGTAGATCATAGTTTAGTAATATACACGCTCATGTATTTTAAGGGAGTTTTATATTTAAAGGAATACGGAGTGTGTCTCAGAATGAGGAGGATCTCATTCTGAACGTGCGATGCGCGTTGTTTTATGAGATCATTTAGGTACCACCAAAATGTTTGCCGATTTTCATTTTAAAACGAAATTAAAATTGATTAAATCGATTATTCAATGTCAAATATTTGTTTAAGTCGAAAAGTAGTAATATAATGAGCATTAGTAAAAGAAATAAAAATAAAATAATATTACATGTGCAATTAATTTTTAATACATTTTAAACATTGAAATAAGCTAAAAAAATTGACCAAAGTTAAATTTGGTCTAAGTTAAGTGACCTGAAAAAAATCAGAAAGTTTGAAAATAAAATAACTGATACATTATAAAATTCATTCAGTGATAAATCAACACTGAAATTTCATTAAAATCGATAATTTTCTGATTTTTGGTCAATCTTTTTCAAATCAGAGGGGTTAAATTTATTTTGTAAAATACATGTAAGTAAAGTCGATGGGGCGGCCTAAAGTCGGTATCAGCCAGTCAGCGAGGGAGTCTATCCCCTTTTCAATAGCGCTAGACCAAGGAGATTGTTTTAGCATCTGAGATGGAGCGCCACACCTACCATCAGCTCCTTACTTTACCGCACAGATCCCTGTGCTACTCATACGCTGAGTTGGCGGGGACCGGTATCGACTAGGAACCTTGTGGTTTCTAGCCGAACGCTCTACCGACTGAGCTAACCCGGATGTATGACGTCACAATTGGTGGTACCTAGATTATCTACAACCGGTAAAAAAAGTAGAAGAGAAAAATGGACGGGGGGGGGTTAGTGCTGGTTAAAATAGGAAGAGATTTACGGATTGTAGAATATTAATAACGAAGTAGATATAGTGGCAGTATTAACACTAAGTTACTTTCCAACATTCAGCGTGAATACGAGTTCCCCGGCCTCTAAAAAGCCAGGCTCTTATATACTTTTGGAGTAAGTAACTTGTATAGTTTAGTGCTTCCTGTAAAAAGGTAAAGTTGGCGGAGTGGCCTATTGTCGGTATCAGCCGGGCAGCAAGGGAGTCTATTCCCTTTCGCTATCCGCTAGACCAGGGATATTGTTGTTGTGTCTGGGGTGGAGTGCCTCCCCTATCATCAGCTTCCCACTTTACCGCACAGATTAGATTACACAAAACTGTGCTACTCTGATACGCGGGACCAATATCGAACTAGGAATCGCAAGTTTCTTAGACGCATGCTCTACCGACTGAGCTGAATGGACAGTCCATTTATACTCTACATAGATAAGGTTTCTGTTACATAGCTGATTGTCTTAAAGAGCTGACTGTAAGAATCGCTGCTTGTCTAATAAAACTCAATCCGTGGCAAAACAAGTCAAATACAAAAATGTTTAGAAAGCTTCTCTGAATCTTTTTAGATGAGGCTTGACAATTTGTATTATTTAGATTTTTCGGGTTATTGTCCTTATCTTTGTTATATTCACAACGTTTTCAGCCGATGTTCCTCCGGCCTTCTTCAGGTGTTTCTTGCTAAAATCAGGAACCTTTACGTTGAACTCGGGAGCCTTCACGGAACTTCGAACTGAACCCTAGTCAAGTTGAAAGCACCGGTTTCTGCTAGATCACCGAAGTTAAGCAGCGATGAGCCTGTTCAATAATTTATTGTCAGACCACTTAAGCAACAGAAGGTACTGTAAGCAACCGGGGTCTTTTATTTATCCAAATGACTTGATTAACATTAAATGACCCGAAAAGGGTTGATATGGCGTAAAACGACCCATTTTTTTTTTGCAATTTTTCTAATTATCTCCGTTTCTATATAATAGATAAAAAAAAATTATCTTCGATTTTTCTTCAATTTTTCTTCTGATGGATGACGCAAAGATATTAAGATAACAAAACAAGCATTTCTATAAATTTGGGCCAATTTTTCGTCACAATTCCGTGTAGGCAAACGATTCTTGAAATTAACATTTATATAGATGTGGCACAAGACCAGAAATATGGGCGCCCAATGAGAATCGAATCGAACTTACTAACAATGATCTGTGAAGCGAGCGTGCTAACCATAAAACTACGTGAGGTGCCCGATCAACATTTTATATGTGGAGGAACATAATGTTAATGAATATTCACCCACTAAACTTGGGTCACATGACACACGCTCTTGTGAAAGCGGAGTTCCAGGTTATGCTTTTTAAAAAAAAATTCTAACTGATTGAGATAGACGTCCCAAGAACAGTTCCGACCAAAGAAAAAATATCACCCCAACTCATTTAGCCAATAAAAAATCGCATTATCGACATACATCTAAGAATTCTTTATCAGCTAAACTCTGTGAGTACATAACTTTATGGACCATATAACCTTTAGGCACCCCTTTTGCGATCTCGATTCTTGAGACATTTTTTCCATTTACACCGTCAAAATCCGGTTAATTGTTAACAGACGATTTTTGGTTTTTTTTAAATTATAAACTAAACCCTAACCAATAACCGATTTTGATGGTGTAAATGAGAAAGTGTTCTTGTGAGTCGAGATCGCGGAAGGGGTGCCTAAAGGTCATATGGTCCAACGTTACTTCTATCTTTTAGGTCTTAATGCATAGGTAGTTTTGCTCTTCTTTGGTGTCTGTGTATGCCTTTAAACTGAATTCAGTGGTGAGACACCAGTTCTGGAGCTCTGGGGAATGTGGAGTACTTTCATTGCCATTACTCCCAGGGCTACTCTGACCCGGGGTGGTAGTAACTGTTAGGGTCCCATATTAGATATATCAAAACGAGTTTTGAAATAGGGTGTTAAAAAATTGAATTCCCAAAACAAGAATGAACAAAACAAAAGGTCTTCGGCATAAAATAACCCAAGGGTTGACATGCCGTAAAACCCAACCAACCAACCTACATATTGTTTTTACAATATAATATATTGTGAGAGTTGTCCGAAAATCCTTGACACCTCTATATAGCGTTTTAACTTTCATCATTTTTTAACAATATGTTTTTATTTTACCTCTAAAAAATCTTTAAAAATTAAATCATTTTCTAAAATTTCTGGTTGTATTATATAATTATTTTATATAAAAAAAAATCTATAGGACGTGACAAGACTTTCGGACCACTCTGTATTTTGTGTTTTATTTTTTTTATTTTTGTGATCATGTCATTGGATGGATGTGTACCGTTGGAACCCTCCCCCCCTCTAAAATTTTGGTTATGGATCGTTCAGCAAAATTTTCTTCGGAATAACATAGATTAAGATTATGATTCAGATTATAAACAGTTTTTTTTTTCTTTTTAGGGAAAATTGTCCGTTTGATTTTTTGAGTGGAGGATCAGTTTGCTAATTTTATATTAAACAAGACAAACGTCGGCCATTTTGTTCCATTTTTGTCAACGGTGTTAACCAAATAATTTCCATTGAAAATAACGACTGCTACTACATACTCATCAAGAAAGTAAATTGAGAAAAGGTTTAGCAACGACAATAGGTAATTTATCCAGTTTTGCAGTGGCTACTACAGCTGTAGTATTTATTTTCTGATCTGCCATCATGTGAGATGAACACAGTCCGATTTACGTCAGGAGCCTCGCACAAACCAAAGCTCATGCGGTGGCCAGTGTTAAAAATTGCGTGTATATCCTCGGCATTTCTCATTTGAGGCACCGGGCAATAAACCCAAACCTGCCCCTTTAAATCTAAAGGTTAGGTGTTGCCTGGGATTCACGCCGGTATTATTTATCTTACCGGTCCAATGGCCGAAGTTACTGGAGATAGGGCCCGAAGGCAGGTTAAATGTGTCAAAGCATGAAGGTTTACGAGGGCTATCCTCGCAGCTGTGTCAGCAACATAGGTATGCCCAAAATTTCACGCGTTTTTAGCCCCCCCCCAAAAAAAAAAGAAAAAAAAACTCGGAAAAATAAATGAAACTTAATGTTATTTTTCCTGTATTATTAAGAGGAATGTTTTTTTTTTGTTTTTAATTAACATTAAAATTATTTGTTTTAGTCTTTTGAACTGGAGAATTTTATAAATTAAAATCTGTATCAGTCAAAATGACACATTTATGCATTTTTTTTTTCCATCGTAAAAAAAAAAAAAGATTTATTTTATTGTAAGAAATTCGTAGAAAAAGGTATGTCTAGGCTCTGTTCTTAAGGAAAACAAATTAAAATTAGTGGCAATTTACAATTATAAATATTCTATAAAAGTTTAAAAAAGGAACGGGGAGGTGCTGTCGTACCAAAATTTTGGCCATATCTATAGCAAGATTACCCTCAATCATTGGCATTTTAATAATGTCTCGCTTGAAATGAAGGCCTAATATGCAATCAGGACTGGTCCCTCCTACTACACAATAATGTGGTCAATAGAATTTTTATTATTTTTTTATGATGCTTGTAGCAGTTGTATCCCCCATCTTGTTCGTCTCGTTTCAAAATTCACACTGCCCTTCGTTCATGTGGCCTGCTTTTTATTGAGCTTGCTCAAGTATGCAAATTACCGATGGTCATAAAAGGCCTTGTTCCAGTCATGCGCAGTAACGGAATTGCAAATGGCGGCTGTGACGGAACAACTCAAACATTGAGGATGCTTAACATTGGGTAAGTTTGGACCTCTTCTGTCCCACTTCACTTCATTTTACTGAATATTCTTTTAAATTGGAACTAACACAGTGATAAAATAGAAAAATGCAAATTGCTTTGATTACAATGAAGTATTTATATTATTTTTTTCATAACATTATGTAACAATGTTTTGTTGTTGTTGTTGTTGTTTTTAGTCAGAAAGTGTTATTTCCCATCTGATTATTTCTTAAGTAAATGGAAAATAACTATTCATCTCTTGAGACTTTGCTTTTATAATCTGAGTAATGAAATTTTAAAATTTACCTATTTTCCAGAACTTTCCGCTGCTCACGTCAAGCCTTAGCACCTATATGATTGTCCCAACCCTGTTGTCCTTATAACAACCCCCAATCCTCTTTATCATATACGAGCTAGAAGGCGGTGGCTAAGGGTTTTAAATGTCCTAGGTATAATGTTAAACTCTATCGGATAGTGTAATTTCAATTCTGAAGCTCATGGGGAATACTCCTTCATCACCATTGCTCCGGATCCACTCTGGCCTGGAATGGTAGTACCTGTTAAGGTCCCAGCTATGGGTTACATGCCAGAGTCTTATACCCACCAGACTTCCATCTTAAACTATTATTTTGGTGTCTATGTCTGTCTGTCCAGGGATGCAATTGCGATTTGGACGGTCTCATTTTTAACCAATAAAAAATTTATTTTAAAATGAATTTAAAAAATGTGTTAAAAAATTGAGTATCCATCAAGAATGAATAAAACAAAATGACTACCGCATAGAATATCCCAACAAGGGTTGACATGTCGTAAAATCCAACCAACCAGAATATTCCAGGTAGATCAAGTTGTGAGTAAGTTGATATAGAAATTTCTTGAATTTACTAAACATTTTTGTTCAACTTTCGTATAAATCAAGGCTTCTAGAACATTTTATTTGATGACCCTACCTTGTAGCCAAATGCAATTTCCATTCCCACCCAAATAAATTAATTGAATATTAAATTACGAAACATAACTAATTTTAAGTGTTTAATACAATTTAAATGAGAAAAGAGTTAGGAACTATAAATAAATACAAACGCACCTTTTTAATTCATGAATTATTTTTTAATGGGAAGGGCGGGTTTGGTGGGTACTGAGGAGATCAAAAATATGGGATTGTGAGAGTTTGAGCCGCAAATCACAACGTTCTATATTCAAAGTACGTCTCCGTTTGCTTAGTAAATAATGCACATGGTTAGGTAGATTGTGAATTCAGGAACGTAAATTTTTACCATAATCTACCGGACAGATGTTAATGGAATATGAAATGAAGTCCAATGTATATATTTTTAATTTATGGACTGGGATTAATACTTTTAATAAAAATGAAACTATTAAGGAAAACAGAACTTAATACGTTAATTCATTTATAAGATTTTAAAGAAAAATTAAAGGACAGCATTAATTGATGTTGTATAGATTTAAAGTTGTTGCGTAGTGATTCAGTTATACACTTTCTTTAACTCAGAATGCAAAAGTGAACTGTTTTAAGTTTTTCTTATTGGCACTCTGTAGAGAAGTTAACTCAGGTTTACCGTTTTACACATAGATTTTATTACGGGAATATTTACACTTAATAATATATTTACACTTAATATACAGCCGTGTGGCTGTATGTCCACGTTAGTAGTGAAATCCCTATTTTCGAGATCTCGCCCTATGAGATTTCCCTTAATCTCGCCAGGTCGAGATGTTAGGATGCTACATACTCTGAAATATAAATATTGTTAAATAATCTGCAAAATTACCAGCGAATAGTAATTTTCAGTTTATTTCAATATAGGACTTGATAAGTTTATAATCTCAATTCCCTTAAAATAACAACGCTAAGGTAAAAAAAAAAAGAAGTTTATAACTGAATCGTATTTCATATTCCACTAACATCTGTCCAGTAGAATGTGGTAAAAAAATACGCACCTGCATTCAGTGTACCCATGGCTAACCTACCATATGTGAACTCGAAAAAGCTAGTAAAAAGAGCTGAAGAATTGCACGAAGCTTGGAATATTTTGTTTCAGTTTTCGATATCGGGCAATTAGTCTATACTAGCAGCGACTACCCGGCGTCGCCTGGGTAGAGGGGGATTTTTTAAGTTAGTCCCGCAGATCCATACTGAATCGTGAGTTGAATCCTTTTAGGATGTCCCATTTAAATCCATATGTAAAAAAAAAATAAAATATAGACCTTGCACTGATCCAGTTACTCTGAAAAGAAATATTAATGTCTTATATCTAAAATATTAAATGAAAAAAAAAATCCATGCTGTTATGATTTAAATTTTATTTTTAAATTATCTTCACGAATATAAATCAAATCTTTATTATTTTTGCTCAAAAACCAAGCCCTGGTGATATTTAATGTGTATATATATATTTGTCGTTAATTGTTTTATTTTCGAAGTTTCATCCAGACATACACATAACTGCCCTTTATATATGTATAGATGATCCAGATAACATGTTTATTCACCTCGAGGGTCTACATTAGGAACGTCAAATCTGCTGTGTAAAATCCCCCCCCCCCTATATTTAATACAAGGAAACTTGAATAAAGATTAATATTATCTTCAAAATTATTGGACCATTCAAAAGAAGAAACATTAAAAGAAGAAAAAAACTCCTGATGACATAAAAAAAAATCCAGCTTACGGAAATAATGAAAATTATGAACGAAAATAATGTTTACACTTTCGCACTATGGTCAATGGTCCAACAATTTTGAAGATAATTTTAACCTTTTATTCAAGGGCCGGCTTAGCTCAGTCGATAGATCGTCCGACTACGAACCACAAGATTCCTGGTTCGATACCGGCCCTCGCCAACTCAGCGTATGACTAACACAAGGATCTGTGCAGTAAAGTGAGGAGCTGATGGTAGGTGTGGCGCTCCACCTCAGACGTCAAAACAATCTCCTTGGTCCTGCTCTATTGAAAGGGGATAGACTCCCTCGCTGTCTGGCTGATACCGACTTTACACCGCCCCGCCGACTTTACTTTTATTCAAGTTTCATTGTGTTAGATATAGGGGGGGGGTGTAAATTTTACACGTCAGATTGGACATCCCTAGTCTATTTGGACTACTTTGAGAAGTCATAGTCTATAACTTAAAGATCGTTTATATAGTCCAGCCCATCCCTACTCGTTTTCTCTCCTACTTTTCACTGTGGAAGCTACTCAACGGTTCATGGTGATCAATGCCATTCGTTTCCGGCAACCCTTGAAAACCAGTCGTATTCTTTCTCTCTTCGCAGATGGTGAGGAATTCCATAACTTCCTTTCTTCTACTGGCACGTGTCTCCTTTCTGCACCAATGAATAACACATGTTCGTCTTCCCTTTAAGCTCCCACTCAGTAACCTCAATTTTCCACACACACACACGTGTGCGTGTGTAATTTTAATATTGATAATATAGTTTGCTATATCTATAAACAAAGAGTATGCGGTATCATTGATAGAACATAGCTTATTATAATGGAGATTGTGTGTCTGTCACCGAAACTACCCCACCACCAACATCATAAGTCTCAATTGAATAATCATTATTTAATCTTAATTAGCATCTTATTTATCAAATTAGGTATGCTCAATTTACGGACTTTTCATGGGAAAGGTATGAATCCTACTCTCCTACCAGCTATGGGTAAAATAGTGGAGCAGACTGGGCTCATTAACCTTGGTTAGGCAACCAGTCTAGGAGAAGGAAAACTCCGCTTAAAAATTGATCTTGTATCACATCCTGCTCGTGCGGAGGGGTTGGTAAAGATATATAATGTACGTTTCTGCATTTTGAATAAATTTGCGATAAATTCTTAATCTTTGTTGACATAGTTATAGCATCTTAGCGCGAAGAATTAGAGCAACATATTTTCTATGGAGAATCATACATGTAATAATTCTTAGTCTGAAACATAAGCAAATTACTAATTTAGCATTTTGTTGATGCCTTACTCTTAATATTATTGAAAAAAAAAAATAAAGCTGGGAAAATCAAAATTAGAATGTTAAGGATTATTTACAATAAAATTCTATCATAAATATAAAAAGCGAGACTTTTTTTCTTCTTCGATACATTTCTGATAAAATATAGATGTTACCTAAGTTAGAAGAATGTTTAATTATATTAAACCTAAATATTTGTGCTATTTATATCTAAGTTAGGGAAGCGAAGACATGAAGTCAATGGCGCTTGGTAACTGTCAGTTTCTCGCTTATATGATTTTCAAACTAAGTGCTTTGTTTGAAAATCGCAAAGGCGAGAAACTGACAGTTACCAAGCGCCATTAACTTGATGTCTTCATTTCCCCAACTTAGTGTGTGTGTGAAGAGGCTATGACATAACGGACAATGCAAAGTATTGTGCGAGTCGCAATTTTAATTATCGATAAAACTAATTAACCGAATAAGTCGGAGTTATGAATGAATATAAGTGTGTTCAATACATTTGTAGAGCAAGTTTAGTAAACCGATATATTCAAGAATATGTCGACTCGGTTTCACCGTGAGGATCGTCAGGACTATTCTGCGTGGAATTAATTAAAAAAAAAAGAACGGAAGTAAACAAAATACACTATCGTAGACCCACAGCGTAGGGGAAGGAACGCTGTTTTTTGTTTGATTAAAAAAAAAACAAACAAACAAAAAAAAACAAAACAAAAAAACAAACTGTGGCTTCATTTGTTTTGGTTTTTAATTGTCGAGACACCATCTACATTTATGTCGACATCTGTTCAAAATCTCCGAGGTCTGGTGTATATTGCTTTACAATTTTTTGTCATTTAATTTTTTACTTTTTTCATTACAACAATTTTGGCGCCCTTCAAAATGTTGGACCCAGGGCAATGGCCTCTGCCACACTACGCCAGTAGTTTGGCAAGATTTTTAAAAAATGGCTATGAAACATTTCTTTATTTATTAACATAAAAAAACACTGATTGTTACGCTTTTGATCACCCATATTTTTGAAGAAATGCACTAGTCGCTTGTCATAACATTACCAATAGAAAGTGCATGTTTTTGTACACACACACACACACACACACACACATACACACGTTGCTTTTGCTCTAAACTTTATGTACCATTTTTTCCTCGTTCCATTTTATACCCTTGTGCCATTTTTTCCCCGAAATTCCCTTATTACGTTTGTATATTTATCATTTAAATTAGTTGTAGAAAGTATTTTAAATATTTATAAAGTATAAAACAACAAACTGGAATTATAGCGTTATCACGATGTATGCGACCGGAATTCAAATTCTGGACGAGGTTGATTGCATTTCACATAGCGCTAATACCATTGGGAAAGGTATGCATCCAACTACTCTCCCTCTAGCTATAGGTAAATAGTAGGACGGACTATGCTCTTTAATCTTGGAATGGCAACTGGTCTAGAAGGAAAACTCTGAATTCAAACTTGTTAAATTCCGCTTCAAAATTGACCTCGTGTTGCATCCTGTTCGTGATGCGGAGGGGGGGGGTAGGTAAATACATACCCGTGTGTGTGAGTGGCGAAAAGACTCGAGATAATTAGACAATGAATGTAATATTTTAATATTTGCATAATTGCTAAAACAAAATACAAATGATTTTTAAAATTCCGTACATTGTTTTTCTTGTCTCTCTCGCGTGCGTACACACTCTCTCACACACACACACACTCACTCTTTTTTTTTTACACTCGCGTGCACACACACATTCACTCCTCTCCCTCGCTCACTCTGATTCTCTTTCTTACACGTGCGTGCGCACACACTCACACACTCTCTCTTCTCTTACTCGTGCACACACACGCATGCCCTCTCTGTGTGTGTGTGTCTCTCTCTCTCTCTCTCTCTCTCTCTCTCTCTCTCTCTCTCTCTCTCTCTCTCTCTCTCTCTTTGGGATTTAAAAATATTTGTAGTTATTTTATAAGAATATCACATTCATTATTTAATACAAGATAGCAATTCAATTTTTAGGGGTTGGTGACGGAATCCCCGTGACATAATGGCTAACGTGCTGAATCGTAGTGAGCAAGTTCGAACTCCAGTCGTGCTATTTGATAGCATGAACTAGCTCACTATTCTTAATTTTGACCCCCCCTTATGCTGGGGGCGTAAAATTGTTTCGAGTTGGTCTTATATTGTACTAATTACAGTATAAATAATGAGATAAAAGACCGAAGTTATGAATAGAAACAAAATTTTTTTTTTACAGTTGCTGTTCTATGAGAAAATAAGTACCGAAAATCGGAAAATAAAATGTAAAAAAATAATAAATAATTAATTTTTTGGAGATTTTTTTTTTTTACTCATTTCGATAATTATTTAATTGGCTATTATCTTATAAAAGAAAAAATTATACATCGATATTTTTTCTGCTTAAAAAGGGGAGGGGGTACATTTTCAATCGAGTTTTTCTTCAAAACTTATTACTTTATGTATCTAAAATAAGGTTTGCATTGAATAGATATTTATTTCTAGAATCTAAAAATATAACATTTTAAACTTAAAATCCGAAATTTTTTATTTAAATGAATTTTATATATTAATTTTTCATAGCAAAAATATTAATTCAAGTTTTGAAATAAAATAACTGATGCATTATAAAATTCATTAATTGATAAATCAATACTGAAAATTTCATTAAAATCGGATAATTACCTGATTTTTGGTAATTTTTTTTTCAATCGCGAATGTTATATTAAAATTGTAAACAAGCGCTTAAAACCCTTGAAAAAGAGACAGAATGGCGGATCGCGTCGAAATTAACCAAAACAAATGGTTTTAAATCTTATAAAAATAAATTGCATATGTAATGATATATATATATTTTTTTAATGATGGTCATTATGTTACTACTTATCGATTTAGACAAAGTTTGACCTTAAATAATAGATTTAGTTCATTTTAATTCGCTTTTAAAACTCGTAGAAGCTGATTTTTTTGCCAGTCCCTATGCTATTATTTTCACTTTCGGAAAGGTATGAACCCCTTCATCCTCCTGGCTATGAAATAAATAGTGCCCCTACTGTTCTTCTATAAGGATGGCCTTGGCATTAAATAACCTAGAAAGTTGATATGCCATTCAAAATAAAGAAACCAAACCAATTAAATTTTCGGTGTATTTTGTATTAAAAAAATGTATGGAAATAGATATTTGTTTAGCTTATTTGTGGCACAAGGCCAGAATTATGGGGCACTCAGTGAGAATCGAACTCACTTAAAATGGTCTAGCTTGCTAACATTACGCGACGTGGGGTTAATTTAAGTCAATCAATCGCCTCTGTTAAATTTTGATTCATTTTAACGGCAATATAAACTCGTTTCGGGTTATTTTATGCTTAGAGATTAGGGAATTACGTTCTTTGTATATTTATATTTTGTGTAGTTAAAGTTTCTATCAGGTACGAATAATTGTTAAACATATCTATTTGACCCATTGATGGGACCTAACATGCACTACCACTTCAGATCAGAGTGGACTGAGAGTAATGACAAAGATGTGTACTCTCCAAAAATAGAGCCTCACCCTCAGATGTAATTTAGTGTCACACCCAGGACACCTTTTTGGGGGTGGACTTGCCCCTTTCCAGGGGATAGTCAGCATATTCTATGCCCCGCCTACAGGGTGGTTAATTTTATGAAATCTTTGAAATATCATTTGAATGCTAAAATATTCACTTTATTTTTTATAATTTATGTATGGCTTTAACCTTAACCATATCAATAATTCATGAAAGCGCGTAGTGTAATGTTATGATTGTAGAAAATGGACTCGGCAACCAGAGTTCAAATCCTGGACGAGGTTGTTAGCATTTCACATAGTGCTAACACTCTTGGAAAAGGTATGCGTCCAACTATTCTCCCTTCAGCTATGAGTAAATAGAACAGCAGACTGGCCTCTCTAACATTGATATGGCAACTGGTAGGTACCACCAATTTCCCTGTGAAATTTACCCCCCCCCTCTTATATTTAATACAATGAAACTTGCATAAAGGTTAATATTATCTTGAAAATGTTTGTCCATTCGAAAGAAGAAACATTAAAAAAAAAAACTCCTGATGATTTAAAAAAAAAGAAAAAAAAATTCAGCTTACGGAAAAAATGAAAATTATGAACGAAAAACAATGTTTACATTTTTGCACCGTTGATCAATTGAAATCTAACGTAACCAAAAACAAGTTATGATCAGAGGCTTTTAAAAAATTCTATGAAAATAAATTAATGGTTCGATTTTCACGAAAATTTCCAGAATTGCTTACCTTTTGATGAAAATATGTCTTGAAATAGTTTTTTTCCTAAAATATATTGACCGAAATAGTTTTTTTACGAGATCTACCCCACTATTTTATTTTATGAAATATGAAAAAATGAACCGACAAAAAACGATTTTTACTTTTTGTCTATAAAGATAAGAGTCTGAATAATTATATCAGAAGATTTTTAGTAAAAGTATCTTGAATACAGAATTCTGCTAAAAATGTCAACAAAGAAATCGGCCCTGTTGTAAAAAAAAAAAAAACGGACTGTTTTACTTATTTTTCAAGATAACGGTGAGTAATTTTCCCCAATCGGATAATTTGATCTTTGAATTAACTGGTTTTCTTTGTAGCAATTATTTATGTTCGTTATTCATTTTTTTAACGAGATTTTAAAAGAAAAAGTTCAAAAATATTTACGTTTCTTCCTTCATATGGCCTAAGCTGATCACGTGACCTATTTTGATGGTACCTAGCAAAACTCTGAATTTAAACCTATTAAACTCCACTCAATAAATCGTCCGGTGTCATACCCTACTCGTTCGGAGGGTTGATATACCACTACAACTAACATCCCCCTGAGGACGACAGTGAAATGGTTGAAAGCGCTTGGGTAAAAAAAAAAATGTGGGACATTTTCTCTACCATCTGGATTCCGATGTACGGAAAACAAAGACTTGAACGTCTACACCTGAAAATCATGAAGAAATATACTGCGGTCTTTCACAAGAACTGTTTAAATATAAAGATATTTAAAATCAAAACATACATAGAAATAGCATTGAAATTCTACTTAAAAATGTCCAGCATTTGTGAATCTCAAAAGTAAACAAATCAATACCAGGTATTTCCCGACCCTCAACCCAGGAGATACTGGGTAGCCGCTTCTAGTGTATAGATAAATAAATGACTTGTATTCAAAGATATTTAAAAATCAAAATATACATAGAAATAGCATTGAAATTCTACTTAAAAATGTCCAGCGGAATCTCAAAAGTAAACAAATCAATACACTAGGGTTTCCCCACCACCCACACCTCTACACAGGCGACGCTGGGTAGCAGCTTCTCGTTCAAAATAAAATAGAATCACATCTTTAAACATAATGCAATATTATCTGCGCTATTCGGACACATGGCCTAGTGGATAAAGGAGTTAGGTTAAGACAGTTCTAAGTGACAGCTACCTCTGGACTGCAGGTTCAGTCCTGGCCAAGGGCAGCAGTAACATAGAATAATAATTAACACAGCTTAACGCCCCTACCCCAGCTATGGTTAGCGGAATGAGAACAGGATACCCCCGTGGATTGAATAAAGGGTTAGGTTCAAAGTTCCGTGATGGCTCCCGATTACGACAAGAAGGTTCCCGAGTCCGACAAGAAATACTCGAAGAAGGCCGAAACGTTGTACAGATAACAATGAAGATGAGGACAACAGTCCGAATAATGCAGATAATACTAATCATCAAGCCTCATCTCAAACATTCAGAGAAATAATGCAATATATTTACACAAATCCATGTTTGTTTTGTGTGTTTAAATATGTTCAGTGTCCTGTCGAAAGGGGCTTAGAATCCGTTGATTATCCCCAGCAGTGGAATAAGACTTCTCTCCTCAAGGGTCTTCTGGGTATGACACAAAACTGCATCTGCGGGTGAAGCTCCAGCTCTGGAGTATCCCTTTATTGCTATTACTCCCAGGTCCACTATAACAAGGAGTGTTATCACTGTTAGGGTCCCATCTATATGTCAAATATATTTATAAATTCATATTATATAGGAATACCTGATATCATAAACGTGTGCAAAAAATAAAAAATTATAAACGCCCAATGTACACAATTCTCGGTAAAAAAGAACAATTTCCTCGTAAATTCCTACCATAAAATAAACTGAATCCTCATTTTATGTCCGTGTTTTTGCAATAAATGTTTTATTTTTTTGCACCTGTTATTTTACAATACTGAATATATTTTCTTTATTCTTTAACAAATAAAGAAAATATATCTAGTATTGTAAAATAACGGGTGCAAGAAAAATAAAACATTTATTGCAAAAACACGGACATAAAATGAGGATTCAGTTTATTTTATGGTAGGAATTTAAGAGGAAATTGTTCTTTTTTTACCCAATTCTCTAACCCTGTGGTTTCTCAACTTTTTCGGAAGAGGCTACCCTGCCGGTCCTGGTCGAATAGACAAACCTTCTTTTAGGCTTATTATGCCGGTCCTCGTAAATTTCAAAGCTATCATCCGGGCATTTCACGTTTAACGTTTTTAATTTTAAAAGGCAATATAAGCAATCTTTTATTTTATATTTATATTTTGAGAAGGATAAAGATACAAAAAATTCTTCTAGATGAAAAATATTGATGCCGTTAATGACTCTGATCAAACGTGAATAAATTAAAGGACATGATGAGAGTAAATTTGACTATCATGAATTTTTTCCAAAGTGGAAAAATGGCATTTTCCACTATCAATTGTTAAAACATAAAATTGTAACACTAACCCTAACCCCAACATTACCTTTTTTAGAAGGAAAGACGTTAAACATGAAATACCGGATGCTAGCTTTTAGAACCAGCAAAATAGCCTATTCGATATTTTTATTTAGAAGAATTTTTGTATCTTTATCCTTCACAAAATATTTTTAAACATTATTTGCATTCATAATAGAAAGAATATTTACAGCGACAGTAAAATAAGCATAAAAGTAGGTTTGTTTATCTTACGATGACCGGCACAATAAGCCTAAAAGCAGGTTTGTCTATTTGACCAGGACCGGCAGGGTAGCCTATTCGTTTAATTTTCAACAACGATAACCGTTAGGACCGAGCGCATCCTTTTAAATTTATATATCTATACTTATTCGTTTGAATATTTCAGTATTCCATTGTAGTTACATTTTGTGGTAATTTATGAGGAAGTGCATCTGCCGGTCTTCTGCCTCAGAAATTGCTACCCGGTGATTATTAAAATAACGTCCACAGCTATGTCGTTTCGGTGGTGTTACTTGAAAAAAACAACCAACTTAGAGTGTAAATGTATTTTAGGGGGGGGGGGGGCTTCTCTTTTTTGTCGTAATTCTTATTTATTTATCGTAATTTGTCGTAATTCTTGTTTATTTATCATAATTTGTCGTAATTCTTGTTTAGATATGAAGATGGATATATAGTTTGGAATAGACTGAGATAGATAGCTAAACAAACAAAATAATATAGATATATATGAACAAATGGAGATAAATAGATAGATATTTTCGACAAGTAAATATATTTGGGGGAGGGGTCGCTTCTTTTTTGTCGTAATTCTTATTTATTTAAACTAAAAACAAGACATTAAACAAACATGAATAAAAGAAAATCTTAGTAATATAGATAAATATGAACAAATTGAGATAGATAGATATGAAGATGGACATAGCTCGGGACGTTATTTTAATAGTCACCGGGTAGCAATTTCTGAGGCAGGAGACCGGGACGGACTTCCTCATAAATTACCCATTTTGTAATTCTAGTAATAAATTATTATAAATCTATAATTATAAAGTTTGTAAAAATCATTACTTGATTAAAATAACGGCTAATTTTTTATGACCTTGCAGCTTTTAATTTCTTTTTTTTTCTTTCTTTTAACTTCTACCCCCCCCCCCATCGCCTTTCAAATCTCTGATGCCCCAGAAAATTAAAATCAAATACAGTTTTTGACCTTTTTGTGAGGGGGAGTGGGTAATTAGTTACCCCCAAACTGATGTCAACATTTAAAAATGGCCAAACCCCGTCGTAAGAGACTCTTGGCACGTGACACGCAGATGACATGCCGGTTTCGGCGCTACAACAAAGGGATACATTTGACTCGCTTAAATGGCTACTTTTTGTGGGGGAGACGGTTTAAAGCAATCCCAAAGACAATTGTCGTCAGCCCAACCGTCGGCAACGTGGTTAGGCATCCGGGTTTATTGTAGACAGAGGGTGAAGAAGACATTTATTCATTCATTTTTAATTTATGGTGTACACTTCGTGGCTAATCGTTCACACGATTTTTTTTTACCAGAATATATATATATACTAGACAAAACGTGACCCGTTGGGTCACCCATTCAACTCTCGGTAGATAATTGATATTGTAGGTATTGCTAAAGATGACGTCAAATCCGTATTTTACAAAATAAATTTACCCCCTCCTTCCTCGATTGAATTTTTTTTTTACCAAAAATCAGGGTATTATCTGATTTTAATGAGATTTTCAGTGTTGATTTATCAATGAATGGATTTTATAATGTATCAGTTATTAAAACTTTCTGATTTTTTTCAAGTTACTTCTTATTTGGGGGTGCAAAATATCGGTGGGGTTAGTTAAAGGTGAAACTAATTACAGTATAAATAAAGACTAAAGACCGAAGGTGTGAATAGAAGAAAAAAATAATTTAAGGGAGCGATTTTGGTAGAAAATAAGTACCGAAAATAGGAAAATTAAATGTAAGAAAAAAAAATTTTTTTCGAGATTTTTTTTATTCTGTTGTTTTTGTATATAATTAGCTACTAGAATATTCTGAAAAAATTATACATCAATATTTGTTCTGTCTAAAAGGGTGGGAGCCTAACTTTTCAATTGAGTTTTCGCCAAAAATTATTATTTGTATATTAACTATGTATATAAATTGTTGCTCTAAATGCTCATATGGATGCAGTGAACGGTAATATCTTATTATAATGGAGATTGTGTGTTTTTCTGTCTGTAACCGAAACTATATTCCTACTCAAGTCACAATTTTCTTAGTTATTGACATCACATTCTCCATGATTTTATTTTTATCTAAACATCAATTATTAATAAAATTGTCTTACATTATTAATACTGTTAACTATGTCTATATACTAACAACATGCAATTATATTTATATATATACAACAAAATAGCGCTTTACAATGTGAACGGGAAGGCTAATTTGCATATTAATATTAAAAAAATCAAATTTAATAAATATGTGCTTAGTATTATTGATTTCTAACTGTTTGGTTTTATTTTAATGAATATAAGCAAAAATCTCTTCGATGAATCTTAAATGAAATCCATTAACAAGATAAAATAAATGTCATTTTATTCTTTACTTCCTCTTATAACTAAATACTTAAATTAGAAAAGATAACAATGAAAGACGAGAGTGATGGAAGAGTAAGTTTTCAGTTGTTCCATTTTTTATTATACTCCCTCTGTTTCAAATCTTTTTATCTGTATTCTTATTTAGTTTCATTAGCCTTTCTGATTTAATACAATATTTTATTACATTAAAACTTAAATACTTGCACCCGGAGGGTGCATATTTTGCTAGTTTATTTAAAAATATATCGATACATTTCTATGGAATCAGTTTGATTGAAACGATTCAGAAATTTAAAAGACAGAATTCATTGATTAATAAGTCAACACTGAAAATTTTATTAAAATCAGATAATTCCCTGATTTTTGGTAATTTTATTTATCGATCTCTGCCCACCGTAGAAAAATAGATCAGATGACATTTTCCTCCAGACAATTCTTTTGTAAACAAAACCCACAAGAATTTTTCAGAGCGTTTTTTTTCTTTTCTGTGTGTTTAGACCCCCCTCCCAATATTTCATTTAAAAGTTAGTAATTTTTCTGTATATAGTGTATTTAATGTTTTTTTATATTAATTTCTAAGACGAAATTGTGATAAATCTTAAATAATGTGGGTGTTTTAGTGTGTAATTACTTCACACTAAGCGCCCATTTTAGTCAAATCTTTGGGCGAATTGTTTAAAATGAATTAAAAATAAATTACATAATGTAATATTATTTTGCATTTTTTTTATTGATGCTTATGTTATTACTTTTCGACTTAAATAAAAAAAATTGACCTTAAATAATCGATTTGATTAATTTTAATTCGTTTTTTAACATGAAAATGAGTGCACAAATTGGTGGTACCTATAATATTATATATATATAATATATATATATATATATATATATATATATATATATATATATAATACTAAAACTAAGATAATCACATTTTTTGCCTAAAGGCTTTTTTCCTGTTTAGTTTAATGACACAAAATTTATTAAAATATACCTTGCTTTTAGGATTACGTTGTTTGAAAAAATTCCATTTTAATTGGTTCTAATTAGTCGTAATTAGCAATTAAGTCAAAAACTGATCAATCTCTCACTCACATTCTGCATATTACTTTCACCCTCTGTCTATATCTTTATTACTTCTCCGTATATAAATATTAGTCTCTCCGTGTGAGTAAGCGGGAGTGGGAGAGTCATTTTGATAGACGTATAACTACTGACTTTATTTGCATATCAAGATTCAGCGACAATCCATATGTTAATAAAATTCCACGATCCATTTCAATTATCCCACCCTCTTTAATTGTTACCATTCTAAACCAATAACTGATAATAGATATCAACATTTCTTACTACAAGTAAAAATAAACGGTCTTAAATTTAAAAAAAAAAAAAGGGGCTTAAGTTCCAAATCTATTTTGTTATAAAAATCAAGATTTGTGATTTTTGGGGATTAAAAACTGTACGAATTAAATGAGGGGACCCCCCCCCCAATACCTTTTTATGGTAACTAAGGTTTTGTCGGTAATGTTAATATATGCTTCTTATTTTACAGTCTTTTTTATGTTTCCTACAGTTTTTAATACAAAACAATAAATCAAGAGTTTATCAGAAAATAAGTTGATTAAAATTAAATTTTCAGTTAGCAAATTATCCAGTTGTATTGTCTTACTAATAATTTCATTTACTTATTCTTTTAGTAAATAAATTGTCTTTCGTTTACTTTAATTGCCATTTACATTTAATTCCACTTAAATTTATGTACATCTTTTTAAATTTCTGGCCATATTTCTTTATTAAATTGTACTGCCAAAATGTTGGCGCATATCGCATAAATGCGTCCTGGCCTCCTGCCATAAAAAAAAACAACAACAACAAAAACGCTACGCGATGCCTGCTGAAAATCCGACCCATGTTACTTATGACTCCCTAGTTGTTTTTTCCGAAAAGTTAATGCGAAACTTTGTCGTATTTGTTTAAAAAAATCGTGACAGTTCTTATGAATTAAAATGAAATGAAAATATCGAAAAAATAAAAAGATATTTTTAAGGGGGGAGGGGGTATATAGATTTGCTTGTCAATAGACCCCTCAAAAAACCTGGAGGTGGCTTACTTTTTAACGCCTTCAAACCACTTAAAAACTTATTTGTCGATAAAAAACTCCTTCAACCGCTAAAAATATTTGCATTTACTTGACGAGAAAGACTTGGGGATGCAAAATATCGCTTTCATACCGCATTAACTTTTCGGGAAAATGCCTTCAAACAGTTAGGGTGTTCATAAGTAGCACGGGTCGGTTTTTCAGCAGGTACTACAGCGTTTTTTTTTTGGGGGGGGGGTAGGACGCATTTATGCGATATGCACCAAAATGTTGGGCTCATTTTCAATGTGAAAACGAATTAAAATTATTTAAATCCATTATTTAAGGTCAGATTTTTGTTTTAGTCGAAAAGTAGTAACATACGGGCATAAGTTAAATAAAAAAAATTAAAATTACATATGTTTTTTTTTTTTTAATACACTTTTAAACAATTAAATTCGTCCCAAAAGGCGTTTTTACTGTTTAAGTTAATGACCCTAAAAAACTGTAGCACAATCTTTTTTAAGAAAAACCATAGCTGAGCAGACTCTTTTTTATTTTTTTATATTTGCTTCCAGTAATCTTTTATTGTCTGCTGTAAATGAATGAGAATCGTTAGTAAAGTGAAAGTTTTCTTCCAGGCCATAGTTGTATCATTGCTACTGTACGACTGCACCACTTGGACACTAGCATAGCGCCTAGAGAATAAGCTAGATGGAAACTGCACAAGAATGCTGTATGTAATTTTAAACAAGTTGTGGAAGCAACACTCCACGAGAAACAGCTGTATGGTCACTTGCCACTTATCACACAAACCGTTGAGCAAAGACGTACATTGACCAACTATGCACAGATACTGGATGCTGTGCAGAGGACCTCCTGAGAGCAATGAATGATAGGGTAAGGTTGGCGAGAGATTGTCATGGATATCCATGATTAAAATCCTAATTACCTGTAATTAGAAATTAACTAAGTGACCCTTCTCTTGTTTTTCCTTTGGTCAAATGTTTTACTCCAGTTTAAATAACTTATTTGGACAGTTTGGGAAAACGGACCATATGACCTTTTTTTTTACAGACGATTTTTAGATTTTTAAAAAATTATAAAACTAACCCCTAATCCTACTCAACTCACCAACAACCGGATATTGAGCGTGTAAATGAAAAACGTCCTTTCTTAATCGAGATCAAACAGGTCATATGGCCCGGGAAAACTTTAAATTAGCGAAATAATATTATCATGTGATTTTCCAACAATCTAACCGGGCTCAATGTGTGACCGAATGGGTCACGCTTTTTCTAGTATATAATATATATCCTGGACGTGGTAATTGCTCTTAGCGCTAATACCCTTGGGAAAGGTATGAATCCTAATCTTCCTCCATCTATCGATAAATAGTAGGGCAGACTGGGCTCTTTAACCTTGGTTAGGCAACCGGTCTAGGAGAAGGAAAACTCTGAATTCAAACCTGTTGAACTCCGCTTAAGAAATTGACCTTGTGTCAATCCTCCTCATGCGGAGGGTTGGTATATATATATAATATATATATATATATATGTATAATGCGCACGCGTGTAATTCATATTATTTAGTGTTTTTTTTTATTCAAAAAAGATATAACTTTTTTTTTAAATTTCTATAAAAGAAAAAGTCTCTAATATATGTAACCTAATTCATGTTTATTGTTTACTGTTTTCAAACTAAAAAAAAAAAAAAAAAGAAATCTTTTTATAGCTGAGTTTCTTATTCAAAAGGAAATAAAATGTGTTATCGTTTTTTTTTTGTTTTTTAACCAAATGGCTAAAAATGAAAGTTTTAAGTGCAACTTTGAGGGTGTAGGGGTGGGGTTAGGGTTATTTCATTTTTGATGACTGACTAAATTCTTCTGTCTACGTTTATTTAAAATGATGATAATAAATCTCAACGGTTTATTTGAACTTTAATCCTCTCTCCTCCAATTACTCTTAATTCCTGACTCGGCTTCATTGAAAATGTTAGTTGAATGGGTTTGTATTGGACTAAGGTACAAATGAACCGTTATTTTTTTTTTTTTAAAGAAATGTCTTTTTTAAACGTATTTATTTAGGCCTACGACTAAAATCTGTCATATAAGAGCTTTTGTTTTTATAAGATTTTTTTTAAATTAGAAAGCTGTAAACAAGAATCATATATCACTAATACATTATCATTATACTCTAGCGGAGCTACGGGCGTTGCCCGGGATTTAAAAAATAAAAATAAATCTCTTATCTGTATTTATATATTAGACATGTCTAAAGATCGTAAGGGCAGATAATAAAAAAAAAAATTAAATTAAAAAAAATTTCAAACAATTACCAAAAATCAGGGAATTGTACGATTTTAATGAATTTTCACCACTTTTTTTCATTAACAAAAACTTAAAAAATGTTATATTTATTCAGATTGTAGGTCATTTGAATAAAAAAAAAAAATCCAGTCCCTAATTAATAATAATAATAATCACCCCAAAAAAGTTATTTGAAAATTTAAATTATTTTCTTAAAACTCAAAAATAATTTTTTGTAGCGTCTTTCTTCTTTTTTCTTTTCATAGTTTTAAAAACTTTTTTCTTTGAATTGAAAAATATATATATATATATTTTCTCTGATTCAGTTAGTCTATTTTTATCCATTTAAAATTTAATAGTGAATGTTGAACTCAATATTTTCACTATAGATCAAGCTTTATCTAATCTATCTAAAAATGTAAATTTAAAAATGCTCACTTTTACGAAACATTTTCCAATATTTTCATATATCTAAAAATATTATTAACAGATCATAAAACGTATTGAAAAAGTAATCTCCCTTGATTATTCTGACTAATGAAATACACTGTATAATTTTACTGTATGGGCAACCATAGATTTTTTACTTATTTACATGCAAAAATCTAGCCCAGTTGTGTTCGATTTATACACATTTATCTCCCTTACATGCTGTTAATGACCGTCCTTATTATATATAGATTAATAAGAAATATTTTTCTATATTTGTTTTATCTTTCATTCTTTTTTTTTCTGTTTGTATTTTTTCTTTTATTTTCTATTGTTTTATTCTTTATTAATTTGTCTTATTTTTTAATAAATTAAAAAAAATATATCATTGATTTTATACCCATATTATAGTTTTATTAGCTTTTTTATGGAAAATGAGGAATACAAAGTATTTAAACCCCCTCTTGGACAAAAATAGGGTGTTGATTTTATTGAACGCTGGGTAGCTCTGCTAGTATAAGTTAAATTTCCATGCAAGACCGTACGTTAGGTGAGGCTCCTTTCTTTTGCCAGAAAGAAAAACAAGAAATCACGTTAATTAAAACATCCAAATGGTGAGTAGAAAAATACAGATTTAATATTCACTAGCAGGACTTGTGGATATACCACCATATGATAACTTAATTATTACGTCTGATGTTTACTAAAGAGCTATTGCTAAATACTTCAATATGTAAAAAGTATAATAATCTTGATTTAACTCTCCCTCACTCTGGTTTTCCTTTCTTTTCATTTTTTCATAATGTTCAGTTGAAACAGATTAGCGTTATTGCTTCTGTGCGCTCACCCCCTCTTTCTATCTTTGCCCTACTCTTTCTTTCTTATTATATTTTTTTATGTAGCATGTCCTTTTTCTTCCCTTTCTTTTTTTTTTTTAATAATAAAAGCAGAATGTTTTCTTATTTATCTGAAGTGATGACATTCATTAGAAATAATTTGGTAGATAAGCAACACAAAATAATCAGGATTTACATTTTTGCATTCCATCTTGGATGTTTTCATTTTTAACCAGAAAGTGTTGCAAGGTGATAACAGTCAGAAGATTAAGGAACAAGAGTATTAATATATAGATTGATAAGAAATGGTTAGGTAAGTCACTTTAGCTTGTACAGCAAGATGGAGGTTACCGAAAGTGGCAAACTCTGCAACTCTCCATGGAAATTCCACTTGCTATTTTCTGTTTCATTTTCTTCATATCTTTCTTTCTTTCTTTTTTTTTTATCATTCTCATTTATAAGTAATTACATGGGTCTTTCGGGCCTGTGTTTATTAATGAAATTAAGTGTCGATCCCAGGGGGCTATCCTCCAGGCAATACCTGCCCTCTTGATTTAAAGGGGCAGGGCTGGGTTTATTGCCCAGCGCCTGAGCCCACCCCCCTCAAGGGGTAATGCCGACGGGATCAACACATTTTTTTGTGACTACCACCCATGAGCTTCGGCTTGTGGGTGGGCCCACATAAAAATGTCCTTGTGTCACGCTCTCATAAGTGGGGTGAGAGGCAAATACCTTCATAAGTAATTACACTCTTTATCCTTTTTCTTACATATTGTTATATACACAACGTTTCAGCTGATGTGCTGTCCAGCCTTCTTCAGGTGTTTCTGTTAAACTTCTTGTTAAACTCTGGAGCCTTCATGGAGCTTCAAATCGACCCTTTGTTTAATCCATTAGAGTAGATTGTTCTCCCTCCTTTTTATTTGCTTTTTATACATCATTATTCATCATCATCATGTTGTACTACCAGCACAGATATCTATGACAATCTCTCACCAATCATCCCTATCATTCATTGCCCTGGCAAGTCCTCCTAGCAGTATCTGGTATCTGCACAGAGTTGGTTAATCTAAGTCTTTCGGATGGTCAGTTCCTGCAATGAGAGTAGCCAGATTCAAGTAGCACCTGTGCAAATCTCACCTGTAAGAAAAGTTCTTTTTGTATTCTGTGCATTTTGAAGCCGATCAGAAAGTTACGGATTCATTGATACAAGAAATGTAGAGGATTGTATGCTATAATGCATGACATGATTGTATATGTATTGAGTCAGTATACTGTTGGGTTGGACAACAGCAACTGGCTAAGCACAACTGAAATAGTGCCCAAAATAGCTGGTACTTATGGGACTCAAGGCTGGGTTAGCTCAGTCGGTAGAGCATTCGGCTAGGAACCACAAGATTCCTAGTTTGATACTGGCCCTCGCCAACTCAGCATATGAATAGCACAAGGATCTGTGCGGTAAAGTAAGGAGCTGATGGTAGGTGTGGCACTCTACTCAGATGCAAAAACAATCTCCTTGGTCTAGCGCTAGTGAAAAGGGGATAGACTCCCTCGTTGATTGGCTGATACCGACTTTCGGCACCCCGGCGACTCTTTATAGGACTCAAGAATAGTCCCTTCATGTATTTGGGTGATTTCATTCCTTGAGTCCTAATTGGCTACTTGGTACTATATGATGTTATGAGGCTTCATAAATACTCTGGCATTCTGCAGTAGGATTGCAACAAGGTTAGATCTGTATCAAGTTACAGCTACTTGTTGCATTGTCTTACCAATTCGACGGTAATTGGAACTTAGTATGATTATTCTACAATATGTAATTGATGAGGAACAGCTGGAATGAAAAGAGCACTTGTTAATCAACAATGCCTCGTATATATTTTAAGTTGGGAATCCCAAATACCAGACCCCCTGTTTGCTGGGAGCTTTAGAATACACTGACTGCACCTCTGCAGAAAGGTAAAATCCCCCCAATGAAGCCACCTGTTGGCAAGCCGTGATGCTTAAGGATGGATTCAACCAATGTAAAATCCAACCAACCAGCCAATAGCAGCTATGGCATCAACAACCTTAGCACTCACCTTTTGCAGAGACACCTCAAAAGACTGTCACTTTACTAGAACTTAAATGAAAATGTCAGGGAGGGAGACTTATTATCAAGTCTCATGTTATTTGAGGCAACTTGAAAGGCACCCCTAACTAGAAATGTACAAGATCTGAATTCGGCTCTGGTTGTTGTGTTATATACCTGTTACGTCGGGTATATAATGATATATATAGAGAGAGAGACAGAGTAGGATGATGATAGATTTGGTTCTTGCTTGTTTTCTCTTGTTTATTTAGTAAAACAACCCCAGCCAAAAACTGTGTGGTGAGAAGTGACATCTTTGAGAGAATGTCTTCCCTCGGCGAGTAACTGGTAACAACTCTTAAAACTGTCACACACTTCTTATCGCGCATTTCCAGAGTGGGTCAAGTTGAGCTTATTACTGCCACTCATAATTATAACAGTTATGGTACTTTTCCATGAAACCCCTCTGATTTTGAATCTTCAGTGATTCAATTCAAATATATCTAGCTACAGTACTTACATAATTCATAGGCTATCCATGAATTATGTAACAGTTGATGTGATGATTTTGTTTGATATTTATTCATAAAATCTTCTTGATTCGGTATTAAATGACCTCAAAATCCAACCAACCAACCAACAGATCCATTACTACTGAATAGCAAGTTTGATCCAACTCGAGAGGCCTCCTAACTAGGAATGCCCAGGACCCCAAGATCTAAATTTGGCTCCGATTGTTTATGTGAATGATTTTGTTTGATTTTTATTCATGAAATCTTCTCAACACGCATGAAATTAAATCTTATTGTAATGGAGATTATGTAAATGTCTGTCATTAACCAAAACTATGTCACCACCAACGTTACAATTTCCTTAGTTATTTAAGTTATATTCTTAATGATTAGGAAATAATCATTATTTAATTCTAATTAGCATCTTATTTATTAATGATGTCTCTATTAAAGTCTAGCCGAGTTATATTTACTGCAAAACTGCTCATATCATTAATGCGTTTAAAATCCTGAAATATGTGTTATACATATCTAAAAATGAAGATTTACATAGTATATGGTGGGAATAATTTGCATGAAGATTTTAACAAAACTAGATTTAATAAATAATCATTTGCTATAAACTGATTTCTAATACTATCATGTTATTCTCAAACGTATTAAAAGCAATACTATATATAATTTTATATAGAAATCAATTAAAATAACATTAAAAATGTGACATTTTTATGTGTTCTTATTTAGTTTCATTAGTCTTTCTAATTTTAATATATTTTATTACATTAAAACTTTAATACTTGCGCCTGGCAGAAGGTGCATACTTTTGCTAGTATTCATAAATATTATTTGTGGAATAAGAAATTTTCAAGTGATATATTTTTTAAATTATTTGTAATATTTTCATATTTATTTCTGATATAATGAATATGCAAATACCTTGGTACCCCCTCACTGTAATCTGATTGGACAGTTCATGCATAGGTAGGCGAGACTGTTGTTCCGCGTCCGACTGCAACAAGACAGACGACTCGAGAGTTGACCCCACATTAGCTGGGCAGACATATTGCTATCGACATAACACGACTACGGTGATAATATACCAAATACCAACTTCTGAATATCTCTGTTTAATACAGATATATCAATTTCCATAATAAAAAAAAGCTGTTTTTTGCAGTCAATTCATAATTATTTTTATTTTTTGTAAAAATGAAAATAATTAAATAAATAAAATTCCTCATAAAGTTGATTAACCAACAAGGATGTGGAATGATTTAAAAAATTTTAATGTTCTAATTAGTTCTAATCATCTTCCGCCTCTTGAGAAAAATGTAAATGAACTTTTTTGCCATAGAACAAAAGTCTGTCTCCAGAGACCGGCAAAGGAATTTCTGCCACGGAATTTCTATCGGATAAATCCAGATCGTCTTCGGACAGGAAAACTGGGCACAAATAAAACGGTTGTGTTGTTTGTTTCTGTGACTTGTCTGTGATCTTTAGATACAAAAGTCCTTCCGTACAAGTACATTCTTCATCGCTAGAATTTGTTCTTGAGCCATTCTTTACAAGCTGTAGACTCCCTGAGTGCCATTTAGCGTTACAAAGTCTGGCATTGGTTAGAATGATTTTGCTTGTTGGCGGATCGTCAATCTCATCTTGGAACTGAAATAAAGTTTAAAATAAAGAATGAAATTTAGAAATAAGTTTGGTAACACAAAAGAAAATTCTGAGTGATCATGAATATTTAAGTGGTGCAAACACTGGATGCATTCTAGACACCTACTAAGAGCAATTGCTGATAGGGACAGATGGTGAGAGAGAGTCAAGAGAATCTGTGCAGTTGGCATGCTTTTATACTGTTGCTTGAACCGTTGCCCAATTTTATATCAACTTTTTTTTTTGTCTTTGCTGACTGATGGTCAAGTTACATTGAAAACAGCCATTGCTATTAGATCACCAGGTAATCTGAACATTAGTACATAAATGGGTAACTCCCCTTGTTTCTTTCACTTTGAGGAAGCGTCTGTTTTGGTCAGCCATTTTCATTTCACGTAATCAATACAACTGCATGTTTTAAACATGAAATATCATAAAATGTGTTCTTAATAACTATTAAGTTCATTTTCAAATAATGCGCAAGTATAATTAAGAACACATTTTAGGATATTTTTGTGTTAAAACATTCAGTTGTATTGGCTCAAACAAATTTCGTATTTTTAGTGTAGATTTACAGGGAAATGAAAATGGCCGACCAAACAGACGGCTTCCTCAAAGTGAAAGAAACAAGGGGAGGTTACTCTCATTTATGTAGCTAATGTTCAGATTACCAATCACTAAAGTTAAGTAGCAATAAACTATTCAGGTTCTGAAATGGGTGACCACTTAGGAGCCTCAGGTATTTGTAAGCCCTCTGAGTGAAAGCTTTAGTTAATAACAATCATTTTGTCTTGGATTAACTAAATCAACTGATATTTCCATCTTGGTTTTTCTGTAAAATCCAACCAACTAACCAACATGAAGTTAAACAAATCAACCAACTACAACTATAAAAAATGTGAAGAGAATTTCACTAAGTAAATAAATCTTTTGCTTTTTGTACATTTTTTATTTACTTCTTAAAAATCATTAATAGTTGTGCTCTTAGCGTAATGGTTATGGTTGTAGGAAATAAAATTGGTAATCTGATTTCAAATTCTGAATGAGGTTGTTTGTGTTTCACTTCATGCTAATATGTTTTGGAAAGGCATGAAACCATATGCTTTAACCCCCACCCCTGTTATAGGTAAATAATAGGGCAGACTGGGTTCTTAGTAAGGCAACCTGTCCAGAAGGAAAACTTTGAATTCAAACCAGCTGTACTTTGTCAAAATCATGCTCATGGTGGAGGGGTTGGGTAAATACATACTTCCTAATAAATTTTAAGACTAATAAATTTGAAACTTTTATTTTGGCTTGAATTTGAGAACTGAAGAACAAAATAGCATTTAAAAAGAAAAAAAATAGAGGAGAGAGAGAGAGAAGAGAGAGAGAGAGAGAGAGGAAAAAGAGGAGAGAAAGAAAGAGGAAAAAGAATAGAGAGAAAGAGAAGAAAGATATTAGTCAAATTTGAATGTATGGAGTATTGAGTTCCCTGTAATTTGTAGGTACCATTTTGATTTCCATTTCAAAAAGAAAAAAAATCCGACTCACCATTCCTTCAATTCTTAAGTTTGCCAATTCTTTAAAGTTCTTTCGTGCATAAGTCTGGATAATGGCTGAAAGCAGACAATCTGGCCGCAGAAATGTGGTGATGTTTATGTGATTGGAAAGCACTGAAATGATTGACCAATGATAAAAGCTGTTTGTGTTTGTCACTGTCTTTTTCAGCCAATCAGTAAGTTTCAAATTGGATGGAAAACTAAAAGAGAGCCAGGGGAGTTGGAATCTCATTTTTTGATATTAGTTTCTTAACTTTTAACATTTCTTTTGTCAATCCAGTCTGGAATTAGAAAAACAAAATACATTTTATACAAACAGTCAGAAAAAAAAATCTTAAACATCAAACAAAATTTTATATACTAGCAGGACCTGTGGATATACCATGATATAATTTAATTATTACAATGTTTCATATGTTTATTTAAGAGCTATTACTAATAGTTCAATATGTAAGTCAGTAAAGTAGACGGAGTGGCTTATTGTTGTATCATCTGGACAGCGAGGGAGACTATCCCCTTTTTGCTAGTGCTAGACAGGGAGATTGTTTTTGCGCCTGAGGTGGAGTGCCACACCTAACATCAGCTCCATACTTTATCGCACAGATCTAAGCTGTGCTACTCATACACTGAGTTGGCGAGGGTTGGTATTGAACCCAGAACCTTTTGGTTCTGAGCCAGATACTCTACTGACTAAGCTAAACCGGCCCTAATCTTGATTTAACTTTTTCTCAATCTTTTTTTTCCTTTCTTTCCTTTTCATCTTTTTACTATGTTTGATTGAAACAGATTAGCATTATTGCTTCTGTGCACTCACCCCCTCTCTTTATTCTCCTAATTTTCTTTCTTATGTGTTTTTTCTGTGTAGTATGTCTTCCATTTTTTTCTTTAAGATAAAAACGGAATGGTGCATTATTTAGTTGAGATGACAACACTAATAAGAATTCAGTGGATAAGCAACAGCAGATAATGCAGGATTTACATTTTTGCATTCCATCTGGGACAATTTTAGACGGTCTCATTTTTAACCAGAGAGAATTGCAAGATGATAACTGTCTGAAGATTAAGGAACAAGAGTATTAATATATAGATAAAATATAATATATATATATATATAAAACATTATAAAGATCAACTTCACTGGGTGCCTCATTAAAGTAGAAATAGATGTTGGAGGGAGCCCTCATGGTGTAGTGGCTAATGTTGTGGACTGTGAAATCTACATTCACTTTTGGACTAATACCCTTGGGAAAGGTATAAACCCCTCTTATCATTAAACAATGTTTTTACAACACAAACATGAGATATATTTAAAAATATCAGTATAGATGACATTTTGTCTTTCCTGAAATAGATAGAATTATATTTTAAAAAAATATAACAATAAACTTGAATTTTGACTTGACTCTCCCACTGTTTGGTTGATACTGACAATAAGCCATATGTTACGATTCGCGGGGGTATTTTAGGGAGATCCGTTGTGGCATAAAGTTTTGATCCTTTCTTGAAGTAGAAAGATGTATCGGTTTTAATCCTTGTCAGCTAATCTGAGTTGTATAATCCTCGTCTGTTGGTTCACGATTAGAGAACTGTATAATCCTCATCTGTACATCCAGCAAGCAATTATAGGACAATTTATCAACGCCTTAAATAGTAAATTAAATACATGTTTGGGTGTTTTTGATTGGCCAATTCAGCTGTTTTGGAACAGTTATAAATATAAGTCCTGTTCATTAGCACATCTTATACCAAAATACTTCAACACAATAAATCAGAATTTACTTTACTACTGTTCTTCTACAAGGATGGCTTTGACATAAGTTTGATATGCCATTAAACAAACCAAAGATATTAGAAGATATCCAATTTGATTTATAAAAACAATTTTTTTTTTTTTATAATTAAAGTTGCTGGTAAATATTTGTTTCAAGTTCCTTTACCATAATTAATTATTTGTTAATACGTTTTGATTGGAAGTAAAGAATTGAAAATAGAATTTGATTTTCATATTTCTTTTGTAAGATTTCAATTTAAACATTTTTTTGGTTTCTTCATTTTTACAAAATGTTTGCATGTAAATATCTATCGAACCTGTTTACCACAAGTAGGATGTGACATAAGGTCGTGAGTATGGGACATCCAGTAAGGATCAAACTTGCTATTCAGTAATAATGCAAGACTAGCTTGTTAACATTACACAATGATGGAACACCTTTTGCAAGTATGTCTGTCAGAACATAGTTCATCATTTTACAACCACCAAAAAAAAAAAAAAAAAAAAAAAAAACTTGCACACACAGAAACCGTGATGAAAGTGAAAATTTTACATTGTATTTTTTTTCAAACTTAAAGGATGTAACTTGATTCATTTCCTCATTTCGTTTGTCAAATTAACAATTACTTCCTTAAAAAAAAAATCTTCACTTTAAAAGTGACTGAATCCATAGAAAAGTGCAAGTTCTAGCATTTCCATTGTAATAGCAGAGTGCTCAATATAATATCATAAATGTAGAGCATTAATAGTTGTAAAATTTTTTTATAAGTCTATGACGGTTTCGGTGTTTACTATGACACCTCTTCCATGGCAAGTAAGGAATGTAATCTTTACATATGCATGGAGTTTAAGTGCTGTTGATACACCCTTTAGTTTGGAACCTGTGCACATATTGATATAGATATATATGATCATTTACTGTAACCTGAAGGTGTAAGACTCCCCAATGGGGCCACATGTTGGCCATGGATAGCAACCCATGAGGCTTAAGGATGGAACACTGATGGCTTAGCAGCCAATGACATGCAACACTCCACTTTGGTCCTTACTTAAGCTAGATGGGTGGTTGGAGAGGTCCCCTCTGATCATTCGGCTAGTCATATCGAGCCCTAGCACCTATATGATTGTCCAACCCTATTGCCCTTTTTATGATATGGGTGCTAGAATGTGTTGACTGAGGGTCTCATGTCCTGGGTATGACGTGAAACTCTCTCTGATGGAGAAGTTCCATTTCTGGAGCTTTGGGGAATGTAGAGCACCCCTTCATTACCATGCTCCCATGTCCACTCTGACCCGGAGTAGTAGTACCTGCTAGGGTCCATCTATGGCTTAAATAGAAAATGTGTTTACAAAAAAACAAATTGAGTTTTAAAAAATTCTTCAAAACTATCGATATGAATCTTTCAAAACTTTGCTGGCATTAAATAACCAACCGAGGTTGATATACCATAAAACAAAACAAACAAATAAACAAACTGTAATCTGAAGAGGTCAGAGGTGTTGGAGTTTTTTGTATATATATATTTACTAACTCCTCCACACGAGCAGGATACGACACAAGGTCAATTTCTTAAGCGGAGTTCAACAGGTTTGAATTCAGAGTTTTCCTTCTCCTAGACTGGTTACCTAGCCATGGTTAAAGAACCCAGTCTGCCCAGCTATTTACCCATAGCTGGAGGGAGAGTAAGATTCATACCTTTCCCAAGCGTATTAGCGCTAAGTGAAATGCAATTACCACGTCCAGGATTTGAACTCGGGGCGACGAGTCCATTTCCCATGACTTTAACCGTTACACCATGCGCTTCCCTTTTTTGCATATAAGGTGTGCTCTAATTCCCCACCTGGATTTATAGACTAGCCATGGTCACGTGATTTACTCCTCCAGCCAATCAACAAGCCATACTGCGTGGCTGATACATTACTTAAACATGGATATTTGCCACAGTCCACTTGCAATCATTGACAAAGGAACTGAGGACTCTTTACCAGAGTAACCAAAGGATTCATTATCAAAGGACTCTTTACCAAGGATCCAATTCCACTGGACAAGCACTCTTGCTTAAGGGCTCCACGATGGCTCAAAAGATTCTAACAGTAGTAAAGACCAAAACTGTGGTGAAAATGAGATCTTTTTACATTGTGTCTTTTTTTAACCACAAAAAATGTAACTTGATTCTATTCCTCATTTTGTCTGGCAAATTAACAATTACTTCCTAAAAAAAAAAAAACAAAAACATCCTCCTTTTAAAAAATGACTGAATCCATAGAAAAGTGGCAAAGAGGAAGTTTCTTGTTTGCTTTTTCAATATCTCCATTGATAAGTTCACTTGAAGAAAGATTTCTGAATGCCTCGTTGAATGTACAACATTTTGTCGGTATCCGCATCGCTGCCTTTGAAAGTGGTTCCTATTCTATTCTAGTACTTAAGAGAAATTCTCACGTCTGTCATTCAATACCTACCTTCTATTTTGGTGAGACGTTCTTTGAATACCTTTTCAATCTTATCCCCAAGTCCCTATTTTTATGTTTGTAGGAAACATGAAAAATATTTTTTTTTTTCTTTATATCTTGTCCTCTCTTCCCTCCACCTTCAAATTGTTTTTTTTTCTTTTTGTTCCACATCTTTATTCTTCCTGGCCAATGGAAAAACAACAAAACTCCTTATATATATATATATATATATATATATATATATATATATATATATATATATATAATTATATTATATATATATATATATATATATATATATATATATATTATTATATATATATATTATATATATATATATATATATATATATATTTATATATATATATATATATTTTATATAATATATATATATAATATATATTTATATATATATATATAATATATAAATATTTATATATATATATATATATATATATATATTTATATATTATATATATATATATATAATATATATATATATATATATATATATATATATTATATATATATATATATATATATTAAACTAATTAATTTTCAAAATTAGGTATGACTTCAATTAAGCACATATCCACCAAAAAATTGTCGGCTTAAAGCCATATAAAAATAAACACATTTGTTTGTTTACTTAACCTCATACTGTGTGTAGCAAGTCAATAAAAAGTGGAATATAAATAAATTTCAAAACGAACAAAGAATGTGGGAATGGCAAGCTAGTGTAACAGTTAGACTTCGCCTGTCAGCTTGACAGTCGAGGTTTCGAGTCACACACGGAGCAGTCTCCCATGTCTATAACCTTGCTGATGAGACCTAATAGGTCGAAATGTACATTCAGGGATTGACATTTTCTCGATTTGTTTAGCCTTACATTGAACATATATGACCGCCTAAATTCATTAATTATTAACTAATTCAATTTCAAAATTAGGTATGACTTCAATTAAGCACCTATCCTCCATATATATATATATTATATATATATATATATTATATATATATATATATACACAAATACTGATAAATAAAATTGGAATATCCTCAATGTGTTTCAATTTATTCAATATTAAACAAACAGGAATTATAACTGGATTACAGTAAATTATCATCTATATCCAGATTGATATGCAGCAGGTTCCAAAATAAAGGATGTATCAACAGCCCTTAAACCTTATGCATATGTAAAGATTACATTCCTTATTTGCCATGTTTTTTTCTGTTAGGCACCAGGTGGCATTGCAAACAACCTTAACAAAGTGGAAGAGCCAAAGTCAAAGGTCCCTTTTTCACTTATCCTCGATAAGAAAACTCCCAGTAGCATCTACTGTCCACAGGACAAGTGGGGCTTTGAGCCCCCAACCCCATGTTTGCATGGCAAGCAAGAAACATAGTCTACATGTGTTATACTTCACTCTATTACCAGCAACCTTAATATTTTACCAATAAAAGACTATTATCCTATTAGGACATTTTTTCTATAAAACACACACACACACACACAACATATATATATATATATATATATATATAATATATATTATATATATTTACCAACCCCTCCGTATAACAGGATATGATACAAGGTCAATTTCTTAAACAGAGTTTAATAGGTCTAGAAGGAAACCACTGAATTCTCTCAGTCTGCTGGTCACGTCCTGCCCGAGCACCTATATTATTGTCCCAACCCTATTGCCCTTATGGCATGCCCACTATTTTTATCACATATGTGCTAGAAGGCAGTGGCTGAGGGCTCAGTGTCCTGGTATAATGTTAAACAACATCTAGTGGTGAATTTCCAATTCTGGAACTCTGGGGAATGTGGAGTTTCCAAGACACACTCTATCACCAGTACTCCAGATCCACCCTGATTCAGGGTAGTAGTACCTATTAGATCCCATCTATAGGTTAAATAGATTTAAAAATGAGTATTAAAAAATGTCTTTAAAAAAGTATTAAAAAAAATTGTTTGAAAAAAAAAAATGTCTGGCATAAAATAACCCAACAAGGATTGACATGCCATAAAATTCAACCAGCCAACCAACCAAAGATTTCTGACTACTAACTGTTCAATTGGCAAAATACAGCCATTGCCAATGTTCTATTAAATTACATGTAAATATTTTCTGTTAATACACATGAATGCATATATGTACATACATATTGACGGCAATATAAGACGCACCAAGTCTTTTTAGTGTATTTAAGCAGTTATATTGTTGAAACAGTCTAGCTGTGCATGACACAAGTAGAAAAACATAGCTGTATAAAAGCAATTGGCAGTACAGGCAAGCAATAAGCATACACAAACATCTCAATAGCAGGAAATAATAATTAATACGGGAGGTTTCAAACTTCACCTACAATGTATAAGCACAGGACAATTTTGTGAGGAAAAATTTTGGAAAAAAAAAAAATGTGCGTCCTATACAGTATGAATTCATATTTTACATTTGGATTTTAAAAAAATTCCTACCTGTTGTGTTTGGTGTATTTTTAAGACTTGAACCTGCTTTGTGATAAGGTGAAACAGTTGAGTGTAGTTTGAAATCTCATGTAACAAGAAATTTTCATCCGGGTAGAGTGTGACGCATCTTGGAAATATCAGGGAACTGAGGTAAGGAATTCAATTCTTCAGATACTTTTTCAAGAATATCGGTCAGTTGTGACTGGAAGATGTCTGCTAGTTTTATGTACATTTGCTTAAACATGTGTTGATGCGGACCAAGAATTGAAATTTCATTGAAGAGGATCCTGCAGAAAAAAGAGAAAAGACAATTTATAAAATATCTTTTATAGTATGTTTATTACGAGGGTAGTAGTGTGTGTAGTAAATTAGTGTAATAAGTTACTGTAACCAAATCTAGTTTAATATTGTAGCAGAGGAGTCTTCTTCTGGATAATTGTGATAAAAGGTTAATTCTGAATGAATTATAAAACAATCCATCAAAACAAATAATAGGAGGTTAAGTTGAATAGAAGTCAGTTTTGTACTAGCAGAACCTGTGGATATACCACAGTATGATAATTTAATTATTGGCCATGGGTGGTGATATGCTTAAGGGAGCAGTTGATTGCAATATTCACTTTAGCTTTTCTTGAGCTAGTAAAGAGGTCCCTCCGATCAATCTGCTGGCCATCAAGCCCTAGCACTATATGATTCTATTCTTATCCAATTTATCATATGGGGGCTAGAAGGCAGTGGCTGAGGGTCTACATTGGGAAATAGACTCTATCTAATGGTGAGGCTTACAGGTGGGGAATGTGGAGCACCCCTCTCACCATTGCTCCCTGGTCCACTCTTGGTAGTACCTGTTTCATCTATGGGTTTTTATGAGTTTAAACAAAATTGTATTAGCATTAGAATGAATTTATTTCACAACTTTGTCGGCATAAATGAAAGGTTGATATTGTAAACAAACCCCAGCTATTGGTAAATAGTAATGTACTGTCTTCTACAAGGATGGATTAAATAACCCACAAAAAAAAAGAAGAAAAAAAAAAGCTAGATGGAAACTATACAAGGATGCTGAGTGCTGTCTTGAACAAATCTTGGAAGCAGTACCCCACAAAAAAGCAACTGTATGGCTACTTACCCCCATCACACAAACCATCCAATAAGATGAACAGACGTGGCTGGAAGAAGCATAATTGACATTTCCCGTGGACACCTACACATAGACACACCAATGTAGGCCAACCAGCAAAAACTTACATTAATCAGTTCTGTATGGATTCTGGATGCTGTGTGGAGGACCAAGGGTGATGACTGATAGGGACCATTGGCAAGAAAGTCAAGAATATCTGTGCTGTCAGCACAACTTGATAATGATATTTCTTTATAGAATTTGCATCTCAAATATCTTTCTCTAATTATCAATGCACTGGAAAGTTCTAATATGGAAATATTGTTGCAATTGTTCTTATTTGTTGTATTGAATTGTAATGTCAACAGATTTGAGTCTTAAAATCAATTGAGGAGAAGAATCAGAAAAAAGATTCCAGTTTGATGTGTGGCCATTTATTGTTGTAATCTGTTTCAAACATTAATAGAATCTTCTTATTTGAGTCTTAATGCCAAAAACAGATTGACTGGTGAATTTCCTGGCCATTCATCAGATAAGAAACCACAGAGAAATGGAATTTGAAACTGGAAAATAGATTATCAGAACTTTTTAAAAATCAAACACAAAAATCCATCAATGATTTTAAAAAATTTTGTTAAAAGATTAAAAAAATTCTCAATTTAAATTTTATCATCTTTCATTGATTATACATTCTTGTTGGTTTGGTTTCTTTTGTTTAATTGGCATATCAATATTCATGGGTTATTTAGTGCCAAAGCCATCCTTGTAGAAGAACAGTAGTGGTACTATCTAACCTCTAACTAGGGTAGGGGATGAGGTGGTTCATACCTTTCCCAAAAGTTAATATAATAGTGCAACTGGAGTTCAAACTCCCTACAATGTAGCAGTTCAGCATGTTACCCATTACACCACGGAGACTCTCTCCTTGGATTCTGAAGAACATTTATATGTTTAAAATAAAATGCTGATTTTACAAGGCAGGTGGGGTCACCCCACTTGAAGGATTGATAAAGCAAAATCTTACTACCAATTTCCTTCAATTAAACCTTGTCCCATACAAAGCTAAAGTCCTGTCTAAAGAACATAGAATACTTCAGAGAGATAAAAAAAGGGTGTCTTAAGTATGATACTAAACTGCCTCTGATGGTTAGGTTCCTGTTTTGGTGATCTGGTGAGTGTGGGGTACACATTCATTGCCATTACTCCCAGGTCAACTTTGATGCAAAGTGGTAGTACCAGTTAGTGTTAAATAGAAAAAATGAGTTTAAAATAATGTGTTTAAAAAAAGATTTTGAATAGCCATCAAGCATGGCATGAAATAACCCAACAAGGGTTGACATACCATAAAATCCACCAAACCAAACCTGTTTTGGTGATTTGGGGAGTGTGGTGTATTTCTTTATTGCCATTACTCCAGGTCCACTTTGACGCAAAGTGGTAGTACCTGTTAAGGTCACATCTATAAGTCAAATATAACTATTTAAAAAATATTCATATTCGATAGGTGAAAAAAAAAAAAAAAACACTTTAAGAAACAGCTAGATGAAAAATATAAATATGAATGTACAATGAATGTGATTCCTTAACCTCTAGGCATAAAATAAACCTAAATGAGTTGATGTTCTGTTAAAGTCGATCAATCAATCAATCATATATGGAGGTAAATTTAATAAATATCAAGATTAAATTATAGATTTGACCCTAATTAAAAAATGTTATGAAATATTGATATTGTGATATCAAAAGCTTTGGTATTCTTAACTTCATTTATATACATTAAAATTCTTTATCTTTATTTTTTGTATTATTCAAACTATTGTTCTTATCTTTATTGTAATCTACACAATGTTTCAGACGATGTGCTCTCCAGCCTTCTTCAGGTGTTTCTTGTCGAACATTCTTGGACTTGGTAGCTTGCACAGAACTTCAAACTGAACCCTTTATTCACTCCACTTCCAGTTAGACACATGGTGCAATGGATATAAGGGTTGAGATAATACAATTCTAAGTGACAATCATCTGTAGGTTGCAGGTTCAATCCTGGCCAAGGGGGATAATAACATAGAATGCTTAACACTTATACCCGGTCATGGTTAACAGATGAGAACAGTCTATCACCGTGGATTGAATAAAGTGTTTGGTTTGAAGTTCCATGAAGGTTCCTGAGTTTGATAAGAGACACCTTAGAAGGCCAGATGGCGCATCGGCCAAAACATTGTGTAGATAATAAAGATGAGGTCAATAGTCTGAATAATCCAAATAATCAAGCTTCATCTAAAAAAAAATTCAGAGAAATACTTTTTTTTTTATATTTATAAAAAGTAAATTAAAAACTTAAATAAAACCAACATCTCAGCTCTGAAGCAAAATCCTCCAAGAATAAAGAATGAAAAAGAAAAAATTAGATCTTTATAAATAGAATAATTTTCATGTAAACATCTTAGAAATCTGTCTTTCAAGTTTTGTCAAACTTTGCTTGAATTAATATTGTAACTCTAAATAAAAAGTCAACATATGGGACTAATTATGATTTTCAGTTGAACTAGTTGAAAGGTAATTTTTATTTCTTTTTATTTTTCAAAATCAAAACACCCACTTAGAAATGGACCATTTTCAATTCTAGAAAGAAAACTGAAGCAATTTAAAAATTTTTTTGGTAATTTATGAGGAAGTGCGTCCGGTCCCCTGCCTCCGAAATTGCTGCCCAGTGAATTTTAAAATAACAACCCCAACTATCGGCGCCACAGCGGTGTTACTTGAAAGAAAACAACCAATTTAGGGCGTTAAATGTATTTGAGGGGGGGGCTCTTTTTTGTCTTAATTCTTGTTTATTTCTTTTTTCCATTCGAAAGAAAAAAAACATTAAACCTTTTTTTGTCGTAATTCTTATTTTTCTTTTTTTTGTCGTAATTCTTATTTTTCTTTTTTTTGTCGTAATTCTTATTTTTCTTTTTTTTGTCGTAATTCTTATTTTTCTTTTTTTGTCGTAATTCTTATTATCGTAATCTTGTTTATTTATAGAAATTTGTCATATTTCTTGTTTAGATAGTTTTGAACAGACTGAGATAGATAGATATTTTCTGTTTTATCTATCTATCTACTTGTCGAAAATATCTATCTATATCTCAGTCTGTTCAAAACTATCTAAACAAGAAATATGACAAATTTCTATAAACAAACAAGAATTATGACAAATTACGATTTAAGGTGGCAAATATTAGTTTATTGTCCATACAGATATTTTTGTGTATTGGTAACTGCCTGCCACTAAAATAAAATTGTAGTACTAATTCAATTTCCCTTAATTGTAGGTATTGTTATTTAGTTTAATTCAGTTTATTTGTTTAACAGTATATCAACTCCTTAAGGGTTGTTTAATGCTGAAATTTGACTTATTTGTAAATGTTTAATTGTAATCCTAACTGCATTTTCTATGTTCCATTGCACTTATTTATTTATAATCATTTGTTTGCACACATATTAAGTATTCCAATTTAATACAAATAATTTGCATACAAGAATACTTAAACCTATATAACTATCTAATGCTAATAATTCATACACAATAATATAGTAATTCAAATAACTGTTTCCACAGTTATATGGTTTCAAGTATTACTATTTAATACTGATAATTTTCAAAACAAATCTATTTGACCTATAGATGGAATCCTAACATGTATGATCATGGGTCAGAGTGGACCTAGGAGTAGTATTCACCACACTCCTCTGCCATGAGCAGGATGTGACACAAGGTCAATTTTTATGAGTTCAACTAAATTCATTTTTTCTCCTAAACTTATCTAGCTGAAGAACCCAGTTTGAACCAGGGGAATATGGCAATGAAAGGGCACTCCACACTCCCCAGAAAGTTTGTCATACTCGGGACACCTTTTGGAGGGGGGAAGAGGGGATCTTGCCCCTCTGTGGAGAAGGGTGTGTGGATACAGTCAACATATTCTAAGCTCTACCAACCGGGCTAAGTATTTTATTTGAATTCTGTTCAAATAATAATTCAATTCAGAACAACTTCAGTTTTAAAGACTTAAAAGAAGAGGAAGAAAAGATTTTTTTTAAAAGTCTTCAAACTGTAAATAAAATAACTTAAAAAATATATATCCTGTCTCTTTGTACTAAATTAAAAATAAGAAAAGGCTTTAAGCAGATTTTATGAATAATGAACAGTTTGATGGAAGTAATCACTTACAAATCTTTGTTTGGCACAAGGCCAGAAATCAAGGGCACCCAGTGAGAATCTAATGAGGAAATCAAAAAGTAAATGAATGTGATGTAAGTGTTGGCTTTGATGCTACTTTTAAAACTGACAATCATATTTTGTTTACTGTACTGAGGGTAAATGGAATAATTGGCTGGATTGTTATAAATTTTATTTCAAGGGAGGTAAATGTTTTTAAAATATATAAAACCCTAATAAGCAATTATATAGAACATTTTACCCAGGCCTGGGCTCCAGTGTCTAGACATTGATAATTGGAGTGTGATATTAAGATATTTTGAGGGGCCGGATTAGCTCAGTCGGTAGAGCGTTCGCTAGAAACCTTAAGGTTCCTAGTTCGATACCGGTCCTCGCCAAATCAGCGTATGAGTAGCACAGGGATCTGTGCAGTAAAGTAAGGAGCTGATGGTAGGTGTAGTGCTCCACCTCGGATGCTAAAACAATCTCCTTGGTCTAGCGCTATTGAAAAGGGGATAGACTCCCTCGCTGACTTGTTGATACCGACTTTAGGCCGCCCCGTCGACTTTACTTACTTTATTAAGATAGGAGAGCATACAAAAAAGAGTGACAAAAATAATAAAAAGATTACAGTTACAAAAAGAGATTGGAAGAATTAGGTTTAATACATAACTAGAAAAAAGAATGAGAGATGATCTAATTGAAACTTTCAAAATAATAAATGGAATTTCTAATTATGGTAGACATTTTTTAAGAATATTTTTCTTTGAACTGGAAAATTACTCCCAAGGCAGATTTCAAAAACTAAGTTTATTAACCAATTGGATTTTTGTTGCTAATAGAGTAATATATTTTTCTAAGAAGTTGTTTAATCAGATCAAAAACAGCAATAGTGTCAAAATCATTAAGAATAATTTGGATGATATGAGAAAAAATGGTAAGAAAAAAAATTTACGAGGGCATTTTTGTGAACTATCTGATGAATTACTTAACAAAATTTGATCTGTATATAGATATTGTATTAATATTGTATATACATGTTCTGTGCAAAGATTTGTTTTTTATATAGAAAAAAAGAGATGCCCAAAGAGGCATAATGGTCTGATAGCTCATTAACAATTACACCATGTGAGCCCCACCCGTTTACCCAGTTTGATGGAGGTAAATGTAATTTTCTTTAGTTTGAGTTTTAAGTTAATGACTATATCAAGCCAAGAACAGGGAAAACCATTGGATTTCTCAGTTCAACCTTTTTTTTTATAAATGATTAAACCTTTCATCATTTTTAGGTTGAAATATTTTTTTCAAATAATCTGGATTATTCATTAAGAAAATTTTTGAAAGAAAATGAAATGGAGGTGAGGGTGGTGTAAATTTCTTCAATTTTAGTGATATTCATTAAGCTTCAGTTTAGTAAAAGGAACAAAACCAATAGTATGTGAGAAAAGATGTAGTAAGATGATTTAGCTTAAAAAAGAAAGACCTTGAAAACCAGCATTAGAAATCTTGGCCTTTCTCTGGCATCAATGGAAAATTGATGCAACTACCTTGGATATGAGATAAGTCTGGCACAGGGTCTTGGTAGTTAGCTCTCTGTGGAGATCAAACTCCTTACATTAGCAATTGTTAATCATCACTCTACAGGCTGGGGCAGAAGTAATAGGGAAGCCAATAAGAAATACAATAGAAATATATTTATTATTAAAGTGTGGCAGTATCATTTGCAGCCTGTGCAATCTTGCTTGCTAAATGATGCAACCAGAAATCAAGGTTGTTGTTAAAAAATATTTGTTGGGTAATTTATGAGGAAGTGTGTCCAGTCTACTGCCTCAGAAATTGCTACCCGGTGACTATTAAAATAACGTCCCCAGCTATGTCGGTGTTACTTGAAAGAAAACAACCAACTTAGGGCGTTAAATGTATTTTAGAGGGGGGGGGCTTCTCTTTTTTGGCGTAATTCTTGTTTATTTATCGTAATTTGTCGTAATTCTTGTTTATTTATCGTAATTTGTCGTAATTCTTGTTTATTTATCATAATTTGTCGTAATTCTTGTTTATTTATCGTAATTTGTCGTAATTCTTGTTTATTTATCGTAATTTGTCGTAATTCTTGTTTATTTATCGTAATTTGTCGTAATTCTTGTTTATTTATCGTAATTTGTCGTAATTCTTGTTCATTTATAGAAATTTGTTGTAATTCTTGTTTAGATATGAAGATGGATATATAGTTTGGAATAGACTGAGATAGATAGATAAACAAAATAATATAGATAGATATGAACAAATGGAGATAGATATATATTTTCTACAAGTAAATATATTTGTGGGGTGTCGCTTCTTTTTTGTCGTAATTCTTGTTTATTTAAACTAAAAACAAGACATTAAACAAACATGAATAAAAGAAAATCTGAGACACCATAGCTGGGGACGTTATTTTAATAGTCACCGGGTAGTAATTTCTGAGGCAGGAGACCGGGACGCACTTCCTCATAAATTACCATTTGTTGGATGCAGGTTTTGGTTAAAACTGCATAAGCCACAGGTTAGCTCCAAAATGAAACAAAATTGGATTCCAAGAATACGCTTGTCGTTTCTTTATTCACTCTTCTGATTTATGCTGATTGGGGCTGTGGTGTGTGATGCTTTTCAATATGGTGCTGGTCCCTTAGTATTGCCTGCCCTGTCATCTGGGGCTGTAGAATACGCCGTTTGCACCTCTGGAGAAGGGTAAGAACCCCCACTCTCCAATGGAGCCAATGTTGGCCGTGGGTGGCAACCCATAATGCCTGTGGACAGGATTATGGTGGCTGAGCAGTTTGTGACCCAGGTACTAAGTAGTCCGTAACATGCAACACCCCACTTCAAACCATACTTGGACGAGATGGGCAGTTGGAGAGGACAAATCCGAGCCATTGGCTGGTTGAACCAAACTCTAGCAACTATATGATTAGTTATGTTTGACCGTATTCTTCAAATTGGTCTTATGGCAAATACCCACAATTTTATCATAATGGTGCTAGAAGGCGGAGGCTGAGGGATAACTATCAGTATTTATTAATACACATAATTGATGAAAATTATTTTTTAAACAAATCATATATATATATATATATATATTAACAAAACAAGATTTGACATTAAATAACCCACAATGGTTGATATGCCATTAAACCAAACAACCTTACTATCATAATATGGACAGCAGATGATGACTTGGTCAGTTTTCTGTCTCATTCTGTCTATGTTCTTCTTGTGAACAACAATAGTGGATGATGGTTGAATCAAGTGCCAACCCAGTGCCACCACTCGTTTGTCTGACTCCTGATGGCTTTTGGAAAAGAAAACCATTTTTCCTGCATGAACTCCTCGGAATTTAAAGTACTTTAACTCTTAGCATCCTGTTGAGAATTCCAGAGCCCCATTCCTATAAGGATTTATTTTAAAAAATGGCTAAAAATGATCCTTTTCATTTAAAGTTAACCTGAGATATTTCCCTTAAATTAAAGACTTCTAAATATGTTTAATATTACATTTAAACAAAGGCTATCGTTTGGGATGGATTAAGAAACAAATGTGACTTCCAGCAGGGCGGAATAAGGTGGTATAGGACATTAAGAGTTAAAAAATGACACTCTTGTCTACTGACCTCTGACTGTATTGGTGCCGAAGACTTGAGTTTATTATGAACATTAAAAAAAACTAATCCTTTCATCCCATTGAGAAATCCTTTTCTTTCTATTTTATCATGTATTAAAATCTACCAACCTCCCTAATTTGTTTATCTATCCTTTTGATATTACTATATACAGACACATCCATACATATATGCTGCCTATGCTCATTTACTTGCTTATAGAAGTCCGTCACAGATGAAGATGACCTGACTTGACATGGAGTGAAACTTGTGCATGAGATATTTTAAGTGGAAAGAGGGTGTGCAGAACTCGGTCCACTGTCTTGGCAGTCCAGCAGCTATTTCAGTGGCAGGGTAAAGTCCAAGATGGCTGGACTGCTGAGCTGCTACAGGGTGCAGATACTGAGAATAGGCTACTCTGCCAAGTACTTTAAAAATTTTTTTTTACATAGATTGAATACCAACGTAGTGCATAGAATTTATAGGCCAATTAACAGCTATTATGGGATAAGAGGTAGAATTTAAAAATATTTTATTTACTTATCTTTAAAATTCTTTTGGGTTTAGATTAAGGATTATGTGATACCAACTTCCTAATTCTATGATTTTATAGTTAAGCCCAAAGAAAAAAAAATCATGTAAATTATTGGTATTTTTCACCTGTAGGCAGAAAACTTATAAAGTGTGTGTGTGTGTATGTATATATATATATATATATATATATATATATTATATATATATGCTCCCCAATTTTCAGGTTGAGCACTCTGTTTAGAAGGGACTAATTGCGAAAATTCACCGCTTCGGCGCAAAGCTAGTCTCACTGGTTTACAAGTTAGAGACCTCTGGTGAGTTTATTTCCGGTTTAGGAAATATAGCGATTATTCTGCCTTCTATTCTTGGCAGCTGCTTGTGGACCCATCGGTAAGAGACTTGACGAGCGAAAGTTCGTTCGGGTCTCGAACCTGACCAGAGGTAGTTGCTGAAAAATAGGTATAGCTGCACTGATGAGGGGTAAACCCCGAAACGCGCGTCTGTAGATTGCTTTATATATATATATATATATATATGTATGTATATATGTGTGTGTGTATATATATATATATATATATATTATACTAGACAAAATGTGACCAGTTGGGTCACCCATTGAGCTCTAAGTAGATAATTGGGATTAGGGAAAAGTGAGTTTGTAAAGCAAATTAAAACAAAAAATACATAGATAAATAAATAAATACAACTGGAGAATTAAAAAAACAAAAGATCCATTAAAATCATTTTGCAAGATTTCTAAGGAAGGAAACGTTTGACCTAATTTAAATTTATTAAGAGCCAAGATGTTGGCCCAGCTGGCTGTTTATGAAACGTAACATACATTTCATAACTCTCAAATATCTCTCTCCATGCTCACTGAAAAACTAACATATATAACGCGGAGGTAATCAAGATATACACAGAGTGGGTGAAAGTGACAGGCAGAATGTCATGTAAGAGACGGGTCAGTTTTTTACTTAATTGCAAATTATGACTAATTAGAACCAATTAAAATGGAATTTTTTTAAAAACATAACTCAATCCTAAAACTAAGGGATAATTTAGTATAACTATTGTGTAATTAAACTAAACAGTAAAAAAAGCCTTTAGGCGACAAAGATTAATTCGCTCAGCTTTAGTATAATAATAATAAATATACTCTGGGTAGAAATCCTAATCAATTTGGTTAGGGGTGTTTTCTATCCCAGCTGTTGCTTGATATCCGTCACTGCTACCTACCGACTCTGGTGTTGAAGTAGGGAGTGCTGGGCCATGACAGGAAGCCCATAGACCTGATAATGAACGTCTGAGAAGAAGCTGCCGTTGTTGGTACTGACAGCTTTTTGGTGGAGGCTGTAGGTGAGTCCTTGGTAGAGATTTGGTTGCTGCTAGAATCAGCTTTGCTCCTTTTGGCAGTGTCAGTGAAGCAGAACAGTAGAGAAAGCAGGTCAGGCACAAGTTGACTTGGACTGCCAGGATCATCAAGTCTTTTAAGGTGTGGCGGCGGAACGATGACGACGATGATGAAGAGGCGGAGGGGAGGCGGCTGTATCAGGTTGGGCAACGCTTTCAGGTGCCTTCTTCCGGTTCTTATCCTCGGCTTCTGCACTTGCTTTCTGTGAAGATTAACAAGCAGTTTGTTAATTATACTAATTAAAACATTGATTGTTGGGGGTGGAGGAGGAGGAAAGAATATGGTGGGTGGAGGAAAGATGAAAGATTGGAGTGAGTAGAGGAGAGAAAACGAGGGAGAAGGAAAGCAAGGGAGTAGGGAAACACACAGGTAATTAAACACATGATAAGGAAATAGAAGTAATAAAGAATAGAAATTGGAGTGGTTTGTTTACTAAACATTGATGTTGGGGGGGTAGGGCGAGAATGTAATAAGAGGAGGAGAAGGAGGAGTAGTAAAGTGATATTGGAAAGGAAGATGAAAAAGGACCCCCCATTACACCATCACCACCAAAAAAGGGAGGAGGATAATATGTTAAAGGAGAAGAAAAAAACATAAAAATCTCTCTTTCTACTAATGGTTTTTTTTCTCTCTCTTTTTTTTCTCTTGGAGGTGAGATTCCTGTTTTGTTTATAACCAAAGATGAGTGGCATCATCTGCCAGTGAGTGCAAGTTATTTGCTTTTGTCTGTGGGTGTATCCTCTCTCTCCCTCCCATCCTCCTGCCTCTTTCCCTCCCACTCCCCTCTTGATACCTTTTTATATGTTTATGTACATTCCTTGGTGATAAGTACCATTGTTAGATATGTATTTTGCCCTGGAAATGAAGAGCTAAATTTGTACTGGTGTGTGTTCACAGGTTTGCAAACACAACAGGAATTTTTTTCTTCTTTTCTTGTGTTCCTAAAATATTCTTCCTGAAACAGATTTAGGAAGCTGATATCCTTTCCTTTACTACAGGATTCAGTAAGACTGGGGAGGGGACCCCCCCCCCCCGAAGGATAAACATTTAAAGTTGAAGAAAAAGATTAATGGCAATAATTATTTGAAACATAATATGCATTTGGCGCTTAGTGTAAAAAGGGAACTGTATTAGGAATTCTGAAATACTTACACTTTATTACAGTTACACACACACTATATATATATATATATATATATATATATATATATATATATATATATATAAAGGGTGGCTTACCGGTGAATATGGGCACGATCGTTGGAGGTGCACAGAATCCAGGGGTTAAGTCCGCGATAAAACAAATACAAAGTAGAGCAAAGAAATGGATACAATATAAACCTACTCGAGTTTCACCGTTAGGATCATCAGGGTTAAATCCACTGAATTAATCGAGTTACCGATTAATTACAGCCGATCACACGTGTATTCATTGAATAACTTGGTAACGTAAAATCTTATTCAATGAACTCACGTGTGATCGGCTGTAATTAATCGGTAACTCGATTAATTCAGTGGATTTAACCCTGATGATCCTAACGGTGAAACTCGAGTAGGTTTCTATTATATCCATTTCTATAATATATATATATATATATATATATATATATATATATGAGAAGTAAACAAACAATGTGTATTTGATATGGCTTTTTTAGCCAACAATTTTTGGGAGAATATGTGCTTAATTGATGTCGTACCTAATTTTTGAAAATCCCTGTTTATAGCTCTGCTGATGAGGCCTAATAGGCCGAAATGTACATACAGAGATTGATTTTTCTCGATTTGTTTAGCCTTACATTTGAATAGGTATGCCCGCCTAATTCATTAATTATTAATTAATTTTCAAAAATTAGGTACGACTTCAATTAAGCACATATTCTCCCAAAAATTGTCGGCTAAAAAAAGCCATATCAAAACACATTGTTTGTTTGTTTACTTCTCATACTGTTGTATAGTAAAAAGTCACCATAAGTGGAATATATATAATATATATATATAAGGATATATACCTTTTAGAATATAAATTTATTTCGACGTTATAGTCACTAGCAAATATATGCACCCTCCGGGTGCAAGTATTAATGTCATAATATATTATATTAAATTATAAAGTCTAAAGAAACTAAATAAGAATGCAGATAAAATGATTTGAAACAGAGAGGGGTATAATCGAAAAATATAACAGCTGTAGCTTCCTCTTCAATCGCCCCCGTCTTTCATTGCTAAACTTTTCTTATTTAGTTGAATTAGGAAGTAAAGAATAGAATTACAGTTATTTCTATTTGTTAATTGATTTCTTTTAAGATTTATCTCCGAGATTTTTGCTCATATTCATTAAGATAAAATCAAATAATTAGAAATCAATAATACAAAGCATATTTATTAAAATCAAATTTTGAATATCAATATGCAAATTAGGCTTGCCGTTCACACTGTAAACCGCTACTTGTTGTACATATAAATACAATTGCATGTTATTAGTACGTAGATATGGCCAGCAGTATTAATAATGAAAAACAATTTTATTAATAATTGAGGCTTAAATAAAAATGATTAATCGAGAATGTGATGTATAATAACTAAATGGATAGTGACTTGAGTAGTTATATAGTTTCGGCTACAGACAAACAAACACATAATCTCCATTATAATAAGATATCAGTTCTATTTTTGTTGAATTTTCACCGTCGGTCTTACTGGTGTGATTTTCCCGTTTGTTTATTTTTTGTTTTTTCACTTTTCAACTCAACAAAAATAGAACTGATGAGACTTAATGATGAAGTAAATTTATACTCTAAAAGTTTATATATATATATATATATATATATATATATATTCATTTATTTATTTATAATACTCCATATATGTAAAAGTATATACGCAAATCTTATATGTACATTTGAGTTCTCAATTTTGGTGGAATCCTATCAAAGTAACGCTTGATATCATTGACTTATATATATATATATATATATATATATAAACACGGTTTGTTTTGAATGGCTTTTTGCCGATAATTTTTTGGGAGAATAAGTGCTTAATTGGAGTCGTACCTAATTTTGAAAATTAATTAATTAATAATGAATTAGGCGGGAATACCTATTAAATGTATGGCTAAACAAATCGAGAAAAATATATATATATTTATATATAATTTTGGAAAAGGTGACTTACCGGTGAATATGGTCACAATGGTTAGTTGACGCAAAATTCAGAAAGGTAAGACAGCGATATAACAAATAAAAAGTGCTCAATATGTTAGTAGAGCAAATTTATTGTACTTGTACCTGTATTACAATATATATATATATATATATATATATATATATATAAAGTGAACCAGGGAGTTTTAAAAAAAATGATATCATTTGGTATGTACAGGGGGTTTAAGAAAAATTGATATAATTTCATAATCTAATAACTTGATTGTGATTCAGATGATCTCAAATTTTAACAGCATATGTAAAAACAATTTAAAATTCTATGTTTAATGTTTAAACCCACTTTTCTTTTCCAGTGAATGGCATTTTTATCCAGTCGTGCTATTACATTTACATTTACATTCAGACTAATACCCTTGGGAAAGGTATGAACTCCTCTCATCCCCTGGCTATGGACTAAATAGTAACACTACTGGCATTCTACAAGGATTTCTTTGGCATTAAATAACCCATGAAGGTTGATATGCCATTACACAAAGAAATTGATTTTCAACATAATAGTATGAGGTCTGCATTCACCCCTCCCCAGATCATAATTTATTGGGGGGGGGATATAATTATTAAATGCTAATTATAACTTCCTCTTTGTTTCCAATTTATTTCTAAAGTGAATTCCTAGGATGTGATTTGAGACTGAGCTTTAATTTTGGCTCAAGTCACACTTTAACTGAGTGTATTTAAAAATACTTAAAAAAAAGAAAAAAAAGAAAAAAAAAAAAAAAAAGCAAACCTGTCACTTATTTATAAGATAAAAAAAAAATTATCAACCTGGCATGTACAGGGATTAAAACCTGGCAAATGCCTTCAGGGTAACGTTTGATATGAGGGTATCAAACTGTCAGTTAGATAGTTTATCATATTTGTTTAGTTACAATATGTTCCATATTTTCTGGCCTTTTAACGCATTTCTCCTCCTTCCTTTTCTTCTCAATGTATCCAACTATTACTGTGTCTAATGTATTTGTATTGAAGATATGAGGCTAAACACTACAGACTTGTTGAAAAGTTCCCAGCCCAACCAAGAAAGGAATAAGCTAGTGCCATGTACACATATTCACATCTTGCAGTGCAACACAGTATTATTTCTCAAATCACGTTAACTATTCTGTCTAAAATTCAATGAAAAAAAAAAAAAAAGAAAAGAAAGGTAATTCTCCTTGTTTGGACCAAGAACTTTTCATCACCACCTCCATAACATATTGTGTGTGTGTGTGTGTGTGTGTGTGTATATATATATATATATATATAATATATATAATAAAATCTCAATATATAAGAACTGGGTTAGCTCAATCGGCAGAGCGTTCGGCTAGAAACCACAAGGTTCTAGTTCGATACGCCTCGCCAACTGTGCGGTAAAGTAAGGAGCTGATGGTAGGTGTGGCGCTCCACCTAAAATAATCTCCTTGGTCTAGTGCTAGTGAAAAGGGGATAGACTCCTCGCTGCATGGCTGATACTGACATTAGGTCGCCCGACGACTTTACTTACTTATATAGTCTTTTGAGACTGCAATGCTGATGATGATATCTCAGTAGGTAGATCACCAGGTTAGTTGGTGTTAGGATGATTCTAAGGTGGGCCTTTTTAACAATGGAATATTAAAGTTGGTCTGGTCCAAGTTAAGAGCTCGATGTTTAATGATTTTGTACAGAGCAATATACTTGGTAAAGAAAAGGTTTAAAAATTGGTTATATTAGCAGTTATAGATCTATTTCTACTCGTGTATATATAATACATATGAGTTTCATCAGAAGGTCTGATGAAACTCATGTATATACTTATACATATGGGTAGAAATAAATCTATAACTGCTAATATGACTGATTTTTAAGCCTTTTTCTTTACCACATGTATATATACACACACATACCCCAACTCCTCTGCAAGTAGGATGTGACACATGGTTAATTTCTTAAGTGGAGTTTAAAAGGTTTGAATTCAGTTTTCCTTCTTGACTGGTTACCTAACCAAGCTTAGAGCCCAGCCAACCCATAGATGGAGGGGGATTAGTTGGATGCATACATTTCCCAAGAGTATTAGTGCCATGGGAAATGCAAATAGTCTCGTCCAAGATTTGAACTCTTGTCACTGGGTCTATTTCTTTCAATGATAACCATTTCATCACGCCAGTCTAGAAGAAGGATAACTTTAAATTCAAACTTGTTAAACTCTGTTTAAGAAATTGACCTTGAGTCGCGTTCTTATATCCATTGTGCCACGTGTTCAACTGGACATGAAGGCTCCCAAGTTCGACAAGAAGGTTCCAGAGTTCAACAAGAAACATCTGAAGAAGGCCAGAGGGCACATCAGCCGAAACATTGTGTATATAACAATAAAGATGAGGATAAAAGTCCAAAAAATCTAAATAATACAAATTATCAACCCTCTTCTCAAAAAAAACGAGACCAGAAACACCTGAAGAAAGCCAGAGGGCACATCAGCCGAAACATTGTGTATATAACAATAAAGATGAGGACAAAAGTCAGAAAACTCTAAATAATACAAATTATTAAGCCTCTTCTCAAAAAAACGAGACCAGAAACACCTAAAGAAAGCCAGAGGGCACATCAGCCGAACATTGTGTATATAACAATAAAGATGAGGACAAAAGTCAGAAAACTCTAAATATTACAAATTATCAAACATCATCTAAAAAAATTCAGACAAGTGAAATCCAAGAAGTTAATTGACAAGATAAGAGTGAAAATAAAAAAAAAAAAACATAGAAGAACTCACCTGCTGTAAAAGGTACATTGTTTTAGTACGTCTAATGCAAAAGCTTTGACGAGTGGCAGCATCATATTCATCTGTACAATGGCTTGCGTATATTCCGCCAATTAAGTCAGCCAATTTTTCCAATGTTTTCATATTGTTAATTGGAAGCCATGACAGAAAAAGTCTGAGACTGATGCCATGTCAATTCACTGACCAATGACACAATTGATTGAATGCAGCTCTTCTTTGAGGTTGCATAAATGTGAAACATTGTGTTGGATTAGAAGACCGTGTAGAGCAGCTAAGGTCATAATTTCATAACTTTTACATTCATCCTGGAAAAAAAAAGGAAAGAAAAAAAATACTTTTAATTACGGACAGGTTATTGCAGATAAATTTGGCACTTTTAAAAAATTAAAAAAATTTTTTTTGAACAAATTGAAAAAACAACATAGGCATCAGATTTTTTTTAGTTTTAAAAAATTTTTGTTTATTTTAAAAATTTTAAAAATTTAAAATTTTTTATTTTAATTTTTTACATTTTTTATTTATTTTTTATTTTTTACATTTTTTATTTATTTTTAAAATTTTTAAAATTTTGTTTATTTTCTATATTTTTATAATTTATTATATAATGATTATTATTACTAGTAAGAATATGCACCCTCTGGGTGTAAGTAGGTATTTGCCATGCATCCCACATATGCAGATGTGACACAAAGGACATTTTTATGTGGGCCCACCACAAGCCGAAGCTCATGGGTGGTAGGTGCAAAAAATATGTTGATCCTGTCAGCATAAACCCAGCCCTTTTAAATCAAGGGAGCAGGTATTGCCTGGGGAGATATCCCCCTGGGATCAACGCTGTTAATATTACTTATCCGGTCCAGAGGCCGAAGCACTCTGGACACAGGCCCAAGGGGCAGCGTAAGTATCTAAGTTTTAATGTAATGAAATACATTAAATGAGAAAGACTAATGAAATTAAATAAGAATGTATATAAAAAGATTACATTTATTTTAATTATATTTTAATTGGTTTCTATATAAAATCATTCATGGATTGATTTTCATATGTTGGAGAATAAAACAATAATATTAGTGATCAATAACACCAAGTAATTATTTATTAAACCCGGTTTTGTTAAAACAAGTATGCAAATTAAGCTCACCATATATTATGTAACCCTTATTTCTTAGTAATATAAGACACATTGAAGAATTTTTCAGTGCACAACATGGGCTGTTTTGAGGCAAAAGCTAACTCATTTTACATATAGACATCATTAATAAATAAGATTTATTCTATGTATTAATGATTTTGACTATAAATTAAATAATCATTGATAAACTTACGTTATTCCTGAGGGTATTGTGACATAAGCAGTGACATAGTTTCGTTTACAGACACACTGAATATCCATTATAATAAGATTTATTGATTATTTATATCTATTATTTTATTTGCTTTTTATATTTTTAATATTAATCATGTTTCTATATTTTTTTATTTAATTTTTTTTTTTTCTATTTGGAGAAATACAAATAAAACAGCAATCATATTTTTGGTAAATAAATGACAAGACTGAACATAATTTATTTTTATGATAAAAAAAAAGAATGAAAAAAAAAAGAAGGGTAGTGAAGGGCTTGAGACACAAGCCTGCTCTGAAAACATTCATGAGGGTAAAAGAAAACAAAGAGTTTAGGAACAGAAAAGAAAGGAGAGAGAGAAGAGAGGTGTGTATGTATTTACCAAACTCCTCTGCCACAGGCAGATTGACACAAGTCAGTTTTTTAAACAGAGTGAAGCTGGTTTAAATTCAGAATTTCGACAACCAGAGTTCAATCCTGGATGAAGCTGTTTATATATCCCTATGGGCTAATGCCCTAAAAAAAGGCAAAAAAATCTATCCATTCTTCCCACCCTTAACTTGGATAAGTACTAGAGCAGACTAAGTTATTTAGTCTTGGTTAGGCAACTAGGCTAGAAGAAGGAAAAAAACTGAATTCAAACCAGTTTTACTATACTTAAAAAATTGACCTTGTTTCACATCCTACTTGGATAAATGCATATCATTGTATTATTCATGATTTGAAATATTAGTTTGCAATGTTCTGGTATTCAAAGGATGTAGAGTATGTTTTTCAGCCTGTATCTGCCTGGTAATCAGGGGTGCATATGAAACCTGGTAGGTAAGGAGTTAAAACAACTTTACTCTCATCTTTGTTTTTAATGGCACATCAACCTTCATGGGTTATCTAATGCCAACACCGTCCTTGTAGAACACGTTGTGATACTATCTAGCCCATAGCTGGGGCATGAAGGGGTTTATACATTTCCCCCAAGGGTATTAGTTTAAAAGGAATATAATAGTGTGACTGCAGTTTGAACTTGCTTATGACAATGGTTGCAGTCTAGCACGTTAGCCATTGCAACTCACCTTACCCTTATCAGAAATGAGAAAGATATAACCATTGTAATGGAAAGCTACAAGTAATTCAAGTTAAATGTTTTTGGGTGATTTTTGTAGTCTTAGCTGCACAAGAATGCTGCATGCGATCCTAAACAAATCGTGTAAACAACACCCCACAAGAAAGTGGCTGTATGCCCACTTGCCTCCTATCACACAAACATCCGATGAGACAAATACAAGACATACTTGACACGGACTGGAGAAGCGATGATGAACTCATAAGGGATGTTCTGGAGAAACTAGATAATGAGAAAACCAGTGCAGGCCAACAGCAAAGACCTACATACAGTTCTGTGTGGATACCGGTTGCTGCAACAGAGGATCTGCTGGGGGCAATGAATGATAGGGACAGTTGGCGGAAGATTGTCATGGATATCTGTGCTGCTAGCATGACATAATGATGATGTAGTAGTCTGTCTGGAAGGATCCTATTTTAAAAAAAAAAAAATGAATGTTTTTGGTACTTTGTTTCCATTTACAGAAGTGGCTGTTAAATCTCAAAGCAATTGTTATAGGAGTTTTGTTTCTTACTAGGTTATTATCCACTTGTGTAAAAGGTCTGCTTAGTCATTGCAAACCATATCCTGTTACAATTCACCAGGTATTCTATCTAATTGCATTTTTTCTTTCCTGCTACTATTTATCAACAGGTAAGGCTTTTAATCCTGCAACCATAATGTCATCCGTTACTCTTCACTACTCTTTACCTATATTGAAGTTCCAGGCTTCACCTTTTATTCGCTGAAGTAAAAGAAACAGATTAGTTAAACCAAATCATCACATAATTTTTTATTGATAGTTATATTAGAAAGGATTAGAGGACAGAATAGATGCTTTAAACTCTTTTTATTTTGTCTGAAATTTTTAGATAGGCTTGAGAATTTGTATTATTTGGATTTTTCAAACTGTTTATCTCATCTTTATTATTATATACACAATGTTTTAGCACGGTGTACCCTCCAGCCTTCAATTATTTATTGTAAATTTTGGGAAATGTTTCTCCAGTTGGACACATGGGCAACAGATATAGGAGCTGAGTTAATCACAGTCTAAGTGACATCATTTGTAGGTTGCAGGTTCATCCTGACCAAGGGTGATATTACATTTGTAACCTAGTCATGGTTAACGGAATAGAACGTCTACCAGGTGGATTGATAAATGGTTTGGTAAAAAAGTCCCATGAAGGCTCGAAGAAGGCTGGAAGATGATTATAAATAAAGATGAGGACAACAACCGAAAAAATCCTTTCTATTTTTTTTCCATCAGGTCATATCTTAAAAGTGAAGCTTACAATGTATACAGGACTTTTTTTCTTTTTTCTTTAGTCTTTGAATCTTTCTTGTTTTTGTATTTAACTTGAGAAATGATCTAACCCACCCAGATGCCATTGAAGCAATTTCTTGTAACCGCAAGATCTGCCTTCAGAGGCTTACCATCTAATGTGGGGATATCTCCAACTTATCTAAAAAATTAAGGTAACAAAAATGCTTATCTTTTTAATTTGTTTATATTAATTCAAAAGAAAATGTAACCATTTCATCCAAGATTTGAACTCTGGTTGACAAACTCTAAATTTTAAACCAGCTTTAACCTGTATAAAAAAAAATGACCTTGTGTCAATAAATCTGTCTGTGACAGAGGGTGTGGTAAATACATACACTGCACCCTCTCTTTCCTCCTTCAATTTTTAAATTCTCAGTCATTGAATCTTCTCGTTTTTTTATTTACCGAAAAACTAACAATAGATTATTTCAGAAAGCGAGAACCCAGTAAAACGTTTCAGTATGAAAGACAACAAACATCTACGTTAAATGACAGTGCTCATTCCTCGTCTCTTTTTATGTATCATCTTTAGGTAGCAAATACTGCAGGCTGAGAAATTATTCTAACACACCCAGATGCCATTGAGGGGGGGGGGTTATCCCCAATTTGACTATGAAACATCTCTTTCTAACATGTGAGATTGTATCAAATGTGCTGTTATGGTGTCTGTCTTTGAACAGAAATCTCACAGGTATATTATCAATATGTAAAAAAAAAAAAGAGAATATTTTAGGTTAATTTTGGTTGGTTGGGTTGGTTTTTTCTTTTAGGGTTATAGTCAACCCAGTTTTTTTTTTTTTCTGGGGTTTATAATGCTTGAATTCACGTCATTTTGATAAAGGAAGGGAATCAGGTGCTAAACAGTTCCTAACTGTGCTTAAGTGTCACCAATTAAATATTGAACAGACTCAATTGCTGCTTAATGGTTCATTCTAGGCAAAATTTCTGTTTACAAGAAACGATTAACTACTTTTATATGCCAAATAATTACAAAAGTCAAATTTTATTAATAGTAATGTGATATAAATATATCATGTTTATCATAGCTTGAATAAAATTATATTTTCAATACTCTATTTAAAAAAAAATTACCTTTCGGGTTAAATAGAGAAAAATGAGTTTAAAAAAATAATTGAACACGACAAAGAATGAATAAAAAAAAACGTTTTCGTGTTGACATGCAATAGAATCCAACACCGCCAACATGTATGAAACAATTATAGTTAACATATTACATGATTATATTTAAGCCTTTACCTACTAACTTTGTGTTCAAGCTCAGTGGCAAAGAGTTCTGCTCTACCTGTCTTTTTTAATCATAACTACCACTGTATAATTCATCATGATTGGAAGTATTATATTGTTTTAATACAATTGGTTGCAAACGATGTAGAGTATGTTTTTTTTTCAGCCAGAATGCTTGTTATGGCTGTTATGAAAATGTTAATCTGAAATAACAGACAAGCAAGAGTTATATCCTCATCAGACATTGTAACTAGATTTTGCAAACCATTGTTAGTGAGTTTGATTCTCAACTGGGTGCTCCATACTTATGGCGCTTGTGCACTATCTATGCTAAGCAAATACTATATACTCATCAATGTGCTGATATTAACTGATCCTGTCTCTCTTTACCATTCTCCCTCTACTCAGCATTGCACTTTATAGCTCTTCTACAACGGCATCTAGTGGTCCTGTAAGAGCTGATGAATGCTAAGTTTTTTGCTGGTTGGCTACACTGATGTGTCGTGTGTAGGAGTCACAAAAGAGAATGTCATTATGAGTCGTTATAAAGTTAAAGATCCAAGACACTCAGTTTTTGAAGAAAAAAATCTATTAAACACTTTATTGATTTTAAACCAAGAAAAATAATACTTAAGAGCTATTGCCAAAATAGTTCAATATGTAAAGTATAATAATCTTGATTTTAACTCTCTCACTCCTTTTTTTTTTTCTTTTCATCTTTTCAGTTATGTTCGATTGAAACAGATTTAGCGTTATTGCTTCACGCACTCAACCTTCTCTGTCTTTCCCCTACTTTCTTTCTAATTATATTTTCCCTGTGTATCATGTCTTTTTTTTCCCTTTCTTTCTTTCTAATAAAAGGATGGTCCATTTATCTGAGGTGATGACCTCATAAGAAAATAAGAACTTGGTGGATAAGCAACATCAAATAATAGGATTACATTTTTTCCCTTTCATCTGACGTCTAATTTTACCCGATGGTGTTGTAAGATAATGGTCATACAATTAAGGAAGCATGAGTATTTATTTAGATGATCCATCTGTTGATTGCCAAATCCCAACCAACAACAAATTTACATACTCTCATCAGGTGCACTGGACAGCATGGATTCCTAGACTCTCTTCACCACCCATCCCTAGTATGCTTTACCATTTAGCTTTTTTACAAGTCGTTTTGGTTAGTCCAAGTGGTGGGCAACCATACAATGGCACTAGGCTAAGAAATTCTTGCTTTGTCTTAATCAGATTTCCATATAATTATATCTGTCTATAGAGTCATCATTTACTATGGTGTGTATATTCGACATTACTCTCAAGTAGATGAAATATTACTAACGCTAGGTATGTGAACTGGCTTAGATTCCAGTGTGGAGAGTCTGCTCTTGTTTAACCCTTTTATCTACACTGTCATCTGCATAGCCATTGAATTTTTCTACAAATGAAGGGAGTAGTTAATTAAAAGTTGCTCCCTCGAAGTAGATTTTTTTTTAATAGGTAGGATGATAATTTACAAGATGTTTTATATACTTTTATTATTGTTTTTGGGTAGTCCTGCCATTTTGATCATTGGGTGTTGCGGGTGCTTCTGGAGGTAAAGAGTAAAACACTAAGCTAACAAATGCTGACTTATTTATGTACATTAAATTTTTTGGTTCAAATTTCAATCTCTTAGAAATATTGGACTTGAACTATCCAAACTTGGCTAAATGAAGTATCTTCTGGTGATAAGGCAGTGCTATGATCATTTCTTCTCAAAAGGTCTTGCCTTCTATAAAGACTAGAACGCTACCCAGTGTCCACCTGGGAGAGAAGGGGTAGCAAAAAATTAATCTTGCAGATCCATTATTATGAATCACGAGTTGGATCCTCACAGGATGCCCCATCAAAATCCCTATGTTAAAAAAAAAAAAAAAAAAAAAAAAAAACGACATGTTGATTCAGCACTCTGAAAAGAAAAATTATTGTCTTCTATTTAAAATCTTAAATGCAAAAGAACTTCTAGTGTCTGTTATCATTTAAATTTTAATCTTTTTAATTATCTTCACAAATATAAATCAAACCTTCATCTACTTTTTTGCTCAAAACCAAGCCCTGGTGATATTAATGTTGTATATATGTTTACTTGTGTTAATTGTTTTATTTTTCATAGTTCATCCGACATACGACAACACCACTGCCTTTATAATAAATGTATAGATAGATATAGATGAAACAAATTTAGTTTCTGTTGTCATTCTGACCCGCTCAGAATTTTTGTAAAGATTATAATTGCAAAGATATCAAAGATATTAAAAGGTACATCTAGTTTCAACCATAAAACTTGTATATTTTGATTGTCCTATATTTATAAGGAAGAATAAAGTATTTATTCCTTATGTTAATATGCGTATAACTATTTAAAAAAATAACAATTTCAAAATCAACAGGATGTCGTACTCATTTATGGTTATTGTACTGATGTGATATAGGACTAAAGTATACTGAGCTCTTCTATTTTGACTGAAATGAAAATGAACTACTTGCAATTGGGTTTTTATGTGAACCTGATATTATGAAGTAATCTCATCAGCTGCTTCTACACGCACCCCAAGTTGTGGATGAGAAACAGATTTTTTGTATATTATTGTTTAGTTTTGGGTTATACAAACAAGGAAAGATTCAAAACTAGAAATAAAAAAAAAAAAAAAAGAGAAAGAAGAAGGCCGGAGGGTACATGACCGAAACGTGTATATACAATAAAAATGAGTGACCAACATCCAAAAAAATCCTTTCTATTATTTCCATCAGGGTTTAATCGTTAAAGATTTGAAGACTGTTTGTTCAGTATTATTTGGAGCTATTGTCCCTCATCTTTTATTATTATCTGTACGTTTTGGCTGATGGCTGCTCCGCTTTTTCTTTCTCTTTTTTTTTTTTTTATTCTTAGTTTTTGAATCTTTCCTTGGTTTTGTTATTAACCAAAACTAAACAATAATATACAAATCTGTTTCTCATCCACAACTTTGGGGGTGTGTTGAGAAGCAGCTTGATGAGATACTTCATCTAATTCAGGTCACATAGAAAAACCCAATTGCAAGTAGTTATTTCTCATTTCAGTAAATATTAGAAGAGCCTCTACTACTTAGTCATAATGTCACATCAGTTACAATAACCATAAAATGGACGACACTCCTTGTGTTTTGAGAATTGTTTTTTAAATGAGGTTAGGCATATTAACATTAGGAATGAAATACATTATTACTTCCTTATAATTATAGACAATCAAAATATACAAGTTTTTATGGTGAAATAGTGTTACTTTTATCATTCTTTGATATCTTGCAATTTATAATCTTCAAGAATCTGAGCGGGTCAGAATGACACAGACTAATTTGTTTCATCTATATCTATTATACATATATAAGGGCAGTTGTGTGTATGTTGTATGTCCGGATGGAAACTATGAAAATAACAATTAACAACAAAGTAAACATATATACACATTAAATATACCAGGTGCTTGGGGTTTTGAGCAAAGTTAATGAAGGTTTTGATTTATTTTGTGAGATAATTAAAAAATAAAAATTTAAATGATAACAGCATAGATTTTTTGCATTTAGATTTAAATAGAAGACCAATAATTTTTCTTTTCAGAGGTGGCTGAAATCAAACATGGTCGTTTTTTTTTTTTTTTTTTTTTTTTTAGCATAGGGATTTTGATGGGGCCTCCTGTGAGGATTCCAACTCGTATTCAGTAATAATGGAATCTGCAAGATTAACTTTGGCTACCCCTTCCTCTACCCAGGTGACACTGGGTAGCCGCTTCTGTCTTATAGAAAGGCAGACCTTATTGAGAAAAATGATCATGCACTGCCTTATGCACCAGAAGACTCTTCATTAGCCAAGTTTGATAGTTCAAGTCCAATATTTCCTAAGAGAATGAATTTTGAACCAAAAATTATGAACAATTAAAAAGGTCATGCATTTTGTTATGCTTAGTGTTTTAACTCATACCTACAGAGATCCCAAACCACCAATGATCAAAATGCAGGCACTACCAAAAACAATAGTAAAAGTATAAAACTCTTTTGTAAATTATCATCCTACCTTAGTAAAAACAAATCATACTTCGAGGGAGGAACTTTTAATTAAACTTCCTCATTTTGTAGAAAATTCAATGGCTATTGCAGATGACAAGTGGGGTAGATAAAGGGTTAAACAAGATGCAGACATCTCCACACTGGATCTTAAGCCAGTTCACAATACCTAGGTAGTAATATTTCATCTACGGAGAGTAATGTCAATATACACACAATAGTAAAGGCATGGACTGCTATACGAACAGATTATTAATTATATGGAATCCTGATGACAAAGCAAGAATTCTTCCTAGTGCATTGTTGGTGCACACTTGGACTAACAAAACGACTGTGAAAAGCTAAATGGAAAAAGCATAGCCTGAGGCGATGGTGGTGAGAGAGAGTCATAGGAAATCCCCTGCTGTCAGTGCAACCTGATGAATGAGTATTGTGAATTTGGATTGGTTGGTTGGATTTGCAATCAACAGATGGATATCTATATTAGTAAATCTCATGTCTTAATTGTATGACCATTATCTTAACCCCCATCTGGTTAAAAATTCGACAGTCCTAAGATGAAGGAAAAAGTAAATCCTATTATTTTGATGTTGCTTATTCCACCAATTCTTATTTCTTATGAGTGTCATCACCTCAGATAATGACCATTCGTTTTAATTAGAAAGAAAGAAAGGAAAAAAGGCATGATACACAGGGAATATAATAGAAAGAAGTAGGGGAAAGACAGAGAAAGGGGTGCAGTGCGTGGAAGCAATAACGCTTAATCTGTTTCAATCGCACATAATGAAAAGATGAACAAAGAAAAAAAAAAGGAGTGAGAGAGTTAAATCAAGATTATTATACTTTTACATTTGACAACTATTTGGCAATAGCTGCTTAAGTATTTTTTTTCTTTTTAAAATCAATAAAGTGTTTTAATAGTTTTTTTTTTCTTCAAAACTGAGGTCTTGGATCTTTTAAGCTTATATCAACGGACTCATAAGTGACATTCTTTGTGGACTCCTACACACAGAATCATCAGTTGTAGGGGCCAACCAGCAAAAACTTTAGACTTCATCAGCTTCTGTACAACAGTAGATGCCGTGTAGTAAGAGCATAAAAGTGCAATGGCTGATAGAAGGAGATGGTAAGAGAAGTCAGGGAATCAGTGTTAAGTATCAGCACAACTTGATGAGTATAAATAGTTATTTGCTTTTTTAGCATAGATAGTGCAACAAGGCATAAGTATGGAGGCACAGTGAGAATCAAATACTCACTAACAATGGTTTGCAAATCTAGCTTACAATGGATGAGGATATAACTCTTGACTTGTCTGTTTTATTTACAATTAAACATTTCATACAGGCAAGCACAAAGCATTCTGGCTGAAAGACATACTCTACATCGTTTGCATACCAATGTATTACAGAACAATATAATATTTCCAATCATGAATTAACAGTGGGTAGTTGATTAAAAGACAGGTAGAGCGAACTCTTTGCACTGAGCTGAACACAAGTTGATAGGTACAAGTAAATATTATCATGTTGAAATGTTAATTTATAAGTTGTTCATACATGCTTGGCTGGTGTTGGATTCTATTGCATGTAACAGAAAACGTTTTTTTGTTTTATTCATTCTTTGTCGTGTCAATTCTTTTTTTAAACTCATTTTTTCTTTTAACCCAAATTGTAATTTTTTTTTAAATAGATATATGAAAATATAATTTTAATTCAAGCTTATGATAGAACATGATTATATTTATATCACATACTATAATAAAATTTGACTTTTGTAGAGTTATGTGGCATATGAAAGTAGTAATCGTTTCTTTGTAAAACAGAATATTTGCCTAGAATGAAACCAGTTAAGCGCAATGAGGTCTGTTCAATATTTATTGGGTGACTACTTTAATGCAATCAGTAGGAAAGTTAGAACTGAATCCTTCTTTATCATAATGACTTTGATTCAGCACTTATATAACCCAGAAGGGTTGATATACCCTAAAAGACAACCTAACGCAACACAAAATTAACCTAAAATCTTCTTTTTTTTTTTACATAATTGAAATATACCTGTGAGATTCTCTGTTTCAAGACAGACACCATAAAGCACATTTGAATACAGATCTCACATGGTTAGAAGAGATTGTTTTCATAAGTCACATTGGGGATTAACCCCCCCTCAATGGCCATCTGGGTGTGTTAGAAATAATTTCTCAAGCTGCAGTTTTGCTACCTAAGATGATACAATTTTACAAAGAGACGAGGAATGAGCAGCTGTCATTACGTGATGTTTGTTGTCTTTCATACTGAACGTTTTACTGGTTCTCGCCTTTCTGAAATAATCTATTGTTAGTTTTTCGGTATAATAAAAAAACGAGAAAGAATCAATGCTGAGAATTAAAATTGAAGAGAAGAGAGGGTGCAGTGTATGTATTTACCACACCCTTCTGTCATCAGACAGATTTATGACAAAGGTCCAGTGTTTTTTGTGAAACAGGGTAAAGCTGGTTTAAATTTTAGAGTTTGTCAACCCGAGTTCAATATCTTGGATAAAGATGTTTCATTTCTTTTTGAATTATATAAACAAATTAAAAAGATAAGCATTTTTGTTACCTTATTTTTAGATAAGTTGGAGATATCCCCACATTAGATGGTAAGCTCTGAAAGCAGATCTGCGGTTACAAAGAATTGGCCTTCAATGGCATCTGGGTGGGTTAGAATCATTTCTCAGTTGTAAATACAAAACAAGGAAAGATTCAATAGACCTAAGAAAAAGAAAAAAAAGTCTGTTCTTGTCAAGCTTCATTTTTAAGATATGAACTGATGGAAAAATAGAAGGATTTTGGTTGTTGTCTCATCTTTATTGTTATAATACTCTTTCAGCCTCTTCGAGCTTCATGGGACTTTTTTTTACAAACCATTTAATCAATCCACCTGGGTAATGTTCTTATTCATTACCATAATAGGTACAAAGTTATATCACCCTTGTCGGATTGAACCTGCCAACCTACCAATGATTGTCCTTAGAATGTATTAACTCAGCTCCTATATCTGTGCACATGTCAACTGGAGAACATTCCAAATTTGACAGAAATACTTGAAGGCTGGAGGGTAACGGCTAAAACATTGTGTATATAATAATAAGATGAGGATAACATTTGAAAATCCAATTAATACAAATTCTCAGCTCATCTAAAAAAATTTCAGACAAAATAAAAGAGTTTTAAGCATCTATTGTCTGTCCTCTAACCTTTTATATAACTATCAAATATAAAATTTAAAATGGATAGTGGGGTTTAACTAATTCTGTTTCTTTTACTTCAGCGAATAAAAAGTGACCTGGAATCATATGGTAAAGAGTAGTGAAGTTAAACGGATGACATTATGTTGCAGGTATTAAAAGCCTTACCTGTTGATAAATAGTAGCAGGAAAGAAAATCAATTAGATAGAATACCTGGTGAATTGGTAACAGGATATGTGCAATGACTAGCAGACCTTCTAACAGTGGGATAATGAACTAGTAAGAAACAAACTCCTAACAATTGCTTTTGAGATTACAGCTCACTTTGGTAAATGAAACAAAGTACAAAAACAATTCATTTTTTTTTTTTTTTTAAGATAGGATCCTTCCAGACAGCTATACATCATCATTAGTCATGCTAGCAGGCACAGATATCCATGACAATCTCTCGGCCAACTGTCCCTATCATTCATTGCCCCCAGCAGATCCTCTGTGCAGCACCGATATCGCACCGAACTGTCTATGTATGGGGTCTTTGCTGGTTGGCCTGCCACTGGTTTTCTCATTATCTAGTTTTCTCCAGAACTATCCCTTATGAGTTCATCATCGCTTCTCCAGCCGTGTCAAAGTATGTCGCGATGGTTTTGGTGTGATAGAGGCATGGGCATACAGGCCATTTCTTGTGGGTTGTTGTTTACCGATTTGTTTCGGATCGCTGGCGGCATTTCTTGTGCAGCTAAGACTACAAAAATCACCCAAAAAACATTTAATTGAATTACTTGTAGCTTTCCATTACAATGTATATATTTTCTCATTTCTGATAAGGTAAAGGGTGAGTGCAATGGCTAACGTGCTAGACTGGCACATTGTCTAAGCAAGTTCAAACTGGCAGTCAACTATTAATCCCTTTAAAACTAATACCCTTGGGGATGTATAACCCCTTCATGCCCCCAGCTATGGGCTAGATATATCAAACTGTTGTTCTAAAGGACGGTGTTGCATTAAGATTAACCATGAAGGTTGATGTGCCATTAAACAAAGATGAGAGCTAAAGTTTGTTTAACTCCCTTACCTCAGTGTCATATGCGACCCTGATGTACGCAGGCAGATACAGCGCTGAATAACATACTCTACATCTTTGAATACCAAACATTGCAAACTACATATTTCAAATATGAATAATACAAGATATGATTTATCCAATAGGATTTGAAACAAGGTCATTTTTTAGTATAGTAAAACTGTTGAATTCATTCTTTTTTCTTCTTCTAGCCTAGTTGCCTAACCAAGACTAAATAACTTAGTCTGCCTAGTACTTATCCATAGTTAAGGGTGGGCGAAGAATGGCTAGATTTTTTTTTGCCTTTTTTAGGGCAATTAGCCCATATGGGATATAAAACAAGTTCATCCAGGATTTGACTCTGGTTGTGAAATTCCTGAATTTAACAACGCTATCACTCTATTTAAAAAACTGACCTGTGTCAATCCTGCTGTGGCAGAGAGTTTGGATAAATACAATACCCGACCTCTCTTCTCTCATTTCTTTTTCTGTTGCCTAAACTCTTTGTTTCTCTTTACCTCATGAATGTTTTCAAAGCAGGCTTGTGTCTCAGCCTTCACTACCCTTCTTTTTTTTTCATTTCTTTTTTTTATCATAAAAATAAATTATGTTCAGTCCTTGTCATTTATTACCAAAATATGCAAATTGCTGTTTTATGTTGTATTCTTCAATAGAAAAAAAAAAAAATTTAAATAAAAATATAGAACATGATTAATATTAAAATATAAAAAGCAATCAAAATAATCGATAATGATAATCAATAATATCTTATTATAATGGATTATAGTGTTGTCTGTAAACGAAATCTAGTACTGCTTATGTCACATACCCTCAGGATAACGTAAGTTATCAATGATTATTTAATTTATAGTCAAATATTAATACATAGAATATCTTATTTATTAAATGATGTCTAATTGAAAATGAGTTACTTGCCTCAAAAACAGCCCATGTTAGTGCATGAAATTCATACCCCCTTCAAATGTGTCTTATATATTACTAAGAAATAAGGTTTACATAATATATGGGATGAGCTTAATTTGGCATACTTGTTTTAACAAAACGGTTAAATAATAATTACTTGGTGTTAATTGTAGCTAATATTATGTTTTTTCTCCCAACATAAATGAAAATCAATCCGCATGAATGATTTTATATAGAAACCAATTAAAATATAATTAAAATAAATGTATCTTTTTATATCATTCTTATTTAATTTTCATTATCCTTTCTCATTTAATGTATTTTCATTACATTAAAACTTAGATACTTACGCTGCCTTGGGGCCTGTGTCCAGAGTGCTTCGGCCTCTTGGACCGGATAAGTAATATTAACAGCGTTGATCCCAGGGGGATATCTCCCCAGGCAATACCTGCTCCTTGATTTAAAAGGGCTGGGTTTATGCTGACAGGATCAACATATTTTTTGCACCTACCACCCATGAGCTTCGGCTTGGGTGGGCCCACATAAAAAATGTCTTGTGTCACATCTGCATATGTGGGATGCATTGGCAATACCTACTTACACAGGGTGCATATTCTTACTAGTAATAAATATCATTAATAATAAATTATAAAAATATAAAAATAAACAAAAATTTTTAAAAATTTTAAAAATAATATAAAAATGTAAAAAATAAAATAAATAAAAAATGTAAAAAATTAAAATAAAATTTTAAATTTTTAAAATTTTTAAAATAAACAAAATTTTTAAACTAAAAAAATTCTGATGCTATGTTTGTTTCTTCAATTTGTTCAAAAATTTTTTTAATTTTTTAAAGTGGCCAAATTTATCTGCAATAACCTGTCCGTAATTAAAAGTATTTTTTTTTTCTTTCCTTTTTTTTTTCCAGGATGAAATGTAAAAGTTATGAAATTATGACCTTAGCTGCTCTACACGGTCTTCTAATCCAACACAATGTTTCACATTTATGCAAACCTCAAAGAGAGCTGCAATTCAATCAATTGTGTCATTGGTCAGTGATTGACATGGCAATCAGTCTCAGACTTTTTCTGTCATTGGCTTCCAATTAACAATATGAAAACATTGGAAAAATTGGCTGACTTAAATTGGCGGAATATACGCAAGCATTGTAAAGATGAATATGATGCTGGCACTCGTCAAAGCTTTTGCATTAGACGTACTGAAAACAATGTACCTTTTCAGCAGGTGATTATTCTATGTTTTTTTTTTTTTTTTATTTTCACCTTATCTTGTCCAATTAACTTCTTTGGATTTCACTTGTCTGAATTTTTTTAGATGATGTTTGATAATTTGTAATATTTAGAGTTTCTGACTTTTGCCTCAATTTATTGTTATATACACAATGTTTCGGCTGATGTGCCCTCTGGCTTTCTTTAGGTGTTCTGGTCTCGTTTTTTTGAGAAGAGGCTTAATAATTTGTATTATTTAGAGTTTTCTGACTTTTGTCCTCATTCTTTTTGTTATATACACAATGTTTCGGCTGATGTGCCCTCTGGCTTTCTTCAGGTGTTTCTGGTCTCGTTTTTTTTGAGAAGAGGGTTGATAATTTTGTATTATTTAGGATTTTTGGACTTTTATCCTCATTTTATTGTTATATACACAATGTTCGGCTGATGTTGCCCTCTGGCCTTCTTCAGATGTTTCTTGTTGAACTCTGGAACCTTCTTGTCGAACTTGGGAGCCTTCATGTCAGTTGACACGTGGCACAATGGGATATAGAACGCGACTCAGGTCAATTTCTTAAACAGAGTTTTAACAAGTTTGAATTTAAAGTTTATCCTTCTTCTAGACTGGCGTGATGAAATGGTTTATCATTGGAAAGAAATAGACCCAGTGACAAGAGTTCAAATCTTGGACGAGACTATTTGGCATTTCCCATGGCACTAATTCTTGGAAATGTAATGCATCCAACTAATCCCTCCATCTAGGGTTGGCTGGGCTCTAAGCTTGGTTAGGTACCAGTCCGAAGGAAAACTGAATTCAAACCTTTTAAACTCCACTTAAGAAATTAACCATGTTCACATCCTACTTGCAGAGGAGTTGGGGTATGTGTGTGTATATATACATGTGGTAAGAAAAAGGCTTAAAAAATCAGTCCATATTAGCAGTTATAGATTTAATTTCTACCATGTATAGGGTATATACAGAGTTTTCATCAGACCTTCTGATGAAACTCATATGTATATATACACGAGTAGAAATAGATTATAATGCTAATATAACCAATTTTTTAAACCTTTTTCTTTACCAGTATATTGCTCTGTACAAATCTTAAAACTGAGCTCTTAACTTGGACCAGACCAACTTTAATATTCCATTGTTAAAAAAGGCCCACCTTAGATCATCCTAACACCAACTAACCTGGTGATCTACCTACTGAGATATCATCATCAGCAATTGGCAGTCTCAAAAGACTATATAAGTAAGTAGTCGTCGGGGCGACCTAATGTCAGTATCAGCCATGCAGCGAGGGAGTCTATCCCTTTTCACTAGCACTAGACCAAGGAGATTTTTAGGTGGAGCGCCACACCTACCATCAGCTCCTTACTTACCGCACAGTTGCGAGGGCGGGTATCGAACTAGGAACCTTGTGGTTTCTAGCCGAACGCTCTGCCGATTGAGCTAACCCAGTTCTTATATATTGAGATTTTATTATATATATATATATATATATATTATATAACACACACACACACCCACACACAATATGTTATGGAGGGGTGATGAAAAGTTCTTGGTCCAAACAAGGAGAAATTACCTTTCTTTTCTTTTTTTTTTTTTTTTTCATTGAATTTTAGACAGAATAGTTAACGTGATTTGGAGAAATAATACTGTGTTGCACTGCAAGATGTGAATATGTGTACATTGGCACTAGCTTATTCCTTTCTTGGTTGGGCTGGGGAACTTTCAACAAGTCTGTAGTGTTTAGCTCATATCTTCAATACAAATACATTAGCACACAGTAATAGTTGGATACATTTGAGAAGAAAAGGAAGGAGGAGAAATGCGTTAAAAGGCCAGAAAATATGGAACATATTGTACTAAACAAATATGATAACTATTAACTGACAGTTTGATACCCTCATATCAAACGTTACCCTGAAGGCATTTGCCAGTTTTAATCTGTACATGCCAGGTTTGATAAATTTTTTTTTATCTTATAAATAAGTGACAGGTTTGCTTTTTTTTTTTTTTTTTCTTTTTTTTCTTTTTTTTAAGTATTTTTAAATACACTCAGTTAAAGTGTGACTTGAGCCAAATTAAAAGCTCAGTCTCAAATCACATCCTAGGAATTCACTTTAGAATATTGGAAACAAGAGGAAGTTATAATTAGCATTTAATAATTATATCCCCCCCCCAATAATTTATGCATCTGGAGGGGTGAATGCAGACCTCATACTATTATGTTGAAAATCAATTTTTTGTGTAATGCATATCAACCTTCATGGGGTTATTTAATGCAAAGAATCCTTGTAGAATGCCAGTAGTGTTACTATTTAGTCCATAAGCCAGGGGATGAGAGGAGTTCATACTTTCCCAAGGGTATTAGTCTGAATGTAAATGTAAATGTAATAGCACGACTGGATAAAAATGCATTCACTGGAAAAGAAAAGTGGGTTTTAAACATTAAACATAAGAATTTAAATTGTTTTTACATATGCTGTTAAAATTTGAGAATCATCTGAATCACAATCAAGTTATTAGATTATGAAAAATTATTATCAATTTTTTTTCTAAACCCCCTGTACATACCAAATGATATCATTTTTTTTAAAACTCCCTGGTTCACTTTATATATATATATATTATATATATATATATTATATTGTAATACAGGTACAAGTACAATAAATTTGCTCTACTAACATATTGAGCACTTTTTATTTGTTATATCCGCTGTCTTACCTTTCTGAATTTTGCGTCAACTAACCATTGTGACCATATTCACCGGTAAGTCACCTTTTCCAAAATTATATATAAATAATATATATTTTTTTCCTCGATTTGTTTAGCCATACATTTAATAGGTATTCCCGCCTAATTCATTATTAATTAATTAATTTTCAAATTAGGTACGACTCCAATTAAGCACTTATTCTCCCAAAAAATTATCGGCAAAAAGCCATTCAAAACAAACCGTGTTTATATATATATATTATATATATATATAAGTCAATGATATCAAGCGTTACTTTGATAGGATTCCACCAAAATTGAGAACTCAAATGTACATATAAGATTTCGTATATACTTTTACATATATGGAGTATTATAAATAAATAAATGAATATATATATATATATATATATATATATATATAAACTTTTAGAGTAATAAATTTACTTCTCATCTAGAGTCTCATCAGTTCTATTTTTGTTGAGTTGAAAGTGAAAAAACAAAAAATAAACAAACGGGAAAATCACACAGTAAGACCGACGGTGAAAATTCCACAAAAATAGAACTGATATCTTATTATAATGGAGATTATGTGTTTGTTTGTCTGTAGCCGAAACTATATAACTACTCAAGTCACTATCCATTTAGTTATTATACATCACATTCTCGATTAATCATTTTTATTTAAGCCTCAAATTATTAATAAAATTGTTTTTCATTATTAATACTGCTGGCCATATCTACGTACTAATAACATGCAATTGTATTTATATGTACAACAAGTAGCGGTTTACAGTGTGAACGGCAAGCCTAATTTGCATATTGATATTCAAAATTGATTTTAATAAATATCTGCTTGGTATTATTGATTTCTAATTATTTGATTTTATCTTAATGAATATGAGCAAAAATCTCCGAGATAAATCTTAAAAGAAATCAATTAACAAATAGAAATAACTGTAATTCTATTCTTTACTTCCTAATTCAACTAAATAGAAAAGTTTAGCAATGAAAGACGGGGCGATTGAAGAGGAAGCTACAGCTGTTATAATTTTTCGATTATACCCCTCTCTGTTTCAAATCATTTATCTGCATTCTTATTTAGTTTCTTTAGACTTTATAATTTAATATAAATATTATGACATTAATACTTGCACCCGGAGGGTGCATATATTTGCTAGTGACTATAACGTCGAAATAAATTTTATATTCTAAAAGGTATATCTTATATATTATATTATATATATTCCACTTATGGTGACTTTTTCCTATACAACAGTATGAGAAGTAAACAACAAACAATGTTTTTTTGATATGGCTTTTTTTAGCCGACAATTTTTGGGAGAATATGTGCTTAATTGAAGTCGTACCTAATTTTTGAAATTAATTAATAATTAATGAATTAGGCGGGCATACCTATTCAAATGTAAGGCTAAACAAATCGAGAAAAATCAATCTCTGTATGTACATTTCGGCCTATTAGGCCTCATCAGCAGAGCTATAAACAGGGATTTTCAAAAATTAGGTACGACATCAATTAAGCACATATTCTCCCAAAAATTGTTGGCTAAAAAAAGCCATATCAAATACACATTGTTTGTTTACTTCTCATATATATATATATTATATATATATATATATATATATATATATAATTAGAAATGGATATAATAGAAACCTACTCGAGTTTCACCGTTAGGATCATCAGGGTTAAATCCACTGAATTAATCGAGTTACCGATTAATACAGCCGATCACACGTGAGTTCATTGAAATAAGATTTTACGTTACCAAGTTATTCAATGAATACACGTGTGATCGGCTGTAATTAATCGGTAACTCGATTAATTCAGTGGATTTAACCCTGATGATCCTAACGGTGAAACTCGAGTAGTTTATATTGTATCCATTTCTTTGCTCTACTTTGTATTTGTTTTATCGCGGACTTAACCCCTGGATTCTGTGCACCTCCAACGATCGTGCCCATATTCACCGTAGCCACCCTTATATATATATATATATATATTATATATATAATATATATAATATTAATGTGTGTGTGTAACTGTAATAAAGTGTAAGTATTTCAGAATTCCTAATACAGTTCCCTTTTTACACTAAGCGCCAATGCATATTATGTTTCAAATAATTATTGCCATTAATCTTTTTTCTTCAACTTTAAATGTTTATCCTTCGGGGGGGGGGGGGTCCCCTCCCCAGTCTTACTGAATCCTGTAGTAAAGGAAAGGATATCAGCTTCTAAATCTGTTTTCAGGGAAGAATATTTTAGGAACACAAGAAAGAAGAAAAAAATTCCTGTTGTGTTGGCAAACCTGTGAACACACACCAGTACAATTTAGCTCTTCATTTCCAGGCAAAATACATATCTAACAATGGTACTTATCACCAAGGAATGTACATAAACATATAAAAAGGTATCAAGAGGGGAGTGGGAGGGGAGAGAGGCAGAGGATGGAGGGAGAGAGAGGATACACCCACAGACAAAAAGCAAATAACTTGCACTCACTGGCAGATGATGCCATCATCTTTGGTTATAAACAAAACAGGAATCTCACCTCACGAGAAAAAAAGAGAGAAGAGAAGAAACCATTAGTAGAAAGAGAGATTTTTATGTTTTTTTCTTTCCTTTAACATATTATCCTCCTCCCTTTTTTGGTGGTGAGGTGGTAATGGGGGGTCCTTTTCTCATCTTCCTTTCCAATATCACTTTACTACTCCTCCTTCTCTCCTCTTATTACAATCCTCGCCCTACCCCCCCCACATCAATGTTTAGTAAACAAACCACTCAATTCTATTTCTTTAATACTTCTATTTCTTATCATGTGTTTAATTACCGTGTGTTTCCCTTACTCCCTGTTGCTTTCCTTCTTCCTCGTTTTTCTCCTCTTACTCACTCAATCTTTCATCTTTCCTCACGCACCATATCTTCTTTCCTCCTCCTCCACCCCCACAATCAATGTTTTAATTAGTATAATTAACAAACTCTTGTTAATCTTTCACAGAAAGGAAGTGCAGAAGCGAGGATAAGAACGGAAGAAGGCTACCTGAAAGCGTTGCCCAACCTGATACAGGCCTCCCCCTCCGCTCTTCATCAATCGTCGTTCATCGTTTCGCCGCAACACTAAAAGGACTTGATGATCTGGCATCCAAAGTTCAACTTGTGCTGACTGCTTTCTCTACTGGTTCTGCTCACTGACACTGCCAAAAGGAAAAGCTGATTCTAGCGCAACACCAAAATCTCTACCAAGGGACTCACTCTAGCCTCACCACAAAGCTGTCAGTACCAAACAACGGCAGCTTCTTTCAGACGTTCATTATCAGTTATGGGCTTCTGTCATGGACAGCACCCTACTTCACACCAGAGCGGTAAGGTAGCAGTAGACGGCTATAGCACGCTGGAAGAAAAACCCCTAACCAAATTGATTAGGATTTCTACCCAGAGTAAGTATTTTTATTATTATACTAAAAGCTGAGCGAATTAATCTTTGTCGCTAAAGCTTTTTTTACTGTTTAGTTTAATTACACATAGTTATCTAAATTATCCCTTAGTTTTAGATTTGAGTTATGTTTTTTAAAAAAATTCCATTTTTATTGGTTATAATTAGTCATAATTTGCAATTAAGTAAAAAACTGCCCGTCCTCTTACATGACTTCTGCTGTTCACTTCACCCACTCTTGTGTATATCTTGATTACCTCGCGTTATATATGTTGTTTTTAGTGAGCATGGAGATGAGATATTTGAGAGTTTATGAAATTGTATGTTACGTTTCATAACGCCAGCTGGGGCCAACATCTGCTCTTAATAATTTAAATTAGTCAACGTTTCCTCTCTAGAAATCTTGCAAATGATTTTAATGATCTTTTGTTTTTTTAATTCCCAGTTTATTTATCTTATTTATCTATGTATTTTTGTTTAATTTGCTTTACAACTCACTTTTCCCTAATCCATATCTACTGAGCCTCAATGGGTGACCAACTGGTCACATTTTGTCTAGTAATAATATATATATATATATATATACAGCACACCATATATACATACTATATATAATTATTAATATAAAGCAATCCTACAGACGCGCGTTTCCGGGTTTTACCCCTGCACAGTGAGCTATACCTATTTTTCAGCAAACTACTCTGGTTCAGGTTCGAGACCCGAATCGACTTTCGCTCGTCAAGTTCTTACCGATGGGTCACCAACTGCCAAGAATAGAAGGCAGAATAAATCGCTATATATTTCCTAAACCGGAAATAAACTCACCAGAGGTTCTAACTTGTAACCAGTGAGATGATTTGCGCCGAAGCGGTGAATTTTCGAATTAGTCCTTTCTAAACAGAGTGCTCAACCTGAAAATAGGGGGGGTGGGAGCATATATATATATATATATATATATATATATATTTATATATATACATACACAAACACGACACTTTATAAGTTTTCTGCTACAGGTGAAAAATACCAATAATTACATGATTTTTTTTTCTTGGGCCTAACTTAAATCATAGAATTAGGAAGTTGGTATCAAGATAATCCTTAATCTAAACCCAAAAGAATTTTAAAGATAAGTAAAAAATCTTTTTAACTTCTAGCTCTTATCCCATAATAGCTGTCTAATTGGCCTATATCATTCTATCACTACGTTGGTATCATCTATGTTAAACAATTTTTAAAGTACTTGGCGAGTAGCCTATTCTCAGTATCTGCACGCTGTTAGCAGTCAGCAGTCCAGCCATCTTGGACTTTACGCTGCCATGAATAGCTGCTGGCTGCAAGACAGTGGACCGAGTTCTGCACACCGCTCTTTCACTTAAAATATCTCATGCACAAGTTTCATCCATGTCAAGTCAGGTCACTCAATTGTGAGACTTTATAAGCAAGTAAATGACATAGCAGCATATATGTTATGGATGTGTCCTGTATATAGTATATCACAAGGATCGATAACACAATTGGAGGTTGTAGATTTTAATACATGATACAATAGAAAAGAAAAGGATTTTTCAATGGGGTGAAAGGATTCGTTTTTTTTTTAATGTTCTAAATAACTCAAGTCTTCGCACCAATACAGTCAGAGGTCAGTAGACAAGAGTGTCATTTTTTACACTCTTATGTCCTATACCCCCTTATTCCGCCCTTGCTGGAAAGTCAGCATTTGTTTTCTTAAATCCATCCCAAACGATAGCTTTTGTGTTAAAGTAATCTTAAACATATTTCAGAAGTCTTTTAATTTAAGGGAAATATTCAGGTTAACTTTAAATGAAAAGGATCATTTTTAGCCATTTTAAAATAAATCTTTATAGAATGGGGCTCTGATTCTCAACAGGATGCTAAGGTTTACAAGTACTATCTAAATTCGAGGAGTTCATGCCAGGAAAATGGTTGTTCTTTTCCAAAAGCCATCAGGATCAGACAAACGAGTGGTGGCACTGTTTGGACTTTGATTCAACCATCATCCACTATTGTTGTTTCACAGAAGGAACATAGACAGAATCGAGACAGATAAATGACCAAGTCATCATCTGCTGTCCATATTAATGATAGTGGTTGTTTGGTTTAATGGCATATCAACCATTGTGGTATTCTTAATGTCAAACTTGTTGTTAATATATATATATATATAATATATGATTTTGTTTAAAATAATTTTCATCAACATAGTGGTATAATCAAATACTGCATAGTTATCCTCAGCCTCCGCCTTCTAGCACAATTATGATAAAATTGTTGGGTATTTGCATAAGACATTTGAAAATACGGTCAAACATAACATAATCATAATAGTTGCTAGAGTTTGGTTCAACCAGCCAATGGCTCGGATTTGTCCTCTCCAACTGCCCATCTCGTCCAAGTATGGTTTGAAGTGGGGTGTTGCATGTTGGGACTACTTGTACTGGGTCACTGCTCAGCCACGCTAAATCCTGTCCCACAGCATGTATGGGTTGCACCCAACGGCAACATTGGCTCCATTGGAGACGTGGGGCGTTCTTACCTTCTCCAGAGGTGCAAACGGGCTATTCTACAGCCCCGATGACGGCAGGCAATACTAAGGGACCAGCCCATTTGAAAAGGCATCACCACAACAGTCCCCCAATCAGCAATAAATCAGAAGAGTGAATAAAGAACGACAAGCATTCTTGAATCCAATTTTTGTTTCATTTTGGAGCTAACCTGATGGCTTATGCAGTTTTACCAAAACCTGCATCCAAAAATGGTATTTATGAGGAAGTGCGTCCCGGTCTCACTGCCTCGAAATTACTACCGTGACTATTAAAAATAACGTCCCCAGCTATGGGTTCAGATTTTCTTTTAATTCATTTGTTTAATGTCTGTTTTTAGTTTAAATAAATCAAGAATTACGACAACAAAGAAGCGACACCACAAATATATTTACTTGTAGAAAATATATATCTATCTCCATTGTTCATATCTATCTATATTATTTGTTAACTATCTCTCAGTTATTCAACTATATATCCATTCTTCATATCTAAACAAGAATTACAACAAATTTCCTATAAATGAACAAGAATTACGAAAATTACGATAAATAAACAAGATTAGACAAATTACGATAAATAACAAGAATTACACAAAAATTACGCATAAATAAACAAGAATTACCGACAAATACGATAAATAACCAAGAATCCGACAAATTATGTAAATAAACAGATTAGAAAATTACGATAAATAAACAAGAATTACGACAATTACGTAAATAACAAGAATTACGCCAAAAGAGGAAGCCCCCCTCTATAAATACTTTAAGCGCCCTAAGTTGGTTGTTTTCTTCAAGTAACACCGCACTAGCTGGGGGACGTCTTTTAATAGTCCCGGGTAGCAATTTCTGGGCAGTAGACTGGACAACTTCCTGCATAAATTACCCAACAAATATTTTAACAACAACCTTGATTTCTGGTTGCATCATTTAAGCAAGCAAGATTGCACGCTGCCAAATGATATGCACACTTCAAATAATATATTTCTATTTGTATTTCTTATGCTTCCCTATTACTCTGCCCCAGCCTGTAGAAGTGCTGATTAACGCAATTGCTACTGTAAGGAGTTTGATCCACAAGAGAGCTAACTACAAGACCTGTGCCAGCTTATCTCTATATCCAGGTAGTTGCATAATTTCCATTGTGCAGAGAAAGGCCAAGATTTTTCTAATGCTGGTTTTCAAGGTCTTCTTTTTAAGCTAAATCATCTTACTACAATCTTTCTCACATACTATTGGTTTTGTTCCTTTTAACTAAATGCAAGCTAATGAATATCACTAAAATTGAAGAATTACAACCACCTCACCTCCATTTCGATTTTTTCTTTTCCAAAAATTTTCTAATGAATAATCCAGATTATTTGAAAACAAAAATATTTCAACCTAAAAATGGATGAAAGGTTTTAAATCATTTATAAAAAAAAAGGTTGAACTGAGTAATCCAATGGTTTCCCTGTCTTGGCTTGATATAGTCAGTAACTAAAACTCAAACTAAAGAAAATTACAATTTAAACCTCATCAAACTGGGGTAAAGGGTGGGCGCTCACATGGGTAATTGTTAATGAGCTATCAGACCATTATGCTCTTTGGGCATCTCTTGTTTTTTCTATATAAAAAACAATCTTTGCACAGAAACATGTAATACAATATTAATAACAATATCTATATACAGATCAAATTTTGTTAAGTAATCATCATCAGATAAGTTCAACAAAAATGCCCTCGTAAATTTTTTTTCTCTACATTTTTTTCTCATATCATCCAAATTTTCTTAATGATTTTGACACTATTGCTGTTATTTGATTGATTAAACAACTTCTTAGAAAAATATTATTACTCTATTATGAACAAAATCCTTGGTTAATAAACTTATTTTTTTGAATACCTTTGGGAGTAATTTTCCAGTTCAAGAAAAATATTCTTAAAAAATGTCTACCATAATTGAAATTCCATTTATTATTTTGGAAGTTTCAATAGATCATCTCTCATTCTTTTTTCTAGTTTATGTATTAAACTAATTCTTCCAATCTCTTTTTTGTAACTGTATCTTTTATTATTTTTTTCACTCTTTTTCTGTATGCTCTCCTATCTTTAAAGTCAGTAAAGTCGACGGCGGCCTAAAGTCGGTATCAACAGTCAAGCGAGGAGTCCCCTACATCCCTTTTCAAATAGCGCTAGACCAAGGAAGATTGTTTTACATCCGGGTGGAGCACTACACCTACCATACAGCTCCTTACTTTACTGGCACAATCTGTGCTACTCATACGCTGATTTGCGAGGACGGTATCGAACTAGGAACCTTAAGTTTCTAGCGAACGCTCTACGACTGAGCTAATCCGGCCTCGAAATATCTTAATATCAACTCCAATTATAATGTCTAGACATGGAGCCCAGGCCTGGTAAAATTGTTCTATAATAAATTTTGGACCTTAAATTAGGGTTTTTATATTTAAAAACATTTAGCCTCCCTTGAAATAAAATTTATAGACAATCCAAGCCAATTATTCCATTCCTCAGTACAGTAAATACAAAATATGATTGTCAGTTAAAAGTAGCTCAGCCAACACTTACATCACATTCATTTACTTTTTGATTTCCTCATTGATTATCACTGGGTGCCCTTGATTTCTGGCTTGTGCAACAACAAAGATTTGTGTGATTACTTCCATCAAACTGTTCTTATGCTAAATCTGCCTTAAGCTTTCTTATTTTTAAATTTAGTACAAAGAGACAGATTATATATTTTTTTAGTATTTTATTACAGTTTAAGACTTTTAAAAAAAATCTTTCTTCCTCTTCTTTTAAGTTTTAAAACTGAAGTTGTTCTAATTGAATTATATTTGAACAGAATTCAAATAACATACTAGCCCGGTTGGTAAGCTTAGAATGTTGACTGTATCCACACACCCTTCTCCACAGAGGGCAAGATCCCCTCTTCCCTCCAAGGTGGTCGCCGAGTATGAAAACTTCCTGGGGAGTGGGATGCCTTTTTCATTGCAATATTCCCCTGGTTCAACCTGGTTCTTCGCTAGATAAGTTGAGGAGAAAAAATGATTTAGTTGACCATAAAAATTGACTTGGGTGCTCACATCTGCTCATGGCAGAAGGCGGTGGTGAATACCTACTTTTAGGTTCACTCGACCCATGATC
>CM042152.1:60418451-60459007 GCA_023376005.1 Doryteuthis pealeii | reverse complement strand
TAAGTCATTCAGATAATGTGCACGCCACAATTTTATGCTAGGAATTTTTAACAACCTAAAGTGAAAATTACCATGAAAAGTTCTGAAAAGATTTAAATACGAATAATAAAATAGAAAAAAACAACATTTACCTGTTATCTATTATTCTGTCAGCAAAAGTGCGATTGATCATGGCCCAGTAAACCTACTAATAAACCTGCTAATGGCAACTGTCGACTATTGTTATTAGTAGTGAACTGATAACTTATTCATAGAAACTGCTGGCAGAGTGATGAGTACCTAAAATTTAGAAAAGGAAAAAAAAGCAATGAAAATTAATTACAAATCAATTCCATGTGAATTTTTTTTAATTCTTTACAAACTTGTAAAACTTCTATGGAATTTGTTAATGATCCTTAACCCAGATTTCACAAAATCTAAAAAAAGCAGGGTACTCTTTCCTAGAAAAAAAAAATGTGTTTCATCATTTACAAAAAATAACTTTTGCTGCCAAACTGTAGTGGTCAAAATACCAGCTTTCCAGTAGTTCAAAGACAAGCGACTTGCAGAACTAAGTACCAATGACTGATGGTTGGCTTTGTATATTGTTGTCTTCAAGCTACCAGAACTTGTACAAACAAAAAAGAGTAAGGAGTACACAAAGAGAGATGAGACTTTGAAAGATGTTACAGAAAAGACCTTTATATCATTTTAAATCATCAGTTAGATTCTTCAAATGTTGCTACCTGTTTTGCAGGGCATGCACGGCCTGCTTGAATTTCTTGGTCATTGCTGAGGTCTCTGGATGTGTTGTTGCACTGGAGGTGAACCTGCTTCTAGCTGTTTATATAGAGGAGGGGTGCCAAATCGGCTCCAGATTTGACCACTTTGAAATCAGGTAAACCACATCAATTTGTGCAAAATATATTAACTGTTTTTTATTACCATGTTCATCCCAGAAGTGAGTGCATGGGAGCCAGTCACAAATTTTGGCTTGTTTTTGCCATATGAGCCACGGCTGTTGAGGTAAACACTTTTGGTGGCCTATAAAGGGAATTTGATCTTTGATACTCCATCCTCTTGCTTCCAATCAGGATAACTGCATTTCAATTAAGTAGAATGCGACGTTGTAATCATTTGAAATTGTTCTGTGTAGAATCAGAACTTTTGACCCAACTCTTTATTTGCCACAAAAAAAAAGATTAAAAGAACTTACTCAGATCAAAGAGATGTTTCTTTGTATTCAGCTAATTTTTGGAGCTGCTGAACGTGATGTAAATACAATTTAAATCCATCAATACATGGCAAGGTTTCATGGAGTGTAAGATTTATAATGGAAAGCCGGGAGAGCATGAAAATCGTTTTTTATTTCAAGGTAGAGATCCAATGTTCCCTGTGTCATGCCTAAAGGGAAAGAATAAACAAAATTTTACATATGTCATGTTACATATTTAGATTATATTCTTATTGTTATTGTTTATGCAACAACTGAAACATTATTCATCAGTAGATCTGTTTTATTCGGACTATTGTCCTCATCTTCATTGTTATCTGTTTACAACGTTTCGGTTGGATGTGCCCTCGGCTTTCTTCAGTATTTCTATGCGGATCGGGTATCTTCTTAGTCTAATCGAAGAACCTTCACAGAACTTTGAACCTAACCCTTTATTCAAGTCATGGGAGTATCCTGTAAGGTTAGTTTCTGTATTTACGACAAGAAGTTCCCCGATTTACGACAAGAAGGTTTCCGATTTATTGACAAGAAATACCTGAAGAAGGCCGGGAGGGCACATCGGCCAAAACGTTGTACAGATAACAATGAAGATGAGGACAATATCCGAATTAACGCAGAATAATACATCATCAAGCCTCGTCTCAAACATTTCAGAGAAATAAAATGATTATCAATTAAGTCAACAGAATAGCTGGATTATAAAAAAAACTGAGAGGAAGAAGTAAAACTGGCTCAGCTTCACCATTGGCCAAAGAAGACTTACACATTCTTTTATGCAGTATGAGGATCAACCACAGTGCAAGAACATGCAAACACCTACCACTTGCAAAACATTTTTTCTCATGGAGTGTGGAGCCTTTTGTTCAATCAGAAATATTTCAATGCAAATAATATAAGAGATATGGTTGAGAATCATAACATTGGATGAAATTCTTAATATTCTTCAAATAGTTATAAATAATTTTCCTTAACTTCATTTAGTTCGGTTCAGTTTGGTTTGGTTAATGGTATTAATAACCCTGTGGGTTAATTTAATGTCAAAAAACGTTAGTGTGAAATAAGTGGTATTCAAGTTTCCTTTTATTGGTGTAAATTTTTGTTATTTTAATTATTGGAGCTTATTGCGGGGTGTATTATATCTGATTTCATTAATTTTTTTTATATATTTTCTATTTTCTCTCAAGAAGGATTAACACAGTGATACCTTGACTTAATGGTTTAATTCATTCCAACTTTTAATCAATTCCTTGTGTAAACATTGTCCCTTTTTTCCGGGCACTTAAAACCGATACGTAACATTGTCGTATATCTGGTCACAGTTACAAAGCCGATATACATAATGGGGCAGTGGTGGTGGCGATATATCACGGTACTAAAAATGCCTTCTGTTGAATAAAAATTACAACAAAGAGAAAATTATGTAGTCACAACATGCTAGCCTTTATTATTTGCTGCTTGTTCGTGGGATTCAATCAGAAGGAGGAAAGGCAGGAGATAGAAAGAGAGAGCGAGAACACTAATTGATTACTGTGGACCCATACTAGGCACCAATGGGCCGTCCGTTCCCTACCGTCCGAAGCCAAAAAGAGGCCGGTCCCTTTTTTTCGGTTGTCCACGTCACCACGTGACTTCCGGTCCAACACCCGAAACTTCCGGTTGACAACTCAATTCTCCATTCGGGTCACGCTATGGTCAAACCATCGTTCATCCTGTTTTGTGTTCATTACTCTTTTTAAAAACCTTTACTCTCTCCTTATTTCCTTCTTCCTTCCTTTTCTATATAGTAGTTCTAGGCTCACAAAAGTCAGGAAATATCCCCATCTTGCTACACTTGTATATCAAATCAATTTTCCCATTGGATAAACTGAAATCCCATTAAATCATTCCAGCTACTCCTCCCTACCCACACGAAAAACACCCTAACTTTTTGTTACTTTTTTTTTTAAATAAGAAAAACAGCACAGTATTGTATTAAAAACATAATAAAATATAATGTAATGAATTATGTGCTATAATATGTTTTTAGGTGTTTATTTTTTTCTTAATTATTATTGTTCTTTGGTGTAATAAATTTTGAAAACTAAATGTTTTTTAGTGAAATTATTAACATAAGTGTATTTGTAAAAGTTCACTCATACCATTAAAGTAATATCAGTGTAATAAGTAATTGAGAGTTACCTTCCCTATTTTATTATTAACCTTCTCTTTGGTGTTTCTAAGAGTATATATATCATTTACAAGCAGTGACATAAACTCAGATGAAGGTTGAAAACAGTGTATAATTTACCTTTGCCATTTCAGAAGGATGTTGTAAAAAAATGGAGGAAGATCATCTAACCAAGTGAAAGTAGTACATGAGTAGATGGCTTTCAATTGGTCATAGGTTGGTGTATGGAAAGGTTATTGTTGAAGAATAAGGCGGCCTGAGTCGACTGCTCAAAACGTGACATGAACGGCCAAGTCCTGCTCCTGATGACAGGATAATAAAAAGTGAGAAGTTACATTTTAGTTAACAGAATCGAGAACAAAAAAAATTAATTAAAAACAAAAAACACTCAAAGGAATAAATATAACTTAAAACAAAATCCCCTAATGAAACCAGTCATAACATAATTAACAATGCCACCAAGCACTCCTAAGTGTACTAGCGAATTTAAAAGAAAGATTAGTCACAAAATAAGTAATGGAATTGGGAAAGGACAGGCTGTAGTGAAATTAGTATTACTAAAGATGGGACATTTTATCCAAGACTCAAATTCTTGGAGTTTCCAAAGACCAAAACAAACGTTTTATTGGTTTCTTCTGCAGAGAAAATGTATTTCTTTTTAGAAAAACACTTGTTCAAATCAAGATTTTTAAATTAATCAAATAATTTCTAACACAAATTTTGTAAATTCAGAGAAGTGATAAAAAATAAAATACTTTCAAAGAAAACAACCTAGGTATCCTACACACACACACACACACACACAACACACACACACACATATATATATATATATATATATATAATATAATATAATAAGCATGGTGTGTGTACCAGGTATTTGAACATACCATTGGCAGGCCATTGATAAATTGTTTGTTTGTTTGTTGAGAAAACTATTTGTTCAATAGATGGGATCCTAATAGATATTACCATTCTGGGTCAGAAGTGACTTGAGAGTTAATAACAATGAAGGGGTACTTTACAGTCCCCCAAACCTCAAGAACTGGAAGCCTATGTATGCTGTATTGTATCAGTAATGCAGTATAATATACACATTATTTTGCTATTTTCTTTTTAATCGTAAGCTTCACAGTTAAAAGATTCACTAATGTGGCATCTGTGTGGTACCAAATTTTTTATATTAGGAGGATCAATTCTATACTGTTGGATTATCACGGTAATGATGTATGCAAAATTGTCATTTTCCTATTTATGAACTTCCAACAACAGCAGCGCACTTCACTAAAAATTTGCCAATAAGAGATGATAAAGAAAGCATTAAAGATCGTTTTGCAACTGTTTTTCAAATCAATTTACTGATTGAACTTTCTGCCCAGTAAGACCTATCTTTTGGATTAACACCAAGGAACACTATAGACTAGGATTACCAACTTGCTACTACTTGGACTTATATATTCCAAGGAAACTAACAGACTTAAGGATTACCAACTGGATTTCTGAGAACACAGAACCGTAGGGTTCTGTTGTTCTGTTGTTCCCAGAATCCAGTTGATAATCCTAGTCTGTTAGTTTTTTTACTCTGGAAGGATTAACAATGGTGACAGGATTTTTAAGAATTATATTTGTAATTTAAAATGTCTTTTTACTTCCAGCGAGCCGAGGGTAAATGTGGTGGCTGCCAGGTAATTCAAATGTTTCACACTACATTCAGTATGTTGTTGCTTATCAATACTGTTCCAAGTGTAAGGACTTGTCCTAAAATAACTCTAAGGTCGGCTGACAACCTAAAAACAAAGAGAACATTGTTTTATTGGAAATATTCAAATGTGGTACAAAATCAATACAGAATTATTAAAAGGAAAAAAATAAACAAATAGTCATTATAAGGTCTATCATCTCATCATTCATCATTGTGCACTGACAGCACAGATTCCCATGACTCTTCTTAGCCACCCGTCCCTATCGATCATTGTTCTGGCAAGTCCTCCTCATGACATCCAGTATCCATACATTAAGTTTAGTCTAATCAATGTAAGCTTGCTGGTTGGCCCACTTGGGTGCGTTCTATGTGAGGTGTCTACAGTAAGAACGTCATTTATGAATTGTATACACTCATGCCAAAATGTGTGTACGTGGACTCTCTTAATCTTCATGTCCTGTCAGGTGGTCTAGAATATTCTGACTGTATCCCCCTGCTGAGGGTGTAAGGACTCTCCAAATGGTGTGCTTGAGTAGGAACACTAAATACATCTGTTGGTAAGGCTCCAAATCTGGAGCTCTGTGAAGTGGGAGAACTCCTTTATTGTCATTACTCCCAGATCCAACTCTGACCATTGGTAGTAACCTGTTAGGAGTTCTACCTGTTGGTCAAGTAGATGTGTCTGCAAATTATTTGTTTGGGATAGACTGATATTTCAACTGGCTCCATGCATCCATTTCTGGGACAAATGCAAGGAGGAAAATTAAAGTGTCATTAAAAAATTTCCAACTAATCAGAAATAGAGATACCCCCCCCCCCCAGAAAAGCCGATCTGACCTACTAATGCACTATCTAAAGGGTTATGTTTTTAGCATACAGATAAAATATGGAGGATTGAAATGATATGCAAGACAGTTGCTTATAAATTAACAAGCGTTTTATTAACACAGGTAAGAAAATGCTTTCTACTCTCAACCGACTAACCAGTACTTAAACACTGCATTTCAAACATAAACAAATGCCATCCACAAGTATGATGGCAGATAAACCACTTCTGCTTGAGAAAGTAAAGGGAAGCAAGTTCTTAGCTAATTCTTTTTTGTTATGTACAACCTAACAGTGTATTCTAACAATAAAGAATAGCTAATTTGATCACCCCGGAAGCAGGGAAGACCCTGTTGGATCATTCCTAGGTATAAGCTGACTAACAGCTACCACATGTTTATAGACTATTCAAGAAGCAAGAGCTGACTGACCAATGAAAAAATGCAAAATATGTATTTAACGTTGTTGATAAATTGTCCAAAATTACTTAACCTGATACACTGCCTCATAGAAAAGACCAACAGATCAACAGACAAGGATTAAAACTGATCCTACATATCCTACTTCAAGATCAACAGGCAAGGATAAAACTGATACTACATATCTCTACTTTCAAGGATTCAAAGTACAAGGATTACAAACTTATCCTACATAATCTCTACTTCAAGGATCAACAGGCAAGGATTTAAACTGATAAATACATATCTCTACTTCAAGGATCAACAGACAAGCGATTAAACTGATCTACATATTCTACTCAAGATTCAACAGGCAGGATTAAAAACTGAGTACTACATATCTCTACTTCAAGATAACAGACAAGGATTAAAACTGATTCCTACAATATCGTTTACTTCAAGGATAACAAGGCAAGGAGTTAAAAACTGATACTACATTATCTCTACTTTCAAGGAGTCAACAGACAAGGATTAAAACTGATCCTACATATCTCTACTTCAAGGATCAATAGGCAAGGATTAAAACTGATACTACATACTCTCACTTCAAGGATCAAACAGACAAGGATTAAAAAAACTGATCCTACATATCTCTACTTCAAGGATCAACAGACAAGGATTAAAACTGATCCTACATATCTCTACTTCATGGATAAATTGACTAAATTCAGCCATGAGAGATGAGGACAGAAAGTATTTTAAGATCGTATAAAATGTATTACGAAAAACAATAATGCCAGTGTATAGATTTAAAGGGAAAAGAATTTTCAAGTTCCTACTTACCATTTTGTTTTGGTGCCATGTTCAAATCATCAATAAATCACATGGATTGCCTTACTTCTTCCTTTCTTTGTTAGAGGGCAAAGTTTTCTCTTTTTGCTGCTGCTGCTGTTGTTATCCCTCCAGTTTTCACACACGCCTACACCGACCATTGTTCACGAAGCACTGATTATCTCCAAGAAACATTTGGTGTTTGCAAAGCCGACATGCAAGTGACGCCTTGTTTTTTGTGTTTAACATTCTGTATTCTAAAATGAAAAATCGTTTGTTAGAAAAAAAAATGTTTAAATTATCTTTTTAAGATCTTGCATTCAAATTAGAATTGAGGAGAAAATTTTGGTAAGAATTTTTATAAGACAATTTTGATGAACTGATGATGCATTGGGTTTTTTGTAACAGGGTCCATGATGATAATAATGCTTCTATTTAGGAAGGTGTTAATTATTCTAATTTAGGAATTCATTGTTATTTCCATTATATCAAGAATTTAGATGACGTTCAGTGCGAACGGTCTAATGGTCAAATTTTTTTTATTCAGTTGCAAATGGGTTGAAAATTACTTTATTCTTCAAGTTAAGCAATATACTAAAAAAATACTCAAATAGAAATATATAGATATAGATGAATGAACAAATGATCTTAAAAACATTTTTCTTAAATCAAGAAAAATGCTTAAATATTGGCCAATAGGGCAGGATTCTTGTCCCATCAACATTTTTTTTGCTTTGAAATCTGTTTCAAATAATTTCTCTTCAGTATTATGAAGACTTGCCATCAATGCTGTCATTCTTCTTTTCTATTGGAGCAATTTAGTGCAAATTGTAAGTTCTACTCCCAATATCTGAAGGACCAATTTATTATTGTTATATGACTTTGTAAAGTACAAGTTTATATTTTATTTCTTTCCTTTCTCCTTCCATTCCACACCATACAGTCAATATTTTGCATTGTGCAAGGAAATATTAGTTTTTATTTATTTCATATTTGTTTTCTGATATTTATTTATTTTGATATATTAAAAGTTTAATAATGAAGGCAACATGATGAGATAAAATAACAGTTCTTTAGCATATATATATATATATATATATATATATATATATATATATCGTGTGTGTGTGTAAAGGAATGACTTACCAGTAAAAATATTAGATTGGTCTCAATATTTGGTTGGTAAAGTGTTTACTCGGATGAAGTCAGTTGTTTATAACAAAATATAAGTGCTGATTATATAAGTAGAGCGGATTTAGTATTATAGAGTGTACAGAAATAACCTACTCGAGTTTCATCATAAGGATCTTCAGGCGTTAAATCCCAATGAATTTAATCAAGATATTGATAATTTACAGTTAATCAATATCTTGATTAATTCAGTGGATTAACCCTGAAGATCCTTATGGTGAAACTCGAGTAGGTTATTTCTGTACACACTATAATAACTATATATATAATATATAATATATATATATTATATTATACACACACACACACACACACATAAAAAGAGAATTTTAGTGATATATAGAGGAATTTATTGAATAAACCTCATATTTATCATCTAAAAACATAATATAAATATTAACTTATAGTAACTAATAAATCATGGATGTAGTACATTTTTGTTCTGTATGTTAAAACATTTTGAAGAAAAAAGAACAATTTAACTCGAGCTATCTAAGCAGCTTTAGGAACAAAGCAATTTAAAAAACCTTTAAATTATTGCTTCTCTTTAAATTACACCCAACATAAAAAGTAAAGAAATTTAGAATAACAGATTTTTTTTTAGGTGATGAATAAAATTGTAAATTCATAATTTTTGAGAAGGTGAAAAGAAATATTAAAAATTAATTTAATACGTATCCTTTATTTAAAAATTGATTTATAACTTAACACGAGTTGTTTATTTTTTAGGGGGGGGGGTAGAAAAATTCTGCATGAATTGTTTCCCTTAGATTAAAAAACTTAGAGTTATTTCCCTTGCAATATTTTGGAATAATCTATTTTATAACATAAATATCTGTGTGTCTGTCTGTACAACATCAAGGCGCACGTCCGTTTATAAATGTAATTTGTGGAAACAAGTAAAGACCAAGTTCAATAACATCCACACCAAGAGGGGGTGGAAAATTTTTACCTTTTATTTCTTTAAGAAAAGCTGAAAAATAAAAATATAATTACGGTATAAATCAATGATATCTAAAAAAATTAATGAAAAAAATTATTAAAAAATATAAATTAAATAAAGGATAAAATGTAATAAAAAGCCAATGAAAGACAAATAAAATAAAAAATACAAACAAGAATAATAAATAGCAATAAACAACTTATAAAGAATAAAAGATAATAAAACAAATATATAGAAAATAATTTTTATCAAACTATATATAAAAGATAAATAAGAGATTTATTTTTAACTTTTTAAATCCTGGACTTTGCCAGTAGCTTTGCTAGTATCAAATAAAACTTGCAACCTGAAGAGTAACTGACCTTAATAAAACTTGTCTTTCCAACACCAGGGTCACCAGTTATCAAAACAGGGATATTATAATCCAGCAGTAATTTTAGGATGTAATCATAACGTCAAACTGAAAATGGATAATTGTGATTGAAAGATAATTAAGTTTAGAGAATATATTTGCATTCATGGATTTGAACAATATTTTAAGTATGTGCTTATACATTGTGACCAACATGTTATTATACAAAGTGGCCCAAAAGTCTAGTCACCTTTCATAAAGTCTTGTCACCCTTTAAAATAATTACATAATTACAACCAGAAATTCTAGGAAATAATTTGATTTTTACATTTTTTTTTTATTAGAGGTAAAATAATTACATATCTTATATATTATATTACTAGGCAGTGGCTACCCGGCATCACCTGGGTAGAGGGGGATTTTTAAAGTATTTCCGCAGATCCATTATTACTGAATCATGAGTGAATCTCATGGATGCCCCATTTAAATCCCTATGTAAAAAATAGACCTTGCATTGATCCAGCTACTCTGAAAAAAATTAATGTCTACTATCTAAAATATTAAATGAAAAAAAATCCATGCTTTTATCATTTAAATTTTATTTTTTAATTATCTTCACAAATATAATCAAATCTTTATAATTTGCTCAAAAACCAAGCCTGGTAATATTTAATGTGTATATATATTTACTTGTCGTTAATGTTTTTATTTTTCGAAGTTTCCTCCGGACATACATATACACACAACTGCCTTTTATATATGCATTAGATAGATAGATTAAAACAAACATAATGAAAGTTAAAACAATATGTTGGGGCGACAAGACTTTCAGAGCACCCTGTACAATATTATTTTGTACAAATTTCTTCAGAATTCCTTTCGTTAATTTTGAATACAAATTAAAGAGTAAATTCTACTTACTTCTGAAATGAAACATAACTTGTTTGACATTGTAGCTGCCTGTTAATTTTGAGTCCATGGATAAAAAAGCTCCATGGATTCATCAATCCAATAATCAAACGTTCCATCGGATGGAAAATGAATCGATTTCTCATCTTATATAAATTTCTGTCTTATAGATCACTGTACTGATATTTGTTTCTGTTCATCATTGGAAAAAAAGAGAAAAACATTATCAATTAGTGATTTGAATGAGAAGGCATCACACACACACACATTTATAGGTGATTGTAAATAATTCCCTTCTCTATTTTAAAACTCTTATATATTTATTTTCTGAATCATTATTTTTACAACAAACGAATATGAAAAAGAACATACATAAAATGGAGTTTTATTTTAAATTTTATATGGACACCAGCATTCACCCAGCCTCTCAAGCACCCAAGAATCACACAAACTGATTTTTCCCAGGAACTCTTGTGGAATGGCAGAAATACATTTTGTATTTGTCCTTCAAGTTCTTCCCAAATCATTGGTTTCATAGAGTAGACTTGCTCCTCCAACCAACCCCAAAGAAAAAAGTTGCAGGGTGTTAAATCAAAGCTTCTGTCCGGCCACTCATGCGGACTATGTCTACTTATCCATCTTCCAGAAATGGGGATTCATTCATGCCATGAAGAAGAATAGCAAAATGTGGAAGAGCACCATCAAACAACAACACAGATTTAATGTTACATTGCATATATTATTCAACCCCTATATTTCTGAAGGATGGCCCCTTTTCATATCACGGCGGACTTTCCGTGGATATTACAGAAACCCCAACGAAATACGTGAAGTCACGTGGGACCTGGGTTAGCTCTCAGTTTCAGCTTGGACGTCAGCAGATAAGATGTTTCTACCTTAGCTGAAGCTCACTGCCACACGCGCATTATGTTAGAGAAATATGTTTAGTTAAGAAAAAAGGTTTAAATAATTAATATGTTTTTGTGGTTGGTGAATGTCTTGGCAACAAGACTGCCTAGAAGAAGAAATGAATCAGACGACCAACAGCAAGACGAAGTCCAGACGCTAGAAGATGAACGTAAGATACCAAAGATGAGCAGAAGAATAATAGAAGTAAGAAAGGGAAAGGGTATACAACATTAATTGCTTTTCATTAAGGAACATACATTAAAGAATTGAGAAAAATGTAATTGCATATAAAAAGATTATAAATAGTTTAAAATAGGGAGTTACTTTCAATCACCCTGTATATCTAAGTCGAATAGCGTAGACAGAGTCACCAACACTTGGTCACTGCCAGTTTCTTGCCTATGAAATCATCAAGTGGAGGCCATGGTGTAATGGTTTCATCATAGAAAATGGACTTGACGACCTGAGTTTAAATCTTGGCGAGGCTGTTGCATTTCACACAGCACTAATATCCTAGGGAAAGGTATGCATTCAACATATCTTTCCTGGCACTATGGTTAAATATAGGACAGACTTGGTCTTTAACCTTGGTTAGGCAACCAGTCTAGGAGAAGGAAAACCCTTGAATTCAAACCTGTTAAACTCTGCTTAAGAAATGGACTTTGTGTCACACTCTATTGTGAGGATGGGGTTGGTAAATATAATATATAATCATCAGACTAAGAGTCATTAAAATCACATCAACTGTCAATGTTCACTGTGTCCTAAACTATTCAACCATATGCTATAAAAAAAAAACATATATATATATCAACAATTACTACCATGTAATCATGTCAGTAGCGTAAGTAGTTAATCCAAAGAGCTCAATATATCTTGTAGAATATAGAGCATTAATAATTGATAGAAAAGTTGTAGAAAAGTTTTTTCTCTTCCACGGTTTTGTGTCTAGTACACTGTCTTCATGAGAACTAACTATATATATATATAAAGGAATAAATAAGATACCTGGGTGTAGATATGTGACTGATTTAGCGTTTGAAATTAGAAGAAAGAAAAAAAAAACGGAAATATAAATTTGCTGGCTGACCTCGGCCGTAGATTCAAAACGATGGGCCGATCGGAAATGACCTCGACCGGGAGTTGAGGCGGATGGTGGCCAGGATAGGGCTGACCATATCAGTAGTAAAATCTCAAGTAGGTCGAAACTCCCAGAAGCGAGAGGGGGTCACCGCGCGGTGATGGAGATGGTCCTTTTTAAGTGACAAGTCTTGATGTCGCATGGAAAAGATAAATTTCCTGTTTAAGCAGATTACCGGGCAAAATAGAAAAAACGGAATTAAAGAGAATCTTTGTTTATTGTTGCCTTTAAACACTTAAGAATGAAGATAAACCCTTGTTGAAATCGAAACTAAAGAAAGTCAAATGTATTTTAAAAAACATCAAGTGGCCGGAAAGATGGCACTTAGATTGGTGAGCGGAAGTAATTCGATTGGCTGGTTTGAACTAGAGGGAGGCGGTTACCCTGCTAGAGTAGGAGGAGAGAAAAATTCCTAATATCTTCATGCCGGCCGGAAATAAAATTGTTTCGATTGAAAATGTATTTAACTCAGACGTTTTTGGCTTTGAGAATAGATGAAGCCACGCCGGGCTTGAGAGAGGACGGTTGTGATTGCTGAGGATCACATGCGCTTGGACGGGCTAGCTGACAAGATTAACGCCAAACTGAAAAGCCGAGAGTAACTGACTTCAGCTTAAGACCATTTTGAAAACTTAATCAACTTACGAACTGTTTTTTTGCACAATGACTTTGCAGAAGACCAGAAGTATTAATACGGGAACATCACTCTCACAAGCCCTTAGAGAAAATAATTGTTTGTATTCTTTGTTATTTGAATATAAATTTTATTAAGTTGAAGAAAAAGATGTTGTTGTGTTTTTTATGTGACACTAGGCGCCGTTAACCTTGGACATCAGTTTCGTATAGCAGATTCTATCGTTTGGAGATTCTTAACACAGCGTGGCAATTCGGCTAGAACTTCCGCAAATATAGAGACCCTGCCAATCTGTGTTGATGCAGAAATCCCGATCTTTGACGGCCAATTTTCGGAGATTCTGTGAGCCCTTTAGCTCTGTAGCGACCGACGCGCGTTATAGATATAAATTAAATTTATTTAACATTTCACTGTCAAATCAATCTGATCTTCATCGATTGAAGACTCACACACGGTCTCTTATTTATTCAATTTATCTATAATACTGTGTATATGTAATAAATATACACGCAAATCTTTATAATGACGTTTGAGTTCTCAATTTTTAGTGAATCCTATCATGAAACACTTGATATCATCCACCTATATAACATACATACATACATATATATATATATATGATTGGCATCTTCCATCTACTAAAGTGAGGCGTAGTGTCCACTTGTTTTTTTTCTTCCTTGTAATCTGCAGCTATATAGTATATAATGTATATATATATATATATATATATATATATATATCTTTAAACATTATAGGTTGTTTCGTTTGTTTAACAAAGCACATTTCAACTTTGTGGTTATTTTAATGCTAAAACCATCCCCTCGGCTTATGGTTGGTTAAATAGTACAACTACTGTTTTTCTACAAGGATGGTTTTAGCATTAAATAACCCACAAAGGTTGAAATGCTTTTAAACAAAGAAACCAAACTATAATGTTAAAGATATATTAATATATAATATATATATATATATATATATATATATATATAGCTGCAGATTAAAGGAAGAAAAAAAAAGTGGACACTACGCCATCATCTTTAGTAGATGGAAGGATGCCAATCATATATATATATATATGTATGTATGTATGTATATAGGTGGATGATATCAAGTGTTTCCATGATAGGATTCAACTAAAATTGAGAACTCAAACGTACATATAAAGATTTGCGTGTATATTTATTACATATACACAGTATTATAGATAAATGAATAAATAAGAGACCGTGTGTGAGGTCTTCAAATCGATGAAGATCAGATTGATTTGACAGTGAAATGTTGAAATAAATTTAAATTTATATCTATAACCCGTCGGTCGCTACAGAGCTAAAGGGCTCACAGAATCTCCGAAATTGGCCGTCAAGATCGGATTTTCTGCATCAACCAAGGATTGCAGGGTCTCTATATTTGCTGGAAGTCTAGCCGAATGCCCACGCTGTGTTAAGATCTCAAACGACTAGAAATCTGCTATAGAAACTGATGTCCAAGGTTAACGGCGGCCTAGTGGTCACATAAAAAACACAACAACTCTTTTTCTTCAAACTTAATAAAATTTATATTCAAATAACAAAAGAATACAAACAATTATTTCTCAAGGCTTGTGAGAGTGATGTTCCCGTAATTAAATACTTCTGGTCTTCTGCAAAGTATTGTGCAAAACAGTTCGTAAGTTGATTAAGTTTTCAAAATGGTCTTAGCTGAAGTCAGTTACTCTCGGCTTTCAGTATTGCGTTAATCTTGTCAGCTAGCCCGGTCAGCGCATGTGATCCTCAAGCAATCACAACGTCCTCTCTCAAGCCCGGCGTGGCTTCATCTACTTCTCAAGCCAAAAACGTCTGAGTTAAATAACATTTCAATCGAAACAATTTTATTTCCGGCCGGCATGAAGATATTAGGAATTTTTCTGCTCCTCCTACTCTAGCAGGGTAACCGCCTCCCTCTAGTTCAAACCAGCCAATCGAATTTACTTCCGCTCACCAATCTAAGTGCCATCTCTTCCGGCCACTTGAATGTTTTTTAAATACATTTGACTTTCTTTAGTTTCGATTTTCAACAAGGGTTTATCTTCATTCTTAAGTGTTTAAGGAAACAATAAACAAAAGATTCTCTTTAATTCCGTTTTTCCATTTTCCGGTAATCTATAAAACAGGATTTATCTTTTTCCATGCGACATCAGACTTGGTCACTTCAAAAGGACCATCTCCATCACCGCCGACTCTCGCTTCTGGGAGTTCCGACCTACTTGAGATTTTACTACTGATATGGTCAGCCCTATCCTGGCCACCATCCGCCTCAACTCCCCGGTCGAGGTCATTTCCGGATCGCCCATCTGTTTTGAATCTACGGCCGAGGTCAGCCAGCAAATTATATTTCCGTTTTTTTTTTTCTTTCTTCTAATTTCAAAACCTAAATCAGTCACATATCTACACCCAGGTATCTTATTTATTCCTTTATATATATATATAGTTAGTTCTCATGAAGACAGTGTACTTAGAACACCAAAACCGTGGAAGAGAAAAAACTTTTCTACAACTTTTCTACAATTATTAATGCTCTATATTCTACAAGATATATTGAGCTCTTTTGGATTAACTACTTACGCTACTACAATGATTACATGGTAGTAACTTGTTGATATATATATATATGTTTTTTTTTATAGCATATGGTTTGAATAGTTTAGACACAGTGAACATTGACAGTTGATGTGATTTTGATGATCTTAGTCTGATGATTATATATATATATTTACCAACCCATCCTCACAAGTAGAGTGTGACACAAAGTCAATTTCTTAAGCAGAGTTTAACAGGTTTGAATTCAGGGTTTTCCTTCTCCTAGACTGGTTGCCTAACCAAGGTTAAAGACCCAAGTCTGTCCTATTATTTAACCATAGTGCCAGGAAGAATAGTTGAATGCATACCTTTCCCTAGGATATTAGTGCTGTGTGAAATGCAAACAGCCTCGTCCAAGATTTAAACTCAGGTCGTCAAGTCCATTTTCTATGATGATAACCATTACACCATGGGCCTCCACTTGATGATTTCATAGGCAAGAAACTGGCAGTGACCAAGTGTTGGTGACTCTGTCTACGCTATTCGGACTTAGATATACAGGGTGATTGAAAAGTAACTCCCTATTTTAAACTATTTATAATCTTTTTATATGCAATTACATTTTTCTCAATTCTTTAATGTATGTTCCTTAATGAAAAGCAATTAATGTTGTATACCCTTTCCTTTCTTACTTCTATTATTCTTCTGCTCATCTTTGGTATCTTACGTTCATCTTCTAGCGTCTGGACTTCGTCTTGCTGGTTGGTCGTCCCTGATTCATTTCTTCTTCTAGGCCAGTCTTGTTGCCAAGACATTCACCAACCACAAAACCATATTATTTATTTAAACCTTTATTTCTTAAACTAAACATATTTCTCTAACATAATGCGCGTGTGCAGTGAGCTTCAGCTAAGGTAGAAACATCTTATCTGCCTGACGTCCAAGCTGAAACTGAGAGCTAACCAGGTCCCACGTGACTTCACGTATTTCGTTGGGGTTTCTGTAATATTCCACGGAAAGTCCCGCCCGTGATATGAAAAGGGGCCATCCCTTCAGAAATATAGGGGGTTGATAATAATATATGCAATGTAACATTAAATCTGTGTTGTTGTTTGATGGTGCTCTTCCACATTTTGCTATTCTTCTTCATGCATGAATGAATCCCCATTTCCTGGAAGATGGATAAGTAGACATAGTCCGCATGAGTGGCCGGACAGAAGCTTTGATTTAACACCCTGCAACTTTTTTCTTTGGGGTTGGTTGGAGGAGCAAGTCTACTCTATGAAACCAATGATTTGGGAAGAACTTGAAGGACAAATACAAAAATGTATTTCTGCCATTCCACAAGAGTTCCTGGGAAAATCAGTTTGTGTGATTCTTGGGTGGCTTGAGAGGCTGGGGGTGAATGCTGGTGTCCATATAAAATTTAAAATAAAACTCCATTTTATGTATGTTCTTTTCATATTCGTTTGTTGTAAAAATAATGATTCAGAAATAAATTATAAGAGTTTTAAAATAGAGAAGGGAATTACTTTACAATCACCCTATAAATGTGTGTGTGTGTGATGCCTTCTTTTCATTCAAATCACTAATTGATAATGTTTTTCTCTTTTTTTTCCAATGATGAACAGAAACAAATATCAGTACAGTGATCATATAAGACAGAATTTATATAAGATGAGAAATCCGATTCATTTTCCATCCGATGGAACCGTCTTTGATTATTGGATTGATGAATCCAATGGAGCTTTTTATCCATGGACTCAAAAATTAACAGGCAGCTACAAATGTCAAACAAGTTATGTTTTCATTTCAGAAGTAAGTAGAATTTACTCTTTAATTTGTATTCAAAATTAACGAAAGGAATTCTGAAGAATTTGTACAAATAATATTGTACAGGGTGCTCTGAAAGTCTTGTCGCCCCAACATATTGTTTTAACTTTCATTATGTTTTGTTTTAATCTATCTATCTATGCATATATAAAGGGCAGTTGTGTGTATATGTATGTCCGGAGGAAACTTCGAAAATAAAAACAATTAACGACAAAGTAAATATATATACACATTAAATATTACCAGGGCTTGGTTTTTGAGCAAAAATTATAAAGATTTGATTTATATTTGTGAAGATAATTAAAAAATAAAATTTAAATGATAAAAGCATGGATTTTTTTTTCATTTAATATTTTAGATAGTAGACATTAATATTTCTTTTCAGAGTAGCTGGATCAATGCAAGGTCTATTTTTTACATAGGGATTTAAATGGGGCATCCCATGAGGATTCAACTCATGATTCAGTAATAATGGATCTGCGGGAATAACTTTAAAAAATCCCCCTCTACCCAGGTGATGCCGGGTAGCCACTGCTAGTAATATAATATATAAGATATGTAATTATTTTACCTCTAATAAAAAAAAAATGTAAAAATCAAATTATTTCCTAGAATTTCTGGTTGTATTATGTAATTATTTTAAAGGGTGACAAGACTTTATGAAGGTGACTAGACTTTTGGGCCACTTTGTATAATAACATGTTGGTCACAATGTATAGCACATACTTAAATATTGTTTCAAATCCATGAATGCAAATATATTCTCTAAAACTTAATTATCTTTCAAATCTACAATTATCCATTTTCAGTTTGAACGTTATGATTACATCCTAAAATTACTGCTGGATTATAATATCCCTGTTTTGATAACTGGTGACCCTGGTGTTGGAAAGACAAGTTTTATTAAGGTCAGTTACTCTTCAGGTTGCAAGTTTTATTTGATACTAGCAAAGCTACTGGCAAAGTCCAGGATTTAAAAAGTTAAAAATAAATCTCTTATTTATCTTTATATATAGTTTGATAAAAATTATTTTTCTATATATTTGTTTTATTATCTTTTATTCTTTATAAGTTGTTTATTGCTATTATTATTCTTGTTTGTATTTTTTATTTTATTTGTCTTTCATTGGCTTTTTATTACATTTTATCCTTTATTAATTTATATTTTTAATAATTTTTTTCATTAATTTTTTTAGATATCATTGATTTATACCGTAATTATATTTTTATTTAGCTTTTCTTAAGGAAAATAAAAGGTAAAAATTTTTCAACCCCCTCTTGGGTGTGGATGTTATTGAACTTTGGTCTTTACTTGTTTCCACCAAATTACATTTATAAACGGACGTGCGCTTGATTGTTGTACAGACAGACACACAGAATATTTATGTTATATAATAGATTATCCAAAATATTGCAAGGGAAATAACTCTAAGTTTTTTAATCTAAGGGAAACAATTCATGCAGAATTTTTCTACCCCCCCCCCCCTAAAAAAATAAACAACTTCGTGTTAAGTTATAAATCAATTTTTAATTAAGGATACGTATTAAATTATTTTTATATTTCTTCACAATTCTCAAAAATTATGAATTTACAAATTTTATTCATCACACTAAAAAAAAATCTGTTATTCTAAATTTCTTTACTTTTATGTTGGGTGTAATTTAAAGAAAGCAATAATTTAAAGGTTTTTAAAAATTGCTTTGTTCTAAAGCTGCTTAGATAGCTCGAGTTAAATTGTTCTTTTTTCTTCAAAATGTTCTTAACATACAGAAACAAAAATGTACTACATCCATGATTTATTAGTTACTATAAGTTAATATTTATATTATGTTTTTAGATGATAAATATGAGGTTTATTCAATAAATTCCTCTATATATCACTAAAATTCTCATTTTTTATGTGTGTGTGTGTGTGTGTGTATATATATATATATATATATATATATATATATATATAGTATTATAGTGTGTACAGAAATAACCTACTCGAGTTTCACCATAAGGATCTTCAGGGTTAAATCCACTGAATTAATCAAGATATTGATTAACTGTAATTAATCAATATCTTGATTAATTCATTGGATTTAACCCTGAAGATCCTTATGATGAAACTCGAGTAGGTTATTTCTGTACACTCTATAATACTAAATCCGCTCTACTTATATAATCAGCACCTTATATTTGTTATAACACTGACTTATCCGAGTAACACTTATACCAACCAAATATTGAGACCAATCTAATATTTTTACTGGTAAGTCATTCCCTTTACACACACACACATATATATATATATATATATATATATATATATATATATATGCCTAAAAGAAACTGTTATTTTATCTCATCATGTTGCCTTCATTATTAAACTTTTAATATATCAAAATAAATAAATTATCAGAAAACAATATGAAATAAATAAAAACTAAATATTCCTTGCACAATGCAAAATATTGACTGTATGGTGTAGGAATGGAAGGAGAAAGGGAAAGAAATAAAAATATAAACTTGTACTATTACAAAGTCATATAACAATAATAAATTGGTCCTTCAGATATTGAGTAGAACTTACAATTTGCACTAAATTGCTCCAATAGAAAAGAAGAATGACAGCATTGATGGCAAGTCTTCCCATAATACTGAAGAGAAATTATTTGAAACAGATTTCAAAGCAAAAAAAATGTTGATGGGACAAGAATCCTGCCCTATTGGCCAATATTTAAGCATTTTCTTGATTTAAGAAAAATGTTTTTAAGATCATTTGTTCATTCATCTATATCTATATATTCTATTTGAGTATTTTTTTAGTATATTGCTCTAACTTGAAGAATAAAGTAATTTTCACCCCAATTTGCAACTGAATAAAAAAAATTTGACCATTAGACCGTTCGCACTGAACGTCATCTAAATTCTTGATATAATGGAAATAACAATGAAATTCTAATTAGAATAATTAACACCTTCCTAAATAGAAGCATTATTATCATCATGGACCACTGTTACAAGAACCCAATGCAATCACAGTTCATCAAATTGTCTTATAAAAATTCTTACCAATTTTCTCCTCAATTCTAATTTGAATGCAAGATCTTAAAAAGATAATTTAAACATTTTTTTTCTAACAAACGATTTTTCATTTTAGAATACAATGTTAAACACAAAAACAAGGCGTCACTGCATGTCGGCTTTGCAAACACCAAATCGTTTCTTGGAGATAATCATGCTTCGTGAACAATGGTCGGGTGTAGGCGTTGGAAAAACTGGAGGGATAACAACAGCAGCAGCAGCAAAAAGAGGAAAAACTTTGCCCTCTACAAAGAAGAAGAAAGTAAGGCAATCCCATGTGATTTTTATTGATGATTTGAACATGGCACCAAAACAAAATGGTAAGTAGGAACTTGAAATTTCTTTTCACTTTAAATCTATACACTGGCATTATTGTTTTTCGTAATACATTTTATACGATCTTAAATACTTTCTGTCCTCATCTCTCATTGGCTAATTTTAGTCAATTTGATCCATGAAGTAGAGATATGTAGGATCAGTTTTAATCCTTGTCTGTTGATCCTTGAAGTAGAGATATGTAGGATCAGTTTTAATCCTTGTCTGTTGATCCTTGAAGTAGAGATATGTAGTATCAGTTTTAATCCTTGCCTGTTGATCCTTGAAGTAGAGATATGTAGGATCAGTTTTAATCCTTGTCTGTTGATCCTTGAAGTAGAGATATGTAGTATCAGTTTTAATCCTGCCTGTTGATCCTTGTAGAGATATGTAGATCAGTTTTAATCCTTGTCTGTTGATCCTTGAAGTAGAGATATGTAGTATCAGTTTTAATCCTTGCCTGTTGATCCTTGAAGTAGAGATATGTAGGATCAGTTTTAATCCTTGTCTGTTGATCCTTGAAGTAGAGATATGTAGTATCAGTTTTAATCCTTGCCTGTTGATCCTTGAAGTAGAGATATGTAGGATCAGTTTTAATCCTTGTCTGTTGATCCTTGAAGTAGAGATATGTAGTATCAGTTTTAATCCTTGCCTGTTGATCCTTGAAGTAGAGATATGTAGGATCAGTTTTAATCCTTGTCTGTTGATCTGTTGGTCTTTCTATGAGGCAGTGTATCAGGTAAGTAATTTTAGGACAATTTATCAACAACGTTAAATACATATTTTGCATTTTTTCATTGGTCAGTCCAGCTCTTGCTTCTTGGAATAGTCTATAAACATGTGGTAGCTGTTCGTACAGCTTATACCTAGAGAATGATCCAACAGGGTCCTTCCTGCTTCCTGGATCAAATTAGCTATTCTTTATTGTTAGATACACCTGTTAGGTGTACATAACAATAAAGAATAGCTAAGACTTGCTTCCTTTACTTTCTCAAAGCCAGAAGTGGGTTATCTGCCATCATACTTGTGGATGGCATTTGTTTATGTTTGAATGCAGTGTTTAAGTACTGGTTAAGTCGGTTGAGAGTAGAAGCATTTTCTACCCTGTGTTAAATAAAACCTTGTTAATTTTATAACAACCTGGTCTTGCATTATCATTTCAATCCTCCATATTTTATCTGTATGCTAAAAACATAACATTTAGATAGTGCATTAGTAGGTCAGATCGGCTTTTCTGGGGGGGGGGGTATCTCTATTTCTGATTAGTTGGAAATATTTTTATGACACTTTATTTTTCTCTTGCATTTGTCCCAGAAATGGATGCATGGAGCCAGTTGAATATCAGTCTATCCCAAACAAATAATTTGCAGACACATCTACTTGACCAACAGGTAGAACCCTAACAGGTACTACCAATGGGTCAGAGTGGATCTGGGAGTAATGACAATAAAGGAGTACTCCACACTTCACAGAGCTCCAGATTTGGAGCCTTACCACCAGATGTAGTTTAGTGTCATACTCAAGACACACCATTTGGAGAGTCCTTACCCCTCAGCAGGGGGATACAGTCAGAATATTCTAGGACCCACCTGACAGGACTATGAAGATTAGAGAGTCACACGTACACACATTTTGGCATAGTAGTGTATACAAAATTCATAAATGACGTTCTTCTGTAGACACCTACACATAGACGCACCCAAGTGGGCCAACCAGCAAAGACTTACATTGATTGACTATAACTTAATGTATGGATACTGGATGTCATGAGGAGGACTTGCCAGGAACAATGATCGATAGGGACGGGTGGCAAGAGAGTCATGGGAATCTGTGCTGTCAGTGCAACATGATGATGATGATGATGATAGACTTATAATGACTATTTGTTTATTTTTTTCCTTTTAATATTTCTGTATTGATTTTTGTACATTTGAATATTTCCCAATAAAACAATGTTCTCTTTGTTTTTAGGTTGTCAGCCGACCTTAGAGTTATTTAGACAAGTCCTTACACTTGGAACAGTATTTGATAAGCAACAACATACTGAATGTAGTGTGAAACATTTGAATTACCTGGCAGCCACCACTTTACCCTCGGCTCCTGGTAAGTAAAAGACATTTTATAATTACAAATATAATTCTTAAAATCCTGGTCACCATTGTTATATATTCCAAGGAAACTAACAGACTAGGATTATCAACTGGATTCTGGGAACAACAGAACAACAGAACCCCTACGGTTCTGTTGTTCTCAGAATCCAGTTGGTAATCCTAGTCTGTTAGTTTCCTTGGAATATATAAGTCCAAGTCAGTAGCAAGTTGGTAATCCTAGTCTATAGTGTTCCTTGGGTGTTAATCCAAAAGATAGGTCTTACTGGCAGAAAGTTCAATCAGTAATTGATTTGAAGACAGTTGCAAACGATCTTTAATGCTTTCTGTTATCATCTCTTATTGGCCAATTTTTAGTGGAAGTGCCTGCTGTTGTTGGGAAAGTTCATAAATAGGAATGACAATTTTGCATACATCATATACCGTGATAATCCAACAGTAATAGAATTGATCCTCCCTAATATAAAAAATTTGGTACCACACAGATGCCACATTAGTGAATCTTTTAAACTAGTGAAGCTTACGATTAAAAAGAAATAGCAAAATAATGTGTATATTATACTGCATTACTGATACCAATACAGCATACATAGGCTTCCAGTTCTTGAGGTTTGGGGACTGTAAAGTACCCCTTCATTGTTATTACTCTCAAGTCCACTCTGACCCAGAATGGTAATATCTATTAGGATCCCATCTATTGGACAAATAGTTTTCTCAACAAACAAACAAACAATTTATCAATGGCCTGCCAATGGTATGTTCACAAATACCTGGTACACACACACATGCTTATATATATATATATATATATATATATATATATATATATATGTGTGTGTGTGTGTGTGTGTGTGTGTGTGTGTGTGTAGGATACCTAGGTTGTTTTTTTGAAAGTATTTTATTTTTTATCACTTCTCTGAATTTACAAAAATTTGTTGTTAGAAAATTATTTTGATTAATTTAAAATCTTGATTTGAACAAGTGTTTTTCCTAAAAGAAATACATTTTCTCTGCAGAAGAAACCAATAAAAACGGTGTTTGTCTTTGGAAACTCCAAGAATTTGAGTCTTGGAATAAAATAGTCCCATCTTTAGTAATACTAATTTTCACTACAGCTGTCCTTTCCCAATTCCATTACTTATTTTGTGACTAATCTTTCTTTTAAATTCGCTAGTACACTTAGGATGCTTGGTGGCATTGTTAATTATGTTATGACTGGTTCATTAGGGGATTTTGGTTTTAAGTTATATTTATTCCTCTTGAGTGTTTTTGTTTTTAATTAATTTTTTTTGTTCTCGATTCTGTTAACTAAAATGTAACTTCTCACTTTTTATTATCCTGTCATCAGGAGCAGGACTTGGCCGTTCATGTCACGTTTTGAGCAGTCGACTCAGCCGCTTATTCTTCAACATAACTTTCCATACACCAACCTATGACCAATTGAAAGCCATCTACTCATGTACTACTTTCACTTGGTTAGATGATCTTCCTCCATTTTTAGTACAACATCCTTCTGAAATGGCAAAGGTAAATTATACACTGTTTTCACCTTCATCTGAGTTTATGTCACTGCTTGTAATGATATTATATACTCTTAGAAACACCAAAGAGAAGGTAATAATAAAATAGGGAAGGTAACTCTCAATTACTTATTACACTGATATTACTTTAATGGTATGAGTGAACTTTACATACACTTATGTTAATAATTTCACTAAAAACATTTAAGTTTTCAAATTTATTACACCAAAGAAAAATATAATTTAAGAAAAAATAAACACTAAAACATATTATAGCACATAATTCATTACATTCTATTTATTATGTTTTTATACAATACTGTGCTGTTTTTCTTATTTAAAAAAAAAAAGTAACAAAAAAATTAGGGTGTTTTTCGTGTGGGTAGGGAGGAGTAGGCTGGAATGGATTAATGGGATTTCAGTTTATTCCAATGGGGAAAATTGATTTGATATACAAGTGTAGCAAGATGGGGATATTATCCTGACTTTTGTGAGCTAGAACTACTATATTAGAAAAGGAGGAAGAAGGAAATAAGGAGAGAGTAAAGGTTTTAAAAAGAGTAATGAACACAAAACAGGATGAACGATGGTTTGACCATAGCGTGACCCCGAATGGAGAATTGAGTGTCAACCGGAAGTTTCGGGTGTTGACCGGAAGTCACGTGGTGACGTGGAACAACGAAAAAAGGGACCGGCCTCTTTTTGCTTTCGGACGCGTAGGGGAACGGACGGCCCATTGGTGCCTAGTATGGGGTCACAGTAATCAAGTAGTGTTCTCTCTCTCTTTCTCTCTGCCTTTCCTCCTCTCTGATATGAACCCACGAGACAAGCACAATAATAAAGGCTAGCAGTTGTGACTACATATTTCTCTTGTTGTAATTTTTATCAACAAGAAGGCATTTTTAGTACCGTGAATATATCGCCACCACCACTGCCCCATTATGTATATCGCTTTGGGTACTGTGACCAGATATACGACAATGTTACAGATATCGTTTTAGTGCCCGGAAAAAAGGGACAATGTTACACAAGGAAATTGATTTACAAGTGGAATGAATTAAACTCATAAGTCAAGGTATCACTGTGTTATCCTTCTTGAGAGAAATAGAAATATATAAAAAAAATTATGAATCAGATATAAAATACACCCACGAAATAGCTCTACAAAAATTACACCAATAAAGGAAACTTGAATACCAACTTATTTCACACTAACAGTTTTTGACATTAAATAACCCACAGGGTTATTATACCATTAACCAAACCAAACTGAACCGAACTAAATGAAGTTAAGGAAAATTATTTATACTAATTTGAAGATATTAAGAATTTCATCCATGTTATGATTCTCAAACATATCTCTTATATTATTTGCATTGAAATATTTCTGATTGGAACAAAAGCTCCACACTCCATGAGAAAATGTTTGACAGTGTAGGGTGTTTGGCATGTCTTGCACTGTGGTTGATCCTCCTGCATAAAAGAATGTGTAAGTCTTCTTTGGCCAATGTGAAGCTGAGCCAGTTTTACTTCTTCCTCTCAGTTATTTTTTATATCACAGCTACTGTTGACTTAATTGATAATAATTTTATTTCTCTGAATGTTTGAGACGAGGCTTGATGATTAGTATTATCTGCGTTATTCGGACTATTGTCCTCATCTTCATTGTTATCTGTACAACGTTTCGGCCGATGTGCCCTCCGGCCTTCTTCAGGTATTTCTTGTCATAATCGGAAACCTTCTTGTCGTAATCGGGAACCTTCTTGTCGTAATTACAGAAACTAACCCTTACAGGATACTCCCATGGACTGAATAAAGGGTTAGGTTCAAAGTTCTGTGAAGGTTCTCGATTATGACAAGAAGATACCCGAGTCCGACAAGAAATACCTGAAGAAGGCCGGAGGGCACATCAACCGAAACGTTGTACAGATAACAATGAAGATGAGGACAATAGTCCGAATAAAACAGATAATACTGATAATAATTTGTTCAGTTGTTGCCATAAACAATAAACAATAAGAAATATAATCTAATATGTAACATGACATATGTATAATTTGTTTATTTCTTTCCCCTTAGGCCATGACACAGGGAACATTGGATCTCTACCTTGAAATAAAAGAACGATTTCATGCATCTCCCGCTTCTCCATTATACATCTTTACACTCCATGACCTTGCCAATGTATTTGATGGGATTAAATTGTTTACATCACGTTCAGCAGCTCAAAAAATTACTGAATACAAAAAATCTCTTGATCTGAGTAAGTTCTTTTTATCTTTTTTATTTTGAAAATAAAGAGTTGAGTCAAAAGTTCTGAATTCTACACAGAAACAATTTCAAATGATTACAACGTCGCATTCTACTTAAATGAAATGCAGTTATCCTGATTGGAAGCAAGAGGATGGAGTATCAAAGATCAAATTCCCTTTTATAGCCCAACCAAAAGTGTTTACCTCAACAGCCGTGGCTCATATGGCAAAAACAAGCCAAAATTGTGACTGGCTCCATGCACTCACTTCTGGGATGAACAGGTAATAAAAAACAGTAATATATTTTGCAACAAATTGATGTCGGTTTAATGACTTTCAAGTGGGTCAAAATCTGGAGCCGATTTTAGGCACCCCTCCTCTATATAAACAGCTAGAACAGGATTCACCTCCAGTGGCAACACACATCAAAGAGACCTCAGCAATGACCAAGAAATCCAACAGCAGATGCAATGACCTGCAACAGTAGCAACACTTTGAAGAAATCCTAATGAAATGATTAAAATGATAATAAAGTCTTTTCTGTATCAATCTTATCAAGTCTCATCTCTCTTTGTGTTACCCCTTACTCTTTATTTGTTTGTACAAGTTCTGGTACTTGAAGACAACAAATATACAAAGCCAACCATCAGTCATTGGTACTATAGTTCCTGCCACAGTCTGTTGTCTTTGACTACTGGATAGCTGGTATTCTGACCCACTACATTTTGGCAGCAAAAGTTATTTTTGTAAATGATGACACACATTTTTTTTTTCTAGGAAAGAGTAACCCTCTTTTTTTAGATTTGATGAAACTCTTGGGTTAAGGATCATTACAAATTCAAGAAGTTTTAAAGTTTGTAAGAATTAAAAAATTCAACATGGAATCTGATTTGTAATTAATTTTCATTGCTTTTTTTTCCTTTTCTATTTTAGGTACCTCATCAACTTCTGCCAGCAGTTTCTATGAAATAAGTTATCAGTTCACTACTAATAACAATAGTCGACAGTTGCCATTAGCAGGTTTATTAGTCAGGTTATGGGCCAATGAGTGCAATCGCACTTTTGCTGACAGAATAATAGATAAACAAGGTAAATGTTGTTTTTTTCTATTTTATTAATTTCGTATTTAAATCTTTTCAGAACTTTTCATGGTAATTTTCACCTTTAGTTGTTAAAATTCCTAGCATAAAATTGTGCGTGCACATTATCTGAAATGAACTTAATTGTTATTAAGAACACATTTTATGATATTTTTGTGTTAAAGCATGCAGTTGTATTGTTTTCAATACGATTCTGAGATTTGTATATTTCGCGCGGACACATTCAAAATGGCTACCGTCTTGTTTCAAAGTAAAAGTCAGTTGACTAAATTACTAGAATAAAATTATCTGAAATGAACTTAATTATTATTAAGAACACATTTTATGATATTTTTGTGTTAAAGCATGCAGTTGTATTGTTTTCGAAAAAGTTTCTAAGATTTGTTTATTTCGCACGGAGACTTTCAAAATAGCTACCGGCTTAGTTCAAAGTGAAAGTCAAGGGAGGTTACTCTAATTGCCTTATTTGCTAGGAATTTTGACAACTAAAGATGAAAATTACCCTTTTCATATACTTTTATGTTAGGAGTTGCAGGGAATTTATCAAACTCAATTTCTGTATGTTTTTATATCAGATTTTAGTAGCAAATTGCAATCAGTTATATTGTCAAAAAGGCACATGGTTTAATGGTAGGAAATGGACTTGTATATAAAGAGTAAAGATTAATTAGCAATTACCATTTCCTTAGTAGAATAGTCATCTTCTTGCATGCCAAGTCTCTATTCTCCATTAATGTCTGCTTCTATCAGATTCCTTTTCTTTGTTTTGGGTTGTATTGTCTCTCCACTGGCTAAAGGGAGTGTCTCTCTCTGAGTTCCATCGTACTTTGTTATTTTCACGAATAACAAAGACATATTTTTATTTGTATAACTTTTATTCCCCCAAATCGTTGTTGAACCACAAGCTCTTAGGGAGAGGGGGAAGCAGAAACAGAAAAACATGTCTGCCCAAATGGAACACTAGCCTCAACTGAACTTCCTTCCTGCCCTGACTACTTTGACAGTCAAAAACCTCCATCTCCTATTCCTAAAAAAGGTCTTATTCATATAACTTTGTTCAAAGATTTCAATGTAGAATATTATCATATTTCATTTACTTGATCCGATGCCTTTGCCTCTGCGGCTGGTTTTGCCCTGCCAGCATTTACCTATGGATTATCCTTAATTCTAAAAAGTAATTTTAGTGTCTTTTAATCCACCCAGGATCAAAGAAAAGGTTACTTCAAAAAGCAATGGATTAAACAGACTGTCAGATAATCCACCAATATCTGCTTATGATGTTACATAATTATTAGATTCCTAATACTTGTGTACAGTAGTGTAGAAACCAAAATGGCTGTTATAAGTTGCAGCCCATGGCCTTGAAGGATTGAATGACAAGGCTTGACCTCATCCTGATCCTTCCAGTGGATACCGTGAGAATTGGTGGAAAAGACCCTCTTCTGGTTGAGATTAGAAAGAGATTTTTAGTCAGATCGGCCAAGACCACAACAGTGGTAAGTTGTGTTATGCACGCAGCCGACTCAATCTGTGCAGGTAGTCTGGCGGGGATTTCAGAATAAAATATGATCTAAGTTAAATCGAAGTCTTGTGTTATTATCTAAAAACTACCAATGACACAGGGCTTCTGATAAAGAGAAATCCCCAATGGAAGACCAGACACGAAGTCCCCAAGACGAAGTCCAGACGCAAGAAAGTAAGGAAAGGGAGTATACAACAATGAGTCTAAATTCAAAAAGTAATTTAATAAATGCCATTGACTCCATCAGGTTGCCCTGAAACTGAAATATCACTACTTTTGCCTAACAGCTCTGTATCATACATTGCAGCTAAGAACAAAGAAAAAGTCCACTCGTCCCAATAAAAGAAAGTCTTCTATTTGGTGTTCTCTGAACTTCTTACCTATGTCATTGAGACAAGAAACAGCAGTGATGGGCATGTTTCGTTTCAACTTTCTCTGATGGCATCATTCTTGCCAAAGCTGCCAAGATATTGTGTAGGCACCTGTTTAATCACAAATGTAAATATGATATCAAATAGATTGTAAATTATCATCCCTAATTGCTAATGGTTTAAACAAAACTTCAAAGAGTAATTTAATAGAATCCTAAACTAGCCAAGCCTACAATACATGTTGTCTGTGAAGAATAATTAAAGTTCCAATTACCGTCGAACTGGGAAGACAAGGCAACAAACGGTTGTAACTTAATACAAACCCGAATAGTCACAAAGTCTACTGCAGAATGACAGGGTATTTATAAGACTCCACAATGTCATTCAAGTCAAGCAGCCCTCAAGGAATGGAATCACCCAAATCAATGAATGGATCATTCTTGATTTCTATATATATACCAACTGTCTTGGACACTGCTTAAGTTGTACTTAGTTAGCTGCTGTTATTCAAACCAACAGTAGACTTACTGATTTCAATAGTCTGGAAGAAATGGCCGTCTTTAATCCCCATTGATAGAAAACCCATACTGTAACATATTCACTGACGTTTATCTGTTTATATTGGTTACCTTTTTAAGAATTTCAACATTTTCTTATTTTTAAACTTTTTTCTTTTTTTGTAGATTATGATTGGTATCTTCAGTGTATTGAAAATCTGGTGAAAAAATATTTTTGTCAGCCAAGAGCTGAACAGCCCCCACTAACAACATCAGCACTGGATATGACTATCATTACAGAAGAAATATCACAGGTATATAAACAGGATTTTTTTTTTTTTTTTAGGCTCAAACTTCAATCACATAACCACAACAGTGCCAACTATAAGCATGTATGTGCAGAAAGTAGTATGACAATAATAAAGATATGTTATTGCAAAAGTATTGATAATTTTTTACTCTCTTTCGTATATATATTCAGGTCTCAAACCCGGCCAGGGGTAGCTGTTAAGGTATAACCGCACTGATGAGAGGTGATACCTCGAAACACGTGTCTAAAATGTGGATTACTTATTTATTATATATATATATATATGAAAGATGTCACCTGCCTAGTATTGAGAGTTTAATCCTTAGATCACGTCTTCGCTGGTCTGGTCATCTAGTTCGCATGAATGATTGCCGAATCCCAAAACAACTATTTTACGGGGAAATCTCAACTGGCAAACGTCATCAATGCAAACCCAAATTGAGGTTTAAGGACTGCCTCAAGGACACTCTGAAGAACACTGCTATTGCTCTGGAGGACTGGGAGAAGCTAGCTTGTAATAGACCTGGCTGGAGAGCCACCATCTACCTGTCTGTGGAAGAATTTGAGTCCAACCGAATTAAAACACCAAAAATTGAAGTGGGCTATTAGAAAGGGTGATTTTCAGCCCAGCAATATTCAAAGTGGAGAAGTTCCAACATGTAGTTTATGTGGAAGAGTATGTCTCTCAAGGGCTGGCCTAGTCAATCATCTGAGAAAACACAAGAATAGAGTGCCAAATGCTACTGGCACCCAACTATGATGATATAAAAAAAAAAATTAAAAAAACAGGAAATGGTCTTACTCAAAAACGAGTTGACAGCCATTATATGTATGTATGTATGTATGTATGTATGTATGATATATCTTTGATAATAATTGTGTAAATGACTTGTATTTTCAAGATATTAAGTGAGAACCAGTTCTAGAACTTTAATGCTTGGTGTATCAAATTTGATTGTCACCTTAATATGATCCAAAATGAAATCTGTTTACCATATTTCCCTGCATATATGACATGTTGGGGGTTTGTGGTATAATGGTTAGAGTCATAGGAAATGGGCTTGTCAACAGGAGTTCAAACCCTGGACAAAGCTGTTTGCATTTCACATAGTGTTTATACCCTTGGGAAAGGTACACATCCAACTACTCTCTCTCCAGCTATGGGTAAATAGTAGGGTTGACTGGACTCTTTAATCATGGCTAGTTAACCAGTCTAGTAGAAGGAAAACTCTGCTTAAGGAATTAAACCCTACTTAAGGAACTGACCTTGTGTCGCAACCTGCTCATGCAGAGATGTTGGTAAATATATATATATATATATATATGACATGTGGTTTACAAAGGTATTTGGGGGACTACCAATCACTGCAACCCTCCCAAGCTCTATAACTGTCAATTTCAAACTTGAGTAGATAATCCCCTAATCATAATACCAGCGAATGGAACACTACGTGATATAGGAATAGAATTATTTTAATGCTAAATGTGTGTCTTCTTCATCAAGTTATGCTAACAGCACTGATTTTCATGACTCTTCCTTGCCACCCATCCCAATCAGCCTTTGTTCATGGCTGGTTCTCTGCATAGCATCCAGTATCCACACATATCTGATTGATGTAATTTTTTGCTAGTCGACCTACACTGGTGTGTTCGTGTGTAGGTGCCAATACAATAATATTTCTTATGAGCTCGTCCTTATTTCTCCAGCAGTGTTCAGATTGTCTTATTTGTCTTACTCAAATGGTTTGTGTGATAGGAAGTGGCCGTACAAATCCCTTTTGTAGGGTGCTGCTTACTGGATTTGTTCAAGACTGTTCACAGCATCTTTGTACAGTTTCTGGACCATATTACCTTAAGGCACCCCTTTTTGATCTCGATTAAGAAAGGACATGCTTTTCATTTACACCGTCAATATCCGGTTGTTTTAACAGACGATTTTAGATATTTTTTTAAAATTATAAAACTAACCCCTAACCCTAACCCCTAACAAACAACTGGATATTGACGGTGTAAATTAAAAACATGTCCTTTCTTATTCGAGATCAAAAAGGGGTGCCTAAAGGTAATATGGTCCCAGATTCGATCCAGCTTTTTCTCTAAGCATTTTGTTAGAGTCCAGGTAGTGCACCCATACAGTTGCACTGACACGGTTACAGCTTGGAAGAATTCTCACTTTTTCTTATCAGAAATGTGTGTCTTGTATGCTAAAAAATATGATAATTTAATATTATTCAGCCATCTTTTTATTTGTACATTACTCCGTATAATAGACTTTTTTTTTGTTTTAATACATATCAATACTGTAATGATTCCATCCACATTCCTGATCATTTCTTTATCAGAATAGTTTGCACAATAGGGATGGTTGGAAAGTGAGGGTCATGGATATCCATGCTGCTAAATAGTTATGATTGTGTCATTTAGAATTTTCTAAAATTCTTAGATTAGACTATTTTGTAATAGAATTTGCAAAATGGAATAGAAAGATATCAATACAAAAGAGTAAATCTTATGCATTTTAATGTCCATTCATTGTTTTTATTGTCATACTGGTTTTGATTGATACAAATTATTTTGTTTATTTCATAGATTGACAATATAACAAGAAGTTCAACTTCCGAATCTACTTCAGCAACTGAAATAGGACCCATAGTAGATACAATATTTGCTGAAGAGGGTCCTAGTGAATATTCGGCTGGCCAGGATAGAAGAAACTCAGAAATGACCTCTGATAATCACACACATACAGAGACACAGGCTGAGTCTGAAGAAGCAACAGGTAAAGATTCTTTAGTAAAATAAAATAATCTATACATATATAAAGGGCAGTTGGTGTGTTTGTATGTCCGGAGGAAACTACAAAAATAAAACTATTAATGACAAAGTAAATGTATATAAACATTCACTATCATCAGATCTTGCTTTTTGTGCAAAAATAATGAAGATTTTTTTTAATATCTGGGAAGATATTTAAAAATTAGGATTTGAATCGTAAGAGAAGGGAAAATCATTTGTGGTGTTCATGATTAAAATATAAATCAATTATGTAAGACCAAAATGGATCTGTGAGACTAACTTTTTATTATCCCCCCCTCTACCTAGGCAATGCCGGGTAGTCACTTCTAGTACATATATAAAGGGCAGTTGGTGTGTATATATGTATGTCTGGATGAAACTACCAAAATAAAACAATTGACAGGAAAGTAAATGTATATACACATTAAATATCACCAAGCAATGCTAGGTAGCCACTTCTAGAATATACATAAAGGACTGTGTATGCATACATGTCCGGAGGAAACTACTAAAATAAAACAATTAACAACTAAGTAAATATATATACATTTTTAAACATTTTGTTGTGAGTTGTTTCTACACATACTGTTAAAATTTGAGATTATAAAATATCATTTTTTCTAAAAACATCCTGTATATATTTTCTTTTTACTAATTAGTGAAATTTTATATACATATATATATGAGAATGGGAAATGAATCCGACAATATGAGGAAAAAATGAGTAAAGAAAAGAAATGTAGATGGATAAAAATGAATTTTATCGATATCACTTTTAATCGATATCACTTACACATGTGTTTCGGTCTGTTTATCAAAATGTATACGGATTTACGTTATTATTATTATTAAAATAATCAGATGGAGTTGAAATGATGATGATAATAATAAAATTCATTTTTATCCATCTACATTTCTTTTCTTTACTCATTTTTTCCTCACATATATATATATATATCACACACACACACATTACAGTTTGGGTTTTCATTCGACTTAATAAATATCAGCCAAAATAGTACAAAATAAAACTGAAAGTTAAAAAGAATTGAATCCTTTATTACAACTGGTGGACATTAGAGGTGTTTGTGTATATGCAGCCCCTTCCTATTTTCATACATTTCTTTTTCATTGCTGTTTTTTTGGGTTTTTTTTCAGAAACTTCTAGAGAGCAGGATACTGACCAACAATCAAGTGAATTTTCTGTAAAGACATCAAATACAAGTCAAAACCAATCAAGAGAAGCTGAGAGTCAGAGTGAAGAGAGCAAATCACATCAGTCAAGAAGTTAGTATTTTTTTAAAAAATATACAAAGGAGAGCCGCCCTGTCAGCTGGGGCGTTAGAATGCACCTCTGCAGAGGGGTAAGACTCCCCCAATGGGGCCACCTATTGGCCGTCGGTGGCGACCCGTGACGCTTAAGGATAGACCCCAGGTGGATGAGCAGTTCATGACATGCAATACTCCACTTTGGCCCTATCTTGGGCTAGACGGGCGGTCAGCAACCCTATATTGCCCTTATGGCAAGCCCCAGACCCTTTTTATCATATGGGTGCTAGAAGGCGGTGGCTGCGGGTCTACATGTCCTGGAAATGACGTTAAACTCTATCTGATGGTGAGATTCCAATTTTGGAGGTTTGGGGAATGTGGAGCACCCCTTCATCACCACTCCCTGGTCCACTCTGACCCGGAGTGGTAGTACCTGTTAGGGTCCCATCTATGGGTTAAATAGAAAAATGTATTTATAAAAAAATTGTATTATCCATTAAGAATTGATGTATTTCAAAACTTTATCGGCATTAAATGACCACTGAGGTTGATATGCCATAAAACAAAACAAACCAAACCAAACCAAAGGAGAGTCCAAAATTATCTGCACTTCTGTTTCATGGAAGCCAAGCTCATCGTGGAAGATTTGATAGGCAGATGCATGACTAATCTACAGAGAATGCCAGTTCGCCATTACCATCTCTCGAGCTTTGCTGAATCTTCTCATCAGTTGTGGAGGTTGATGGGCGTCCTTCTCCCTCTTTGTGCATCACGCTTGTCCAGTCACTTAAACGTCTCTATCCACTCATACACACTTCAACATGGTAGGGCACTGCCCCCATATTGTGCTAAAAGCCTCTGATGAATTTCAGCCCCTGACACTCTTTCTGACCAGAGAAATCGGGTCACTTCCTTGGTGCATACTGCTAATGGAGCAGCCATGTTTACACTGTAAAGACAGCAAGCAAAATGGTGCAATCAGGCTCAAACTTCAATCACATAAACACAACAGTGCCAACTATAAGCACACATGTGCAGAAAGCAGTATGACAATAATAGATATGTTAGGGTGGATGTGCGGATAATTTTTTACTTACCCTCGTAATTTCATGAAAATTAATGTAGGCCCACAGAGATATAGTCAGTTTGATACATTGAAAAGATGAGGAAAATTTGAGAAGATAATGTGTACAACTGTCAATACTTTTGGGGGTCTATCTTCTGAATGAAAAATTCAACTGTTGATTTTATTATGAGACATCCTTCAAAGATAAAAAAAAATATAGCATCCAAAATCAATGCACAGAGTGCAGCAGAAATACCTCCCACATTTTAAACTGTCACCTGTGTAATGCAAGTGAACTTAGTCAAGTGGCAATGGCAGCTACATCTAACCATGTTTTTATATGATTAGTTACAATCATGGCATGGACTGGTGCACATAGTGCATTTGCTGTTGAAACTTTTTTTTTTTCATACTTTTATTTTAATACTGATAGATCTGTAATTGCTACACAGTTTTTAAGGCTAAGGCTAAGATGTTCTGAATAAAAAATCAATTTCTGCTGTGGGTTGAAAATTCTATCTGGAACAGCATCATTCTGACATAATATGAAATGAGCACAAAAAGCTCTCTGTTTAACAATTACATGTTCATCAGTCTTTAAAAAAAACAAACAATTCAACAGCAAACACACATTGTGCAACGGTTCAAGCCTGATCATATCTGAAAAAAAAAAAGAAAAATTGTAATACATTAGCTAGACTGAGCTACCATTGCCACTTGCCTATACATTCTGTATAATACTAATGTTATGTTACATCAGAAAAAATCTATTTGTTTTACAGAATATCATGTCTGTTCCTTCATTTGCTAGAATTGATTTTTCTATTCAAATCATATAATTTATGTATTTTTTTTTTCTTTTTTTTTTTGCTCATCTTTGTCATTTGCAATTGACTTTCCATTCTTTTTTAAATTTTTTTCTCTTCTGCACCCCCCCTTTTCTAACTGAAGCACCAACAGCCGAGCCAAAGAAAATTCTATCAAGTTCACCAGCTTCACCACATTCTACACGAAGATTACCAAGAAAATCATTCCATGGTGCATTAATGAACATGGAAGATGTAAGTACATTTTGATTAGATCAGTAAAATCTTTGGAATTTTGATGGCTTTAATGGCATATCAAATTTCATGGGTTATTTAATGCCAAATCCAGCATTATAGAAGAAGAGTAGTTGTACTATTTAACTTATAGCTAGTTAGAACATTAGTAAAATATGGTTTCTATAAAATCCCCAATTTTTTTTTTCATTTCTTATTGTTTTAATTCATAGCTGGGATGATGAGGGGTTTAATATCTTTCTCAAGGAAAGTTTAAAATAACTTGAGTCTCATTATCACTAACCTATTAGTTTCATTATACCAGACCAGTTTAAATAACTTGATTAGTTAATTTTTAAATAAAATCAGTGATATGAGCAGATGTTAAATAGTCTCTTATTACTTCTATGTTCCTTTCTGAAATTCTTCTAACTTCTGCTGGGCTGTATAAGAGTTCTGTGTTTTTTGTCTATCACTTTTTGCCTTTGTTAATTCTTGTTAATCAGAGAACAATAAGACATACTTTTGTGTGCACATAACTTTATTTCCCCAATTCTGGGAGAACCAGGACAGAATACAATAGGTGTCTTGCCCTAATGGATGCTCACTTAACTCTTAGTAAACTAACTCTAAATTCTAAGTTCTCCCGGGGGGTCTTATCCAATCTTGTGACTCCTAAGCCAATCAGAGAGGCCTGCTCAGATGAGCCTGGGTTCAAAGTTTATTCATCAACTTTATAAATTTTTTTCTCTTACTGTATTTTTCCACAGTATACCATTAATTTTAAATCTTAACTACGCTTCATTACAAAAATGATAGGCTATGCTTATTCATTATATAATAAGAATCCTATACTTCATTACAAAAATGAAAGGCTATGCCTATTATGTAACAAGAATCCTATACTTCATTAGAAAAATAATAGGCTATGCCTATTCATTATGTAACAAGAATCCAACCTTCATTACAAAAATTATTTTTGAAGATATTAATGTCTAAGTTAAAATTGTCAACAAAATTCTTTTAATATGTTTATTTTCAGATCAAAGGTGAACTTAAGTCACTTGGTGAAATAATGTTTTCCCGATACATTTTATATGCTGACTCTACTGAAAAAGGTAAGATAAATAATGCATTATTATAATGTCTATAGGTAGTAATATCTCATCCACAGAAAGTGAAGTCAATATATGTATAGGAAAGGCATGAACTACTATTGACAGGTTATTAATCATATCGAAAATCTGATCTCTCTAAGAAGATAAAAAGTGAAAATTCTTCCAAGCTGTAAAAAAAGAAAGAAAGTTAGATGGGAACTACACAAGGATGCTATGTACTGTTTTGAACAAATCATGGAAGCAGCACCCCACAAAAAAGTAGCAGTACGGCCACTTACCTCTTATCATACAAACCATCCAAGTAAGATGAACAAGACACACTGAACACTACTGGAGAAGTAAGGATACTCTCATAAGTGACATTCTCCTATGGATAACTATGCAGGAACACACCAGAGTGGCCCAACCAGCAAATACTGATATTGATCAGCTCTTTGAGAATGCTGTCATGGGGAGAACTTATGGTAATCCTTTGTTGCAATATGGGTATATTCCTGACTTTTGTGAGCTAGAACTGCTAATGGAAGGAGGAGGAATAAATAACAAAGGCTTAAAAAATAGTGATGACCCAAAAGAGGAGAGCGATGGTTTTGACCGTAGCGTGACCCCGAACGAAGAATTGAGGGGCAAGCGGAAGTCGGGTGTTGACCGGAAAGTCACGTGGTGACGTGGGGGAAGAAAGAAAGGGTTCGTGCTCTTTTTGCCTGCGGATGTCGTAGGGTACGACCTGACATTGGGTCCCCCATGAGAGCCAGTAATCTAGTAGTGTTCTCTCTCTCTCGTTCTCTCCGCCTCTCCTCCTCCTGGTAGAAAGCCACTAGACGAGCACGTTAATAAAGCTGGGAGTTGTGACGACATGTTTCTCGTGTTATGATTTTTTTTATCGGAGTTTTTAGTACCAAGAGAGAAAAGAGGACTACGGTGCTTGTATCGTTTTAGTACCGTGAGTATTGCAACGTAACATCCTTAACTGGTTCCTTTGTATATTCTACCATAAAATAAACTGAACCTTCATTTTATATCCGTTTTTTTCATAAATGTTTTAATTTTCTTGCACCCGTTATTTTACAATACTGAATATATTTTCTTTATTTAAAAAACATTTATTGCAAACATTATATTTCCTTTATTTAAAAACATTTATTGCAACATATTAAAAATTATTGCAAAAACACGGACATAATGAGGGTTCAGTTTATTTTATAGTAGGAATTTACGAGGAACAAGTTGAAGATTACCAAACTTGCCAGGTGCGATTACCAGAGGAACTGGTGGTAGGAAGAGAGTCATGGGAAACCATGCTGTTAGGGGAAAATACAGGAACTAATATGTACTGTAATTTGTACTTTATTGAAAGTATTTTATGATCTTTGGATGCTGAATTAAATCAAAACTTCTTTTGTTTAAAAATAAAAAGATTTCTATAGAAATATTTCCCCTCAACAAGCGACACAAGATCACCTGTGCTCTGCACAATGTGCTGGAATTTGCATAAGAGAATTAAGAACTGAAAAAAAAACAGGCTGGATTTTTTAAGCTGTGCTGTGGCACTGTTAAAAAACTAGAGTAAGTGGAAGGTGTTCAATAAAATAGAAAATTAGTTTTACCTTTCAGTGTCAGATCAATTCAATAAATATGGGGATTTTTTTTAAAAAAGAAAAGGCAAAAAACAATTTTCTGCATTGTTTGAAATTAATTTATATCAAAAATTATTTTAATCTTGCATAAATATTTTCGAGGCTATTCAAAATGATGGCAAATTAAACAGAGTGCTTACTGCTTGAACAGAGGTCTGTCATCAAATTTTTGATGGTTGAGAAGTGCAGACTATGTGAAATTTATCGAAGCATATGGGATGTGCATGGAGAAGCGTGTTTTAGTAAACAAAAAAAATGTTTACAAATGGGCTAAACATGGAATTACCACTATGAACCTGCATTGAAATGACAGTCTATGTAGTGGAAACACTGATTCTCTGGTAAAGAAAAAGTTCTAGGTGCAGCAGTCAATAAAGACTAATAGTCTTCTTAATAATGATTTCCTTGAAAAAAAGGTTCAACTGTAAACAGTGCTTCCCATTGCCAATTCCTTAGGCAAAATTTACATAATTTATTGAATTACCTTTGTATATATAAAGAAAAAGGTACAAGTGTAAACAGTGCTTTCTATTGCCAACTCCTTAAGAAAAGTATTATCTGCGTTATTCGGACTATTGTCCCCATCTTCATTGTTATTTGTACAACGTTTCGGACGATATACCCTCCAGCCTTCTTCAGGCATTTCTTGTCGGACTCGGGAACCTTCTTTTCAAACTCGGGAACTTTCTTGTCGTATTCGGGAGCCATCACGGAACTTTGAACCTAACCCTTTATTTATTCCACGGGGGTATCCTGTTCTCATTCCGAAAAATTCAGCTTATTTATTAAATGACTCAATATATATAAACGAAGAAGGTTCAGCTGTAAACGGTACTTTCTATTGCCAACTCCTTAGGCAAAATTCACCTTATTTATTGAATGACCCTCGTATTTAATATACTTTCTTATTATTTACTAAACTTGGGCATTAAATTTGTGCTAATACCTACTGCCTGCTTAAA
>CM042152.1:60359757-60418351 GCA_023376005.1 Doryteuthis pealeii | reverse complement strand
AAAGAAACCATTAGTAGAAAGAGAGATTTTTTATGTCTTTTTCTTCTCCTTTAAGCATTATTATCGCTCCTCCCTTTTTGGTGTTATGGTTGATGGGGCGTCCTTTTCTCATCTTCTTTTCCAATTCACTTTACTACTCTCCTTCTCCTCCTCTTATTAATTCTCGCCCTACCCCACCAAACATCAAGTTTAGTAAACAAACCACTCCAATTTCTATTTTCTTTATTACTATCTAATTCCTTATCATGTGTTTAATTACTGTGCTTTGCCTACTCCCTTGCTTTCCTTCGTCCCTCGCTTTCTCTCCTTACTCACTCCCAATCTGTTATCTTCCTCCACCCACCATATCTTCTTCCTCCGCCTCCACCCCCACCATCAATGTTTTATATAGTTATAATAACAAACTGCTTGTTAATCTTCACAGAAAAGCAAGTGCAGAAGCGAGGTAAGAACGGAAGAAAGGCACCTGAAAGCGTTCCCACCTGATACAGCCGCCTCCCCCTCCGCCCTTTCATCATCGTCGTCGTCGTTCCGCCGACCACACCTTAAAGACGTTGATGATCCTGGCAGTCCAAGTCAAACTTGTGCCTGACCTGACTTTCTTCTACTGTTCTGCTTCACTGACACCCTGCCAAAAGGAGCAAAGCTGATTCTAGCAGCAACCCAAATCTCTACCAAGGGACTCACCTACAGCCTCCACCAAAAAGCTGTCAGTACCCAACAACGGCAGCTTCTTCTCAGACGTTCATTATTCAGGTCTATGGCTTCCTGTCATGCCCAGCACTCCCTACTTCAACACCAGATCGGTAGTAGCAGTGACGGATATAAACAACAAAGCTGGATAGAAAACACCCTAACCAAATTGATTAGGATTTCTACCAGATTGCACAGAGTATATTTATTATTATTATTACTATTATTATACTAATCCTGAGCGAAATCAACTTTGTCGCCTAAAGGCTTTTTTTACTGTTTAGTTTAATTACACAAAAGTTATAACTAAAATATCCCTTAGTTTTAGCGATTGAGTGTATGTTTTTTTAAAAAAAATTTCATTTTAATTGGTTCTAATTAGTCATAATTTGTAATTAAGTTCAAAACTGACCCTCTCTTACATTGACATTCTGCCTGTCACTTTCACCACTCTGTGTATATCTTGATTACCTCCGCGTTATATATGGTAGTTTTTCAGTGGGCATGGATAATATTTGAGATTATGAAGTATGTTACGTTTCATAAACAGCCACGCTGGGCCAAACATCTTGGCTCTTAATTAAATTAAATTAGCAACGTTTCCTTCCTTAAAATCTTGCAAAATGCATTTTAATGGATCTTTTGTTTTTTTAATTCTCCAGTATGTATTTATTTATTTATCTTTGCATTTTTTGTTTAATTGGCTTTACAAACTCACTTTTCCCTAATCCCAATTATCTACTTAGAGCTCAAATGGGTACCCAACCTGGTCACTTTTGTCTTAGTATAATAATATTATAATATATATATATTATTAATATATATATACATACATATATAATAGTATATATATAAAGCAATCTACAGACGCGCGTTTCGGGGTTTACCCTCATCAGTGCAGCTATACCTAATTATCAGCAAAACTACCTCATGGTCGGTTCGAGACCCGAACGAATTTTGCTCGTCAAGGTCTCTTACCGATGTGTCCACAAGCAGCTGCAAGAATAGAAGCAGAATAATCGCCACTATTTCCTAAAACCGGAAAATAAACTCACCAGAGTCCTCTGAAACCTTGTAAACCCAGTGAGACTAGCTTTCGCCGAACGTGAATTTTTGCAATTAGGCTCTTCTAAACAGAGATGCTCACACTGAAAAATTGGGAGCTAGATATATATATATATATTTATATATATATATATATATATATATATAAATACTACACACACACTTTAAGTTTTTCTGCCTACAGGTGAAAATACCCAATAATTACATGATTTTTTTTTTCTGGGCTTAACTATGAAAAATCAGTAGAATTAGAAAAGTTGTATCCACATAAATCGCTTAAATCTAACCCAAAGAATTAAAGATAAGTAAATAAAATATTTTTAAAATTACCTCTTAATTCCCATAATAGCTGCTTAATTGGCCATAGTTAAAATTCTATGCACTTACGTTGGTATTCAATCTATTCATAAAAACAAATGATTTTAAAAGTACCTTTGCAGATAGCCTATTGTCAGTATCTGCACCTGTAGCAGCTCAGCAGCAGCCGTCTTGAACTTTACCTGCCACTGAACTGAGCCTGCTGGACTGCCAGACAGTGGACCTAGTCTGCACACCCTCTTTCCACTTAAAATATCCCAGCACAAGTTCACTCCATTGTCAAGTCAGGTCATCTTCATCTGTGACGCGACTTTCTATAAGCAAAAGCAAGTAAATGAGCCATAGTAGCATATATTATGCATGTGTCTGTATATAGTAACTAATCAAAGGATATATAAACAAATAGGGGTGGTAGGCATTTTAATACATGATAAAAATCAGAAGAAAGGAATTGCTGCAATGGGGATGAAAGGATTAGTTTTTTTAATGCCATAATAAACTCAGTCTTCAGACACCAATACAGTCAGAGTCCAGTAGACAAAAGAGTGTCATTTTGTAATCTTAATGTCCTATACCACTTATTCCGCCCTGCTGGAAGTCACATTGTTTTCTTAATCCACCCAAATGGATAGGCCTTGTTTAAATGTAATATTAAAACATATTTAGAAGTCTTTAATTTAGGGAAATATCTCGGGTTAACTTTAAATGAAAAGGATAAATTTTTAGCCATTTTTAAAATAAATCCTATAGGAAATGGGGCTCTGAATTCTCAACAGGATGCTAGAGTTAAAGTACTTTAAATTCCGAGGAGTTCATGCAGAAAAAATGGTTTTCTTTTCCAAAAGCCATCAGGAGTCAGACAAATGAGTGGTGGCACTGGGTTGGCACTGGTTCAACCACATCACTATGTTGTTCACAAGAAGAACATAGACAGAATGAGACAGAAACTGACCAAGTCATCATCTGCTGTCACATAATTATGATAGTAAGGTGTTTGGTTTAATGATATCAACCATTGTGGGTTATTTAATATCAAATCTTGTTTTGTTACAATATATATATATATATATATATATGATTTGTTTTAAAAAATAATTTCATTAAAACATCATTTATGTGTATTAATAAATGCTGTGATAGTTATCCCTCAGCCTCTGCCTTCTAGCACCATTATGATAAAATGGGTGGGTATTTGCCATACAGACCCAATTTGAAGCGAATACAGTCAGAACAACCTCATATAGTCTGCTATAGCTTGGTTCAACACAGCCAATGGCTCGGATGTGTCCTCTCCAACTGCCCATATCGTCCAAGTATGGTTTAAAGTGGGGTGTTTGCATGTTACGGACTACTTAGTACCTGGGTCACAAACTGCTCAGCCACCATAATCCTGTCCCCAGGCATTATGGTTGCCACCCATGGCCAAAATTGGAGAGTGGGGGTGCTTACCTTCTCCAGAGTGCAATTGGCGTATTCTACAGCCCCAGATGACAGGGCAGGCAATACTAAGGGACCCAGCACCAAAGTCCATATTGAAAAGCATCACACACACAGCCCCAATCAGCATAAATCAGAAGAGTGAATAAAGGAACGACAAGCATATCTTGGAATCCAAATTTTGTTTCCATTTTGGAGCTAACCTGTGGCATATGCAGTTTTAACCAAAACCTGCATCCAACAAATGGTAATTATTGAGGAAGTGTGTCCGGTCTCCTGCCTCAGAAATTACTACCCGGGACTATTAAAATAACGTCCCACTATGGCTTCTCAGATTTTCTTTATTCATGTTTGTTTAATGTCTTGTTTTTATTTAAATAAACAGAATTACGACAAAAAAAGAAGCGACACCCCACAAAATATATTTACTTGTAGAAAATATATATCTATCTTCCATTTGTTCATATCTATCTATATTATTTTGTTTATCTATCTATCTCAGTCTATTCCAACTATATATCCATCTTCATATCTAACAAGAATTACGACAAATTTCATAGATGAACAAGAATTTACGACAAATACGATAAATAAACAAAGAATTACGACAACATTACGATAAATAAACAAGAATTACGACAAATTACGATAAAATAAACAAGAATTACGACAAATTACGATAAATAAACAAGAATTACGACAAATTACGATAAATAAACAAGAATTACGACAAATTACCGATAAATAACCAAGAATTACGACAAATTACGATTAAAAACCAAGAAATTACGACAAATTACGATAAATAACCAGAATTACGACAAATTATCTATAAATCGAACAAGAATACGACAATTACGATAAATAAACAAGATTACAACAAATTTCTATAAATGAACAAGAATTACGCCAAAAAAAGAGAACCCCCCCCTCTAAAATAACCATTAACGCCCTAAGTTGGTTGTTTTCTTTCAAAGTAACACCGACATAGCTGGGGACGTTATTTGAATAGTCACCGGGTAGCAATTTCTTGAGGCAGTAGACTGGACACACTTCCTCATAAATTACCAACAAATATTTTTTAAACAACAACCTTGATTCTGGTTGCATCATTTAGGCAAGCAAGATTCACAGGCTGCAAATGATACTGCACACTTTAATAATAAATATATTTCTATTGTATTTCTTATTGGCTTCCCTATTACTTCTGCCCCAGCCTGTAGAGTGATGATTAAAACAATTGCTAATGTAAGGAGTTTGATCTCCACAGAGAGCTAACTTACAAGACCCTGTGCCAGACTTATCTCATATCCAAGGTAGTTGCATCAATTTTTCCTTGATGCCAGGAAAAGGCCAAGATTTCTAATTGCTGATTTTCAAGGTCTTTCTTTTTTAAGCTAAAGCATCTTACTACATCTTTTCTCACATACTATTGGCTTTGTTCCTTTTACTAAACTGAAGCTTCATGAATATCACTAAAATTGAAGAAATTTACACATCCTCACCTCCATTTTCATTTTCTTTCAAAATTTTCTTAATGAATAATCCAGATTATTTGAAAAAATATTTCAACCTAAAATTGATGAAAGTTTAATCATTTATTAAAAAAAAAGGTTGAACTGAGAAATCCAATGGTTTTCCCTGTTCTTGGCTTGATAATAGTCATTAACTTAAAACTCAAACTAAAGAAAATTACATTTACCTCCATCAAAACTGGTAAATGGTGGGGCTCACATGTGTAATTGTTAATGAGCTATCAAGACAATTTGCCTCTTTGGGCATCTCTTTTTTCTATAAAAAAAAAATCTTTGCACAGAACATGTATATACAATATTAATACAATATCATATAACAGATCCAAATTTTTGTTAAGTAATTCATCTGATAGTCACAAAAAATGCCCCTCTTGAATTTTTTTTCTTACCATTTTTTTCTCATATCATCAATTATTCATAATATTTTGACACTATTGCTGTTTTTTGATCTGATAAGCAATTCTTAGAAAAAATATATTACGTCTATAGCACAAATATCAATTGAGTAACTTATTTTTGAAATCGCTCTGGAGAAGGTTTCCAGTTCAAGAGAAATATTCTTAAAAAAATGTCTACCATAATTAGAAATTCCATTTATTATTTTGAAAATTTCAATTAGATCATCTCTCATTCATTTTCTAGTGATGTATTAAACCTAATTCTTCCAATCTCTTTTTGTATACTGTAATCTTTTATTATTTTGTCACTCTTTTTGTATTGGCTCTCCTATCTTAACTAAAGTAAGTAAAAGTCCGATGGGCGGCCTTAAAGTCGCGTATCAACCAAGTCAAGCAAGGGAGCTATCCCCTTTTCAATAGCGCTAGACCAAGAGATTGATTTGCATTTGAGTTGAGCACCACACCTACCATCCAGTCCTTACTTTACCCACAGATCCCTGTGCTACTCATACCGCGAGTTGGCGAGGACCGGTCATCGAATTAGGAAACCTTATGGTTATTCTAGCCGAACGCTCTACCGACTGAGCTAACCGGCCCCTCAAAAATATCTTAATATTTCACACTCAATATCAATGTCTAGACCAACTGGAGCCCAGCCTGGTAAAATGTTCGTATATAATTGCTTATTAGGGTTTATAAATTTTAAAAACATTGCCTACCTTGAAATGAGAATTTATAACAATCCAGCCAATATATATAGAACATTTCTTACCCAGGCCTGGCTCCAGTGTCTAGACATGATAATTGGAGTGTGATATTAAAGTATTTTAGGGCCGGGTTAGCTCAGTCGGATTTAGAGCAGTAGTTCGGCCTACGAAAACCATAAGGTTCCTAGTTCTGATACCGGTCCTAAGCCAACTAGCGTTATAGTAGACACAGGGATCTGTGCGGTAAGTAAGAGCTACTGGTTAGGTGTGATGCTCAACCTCAAATGAAAATCAATCTCCTGTGTCTATCGCTATTGAAAAAGGGATAGACTCCCTTGCTGACTTTCAAGGACCGAACAGATACGACTTTTAGGCCGCCCCTCGACTTTACTTACTTTATTAAGATAGGAGAGCTACAAAAAAAGACTAGTGACAAAAATAATAAAAAGATTACAGTTACAAAAGAGATTGAAGAATTAGGGTTAATACATAACTAGAAAAAAGAATGAGAGATGATCTAATGAAATTTTCAAATAATAAATGGAATTTCTTAATTAATGGGTAGACATTTTTTTAAGAATATTTCTCTTTGAACTGGAAACCCTTCTCCCAGGCAGATTTCAAAAATTAAGTTAACTAATTGATTTTTGTGCTAATAGCAGTAATATTTTTTCTAAGAAATTGCTTAATCAGATCAAAAAACAGCAATAGTGTCAAAAATCATTAAGAATAATTTGGATGATATGAGAAAAAATGGTAAGAAAAAAAATTCAGAGGGCATTTTTGTGAACTATCAGATTGAATTACTTAACAAAATTTGATCTGTATATAGAATGGTATTAATATTGTATATACATGTTCTGTGCAAAGATTTTTTTTGTATAGAAAAAAAAAGATGCCCAAAGAGGCAAATTGTCTTGATAGCTCATTAACAATTACACCATGTGAGCCCCACCCATTACCCCAGTTGATGGAGGTTAAATGTAATTTCTTTAGTTTGAGTTTTAAGTTAATGACTATATCAAGCCAAAACAGGGAAAACCATTGATTCTCAGTTCAACCTTTTTTTTTATAAATGATTAAACCTTTCAGCATTTTTTAGGTTGAAATATTTTTTCAAATAATCTGGATATTCATTAAGAAAATTTTTGAAAGAAAATGAAATGGATGAGGGATGTGTAAATTTTCTTCAATTTTAGTGATATTCATGAAGCTTCAGTTAGGAAAAGGAACAAAAGCCAATAGTATTTGAGAAAAGATGTAGTAAGATGATTTAGCTTAAAAAAGAAAGACCTTGAAAATCAGCATTAGAAAGCTTGGCCTTTCTCTGGCATCAATGGAAAATTGATAGCAACACCTTGGATATAGATAAGTCTGGCACCAGGGTCTTGGTAGTTAGCCTCTCGTGGAGATCAAACTCCTTACATTACAATTGTAATCATCACTCTACAGGCTGGGGCAGAAGTAATAGGGAAGCAAATAAGAAATACAATAGAAATATATTTATTATTAAAGTGTGGCAGTATCATTGCAGCCTGTGCAATCTTGCTTGCTAAATGATGCAACCAGAAATCAAGGTTGTTGTTAAAAAATATTTGTTGGGTAATTTATGAGGAAGTGTGTCCAGTCTACTGCCTCAGAAATTGCTACCCGGTGACTATTAAAATAACGTCCCCAGCTATGTCGGTGTTACTTGAAAAAAAAACAACCAACTTAGGCGTTAAATGTATTTAGAGGGGGGGTTCTCTTTTTGGCGTAATCTTGTTCATTTATAGAAATTTGTGTAATCTTGTTTATATCGTAATTTGTCGTAATTCTTGTTTCATTTATAGAAATGTCGTATTCTATGGTTATTTATCGTAATTTGTCGTAATTCTTGGTTATTTATCGTAATTTGTCGTAATTCTTGGTTTTATTCGTGAAATTTGTCGAATTCTTGTTTATTTATCGTAATTTGTCGTAATTCTTGTTATTTATCGTAATTTGTCGTAATTTTGTTATTTATCGTAATTTGTCGTATTGTCTAATTGCTTCTTGTTTATTTATCGTAATTTGTCGTAATCTTGTTCATCTATAGAAATTTGTCGTAATTCTTGTTTAGATATGAAGATGGATATATAGTTTGGAATAGACTGAGATAGATAGATAAACAAAATAATATAAATAGATATGAACAAATGGAGATAGATATATATTTTCTACAAGTAATATATTTGTGGGTGTCGCTTCTTTTGTCGTAATTCTTGTTTATTAAACTAAAACAAGACATTAAACAAACATGAATAAAAGAAAATCTGAGAAGCCATAGCTGGGGAACGTTATTTAATAGTCACCGGGTATAGTATTTCTGAGCAGGAGACCGGACCCACACTTCCTCATAAATTTACCATTTGTTGGATGCAGGTTTTGGTTAAAACTGCATATGCAACAGGTTAGCTCCAAAAATGAAACAAAATTGGATTCCAAGAATATGCTTGTCGTTCCTTTATTCACTCTTCTGATTTATGCTGATTGGGGCTGTGGTGTGTGATGCTTTTCAATATGGACTTTGGTGCTGGTCCCTTAGTATTGCCTGCCCTGTCATCTGGGGCTGTAGAATACGCCAATTGCACCTCTGGAGAAGGGTAAGAACCCCCACTCTCCAATTTTGGCCATGGGTGGCAACCCATAATGCCTGGGGACAGGATTATGGTGGCTGAGCAGTTTGTGACCCAGGTACTAAGTAGTCCCGTAACATGCAACACCCCACTTTAAACCATACTTGGACGATATGGGCAGTTGGAGAGGACACATCCGAGCCATTGGCTGGTTGAACCAAACTATAGCAACTATATGATTGTTCTGACTGTATTCTTCAAATTGGTCTTATGGCAAATACCCACCCATTTTATCATAATGGTGCTAGAAGGCAGAGGCTGAGGGATAACTATCAGCATTTATTAATACACATAAATGATGTTAATGAAAATTATTTTTTAAACAAATCATATATATATATATATATATATATGAACAAAACAAGATTTGATATTAAATAACCCACAATGGTTGATATGCCATTAAACCAAACAACCTTACTATCATAATATGGACAGCAGATGATGACTTGGTCAGTTTTCTGTCTCATTCTGTCTATGTTCTTCTTGTGAACAACAATAGTGGATGATGGTTGAACCAAGTGCCAACCCAGTGCCACCACTCATTTGTCTGACTCCTGATGGCTTTTGGAAAAGAAAACCATTTTTCCTGCATGAACTCCTCGGAATTTAAAGTACTTTAACTCTTAGCATCCTGTTGAGAATTCCAGAGCCCCATTCCTATAAGGATTTATTTTAAAAAATGGCTAAAAATTATCCTTTTCATTTAAAGTTAACCCGAGATATTTCCCTTAAATTAAAGACTTCTAAATATGTTTAATATTACATTTAAACAAAGGCTATCATTTGGGGTGGATTAAGAAAACAAATGTGACTTCCAGCAGGGCGGAATAAGGTGGTATAGGACATTAAGAGTTAAAAAAATGACACTCTTGTCTACTGACCTCTGACTGTATTGGTGCTGAAGACTTGAGTTTATTATGGACATTAAAAAAACTAATCCTTTCATCCCCATTGAGAAATCCTTTTCTTTCTATTTTATCATGTATTAAAATCTACCAACCCCCCTAATTTGTTTATATATCCTTTTGATATTACTATATACAGACACATCCATACATATATGCTACCTATGCTCATTTACTTGCTTGCTTATAGAAGTCCGTCACAGATGAAGATGACCTGACTTGACATGGAGTGAAACTTGTGCATGAGATATTTTAAGTGGAAAGAGGGTGTGCAGAACTAGGTCCACTGTCTTGGCAGTCCAGCAGCTAGTTCAGTGGCAGGATAAAGTTCAAGACGGCTGGACTGCTGAGCTGCTACAGGGTGCAGATACTGACAATAGGCTACTCTGCCAAGTACTTTTAAAAATTTTTTTTACATAGATTGAATACCAACGTAGTGCATAGAATTTATAGGCCAATTAACAGCTATTATGGGATAAGAGGTAGAATTTTAAAAATATTTTATTTACTTATCTTTAAAATTCTTTTGGGTTTAGATTAAGGATTATGTGATACCAACTTTCTAATTCTATGATTTTATAGTTAAGCCCAAAGAAAAAAAAATCATGTAAATTATTGGTATTTTTCACCTGTAGGCAGAAACTTATAAAGTGTGTGTATATATATATATATATATATATATATATATATATATATATATATATATATACGCTCCCCAATTTTCAGGTTGAGCACTCTGTTTAGAAGAGCCTAATTGCAAAAATTCACCGCTTCGGCGCAAAGCTAGTCTCACTGGTTTACAAGTTAGAGACCTCTGGTGAGTTTATTTCCGGTTTAGGAAATATAGCGATTATTCTGCCTTCTATTCTTGGCAGCTGCTTGTGGACACATCGGTAAGAGACTTGACGAGCAAAAGTTCGTTCGGGTCTCGAACCCGACCAGAGGTAGTTGCTGAAAAATAGGTATAGCTGCACTGATGAGGGGTAAACCCCGAAACGCGCGTCTGTAGATTGCTTTATATATATACATATATATATGTATGTATATATATATATATATATATATATATATATATATATTATACTAGACAAAATGTGACCAGTTGGGTCACCCATTGAGCTCTAAGTAGATAATTGGGATTAGGGAAAAGTGAGTTTGTAAAGCAAATTAAAACAAAAAATGCATAGATAAATAAATAAATACAACTGGAGAATTAAAAAAACAAAAGATCCATTAAAATCATTTTGCAAGATTTCTAAGGAAGGAAACGTTTGACCTAATTTAAATTTATTAAGAGCCAAGATGTTGGCCCAGCTGGCTGTTTATGAAACGTAACATACATTTCATAACTCTCAAATATCTCTCCATGCCCACTGAAAAACTAACATATATAACGCGGAGGTAATCAAGATATACACAGAGTGGGTGAAAGTGACAGGCAGAATGTCATGTAAGAGACGGGTCAGTTTTTGACTTAATTACAAATTATGACTAATTAGAACCAATTAAAATGAAATTTTTTTAAAAAAACATAACTCAATCCTAAAACTAAGGGATATTTTAGTATAACTTTTGTGTAATTAAACTAAACAGTAAAAAAAGCCTTTAGGCGACAAAGATTGATTCGCTCAGCTTTAGTATAATAATAGTAATAATAATAATAAATATACTCTGTGCAACTCTGGGTAGAAATCCTAATCAATTTGGTTAGGGGTGTTTTCTATCCCAGCTGTTGTTTGATATCCGTCACTGCTACCTACCGACTCTGGTGTTGAAGTAGGGAGTGCTGGGCCATGACAGGAAGCCCATAGACCTGATAATGAACGTCTGAGAAGAAGCTGCCGTTGTTGGTACTGACAGCTTTTTGGTGGAGGCTGTAGGTGAGTCCCTTGGTAGAGATTTGGTTGCTGCTAGAATCAGCTTTGCTCCTTTTGGCAGTGTCAGTGAAGCAGAACAGTAGAGAAAGCAGGTCAGGCACAAGTTGACTTGGACTGCCAGGATCATCAAGTCCTTTTAAGGTGTGGCGGCGGAACGACGACGACGATGATGAAGAGGCGGAGGGGGAGGCGGCTGTATCAGGTTGGGCAACGCTTTCAGGTGCCTTCTTCCGGTTCTTATCCTCGGCTTCTGCACTTGCTTTCTGTGAAGATTAACAAGCAGTTTGTTAATTATACTAATTAAAACATTGATTGGTGGGGGTGGAGGAGGAGGAAAGAAGATATGGTGGGTGGAGGAAAGATGAAAGATTGGAGTGAGTAGAGGAGAGAAAGCGAGGGAGAAGGAAAGCAAGGGAGTAGGCAAACGCACAGGTAATTAAACACATGATAAGGAAATAGAAGTAATAAAGAAAATAGAAATTGGAGTGGTTTGTTTACTAAACATTGATGTTTGGTGGGGGTAGGGCGAGAATGTAATAAGAGGAGGAGAAGGAGGAGTAGTAAAGTGATATTGGAAAAGAAGATGAGAAAAGGACCCCCCATCACCACCATCACCACCAAAAAAGGGAGGAGGATAATATGTTAAAGGAGAAGAAAAAGAACATAAAAATCTCTCTTTCTACTAATGGTTTCTTTTCTCTTCTCTCTTTTTTTCTCTTGGAGGTGAGATTCCTGTTTTGTTTATAACCAAAGATGAGTGGCATCATCTGCCAGTGAGTGCAAGTTATTTGCTTTTGTCTGTGGGTGTATCCTCTCTCTCCCCTCCCATCCTCCTGCCCCTCTTCCCCTCCTCCCCCTAACCCTCTTGATACCTTTTTATATGTTTATGTACATTCCTTGGTGATAAGTACCATTGTTAGATATGTATTCTGCCCTGGAAATGAAGAGCTAAATTTGTACTGGTGTGTGTTCACAGGTTTGCAAACACAACAGGAATTTTTTTCTTCTTTTCTTGTGTTCCTAAAATATTCTTCCTGAAACAGATTTAGGAAGCTGATATCCTTTCCTTTACTACAGGATTCAGTAAGACTGGGGAGGGGACTTCCCCCCCCCCCCCAAGGATAAACATTTAAAGTTGAAGAAAAAGATTAATGGCAATAATTATTTGAAACATAAGATGCATTTGGCGCTTAGTGTAAAAAGGGAACTGTATTAGGAATTCTGAAATACTTACACTTTATTACAGTTACACACACACACACACACTATATATATATATATATATATAAAGGGTGGCATACCGGTGAATATGGGCACGATCGTTGGAGGTGCACAGAATCCAGGGGTTAAGTCCGCGATAAAACAAATACAAAGTAGAGCAAAGAAATGGATACAATATAAACCTACTCGAGTTTCACCGTTAGGATCATCAGGGTTAAATCCACTGAATTAATCGAGTTACCGATTAATTACAGCCGATCACACGTGTATTCATTGAATAACTTGGTAACGTAAAATCTTATTCAATGAACTCACGTGTGATCGGCTGTAATTAATCGGTAACTCGATTAATTCAGTGGATTTAACCCTGATGATCCTAACGGTGAAACTCAAGTAGGTTTATATTGTATCCATTTCTTTAATATATATATATATATATATATATATATATATGAGAAGTAAACAAACAATGTGTATTTGATATGGCTTTTTTTAGCCAACAATTTTTGGGAGAATATGTGCTTAATTGAAGTCGTACCTAATTTTTGAAAATCCCTGTTTATAGCTCTGCTGATGAGGCCTAATAGGCCGAAATGTACATACAGAGATTGATTTTTCTTGATTTGTTTAGCCTTACATTTGAATAGGTATGCCCGCCTAATTCATTAATTATTAATTAATTAATTTTCAAAAATTAGGTACGACTTCAATTAAGCACATATTCTCCCAAAAATTGTCGGCTAAAAAAAGCCATATCAAAACACATTGTTTGTTTACTTCTCATACTGTTGTATAGTAAAAAGTCACCATAAGTGGAATATATATATATAAGGATATATACCTTTTAGAATATAAATTTATTTCATCATTATAGTCACTAGCAAATATATGCACCCTCCGGGTGCAAGTATTTAAGTTTTAATGTAATATAATATTGTATTAAATTAGAAAGGCTAATGAAACTAAATAAGAATACAGATAAAAAGATTTGAAACAGAGGGAGTATAATAAAAGATTTGAAAAAGAGGGAGTATAATAAAAAATGGAACAACTGAAACTTACTCTTCCATCACTCTCGTCTTTCATTGTTATTTTTTCTAATTTAAGTATTTAGTTATAAGAGGCAGTAAAGAATAAAATGACAGTTATTTTATCTTGTTAATGGATTTCATTTAAGATTCATTGAAGAGATTTTTGCTTATATTCATTAAAATAAAACCAAACAGTTAGAAATCAATAACACTAAGCACATATTTATTAAATTCGATTTTTTAATATTAATATGCAAATTAGCCTTTCCGTTCACACTGTAAATCGCTATTTTGTTGTATATATATAAATATAATTGCATGTTGTTAGTATATAGACATAGTTAACAGTATTAATAATGTAAGACAATTTTATTAATAAAATTGAGGTTTAGATAAAAAATAAAATCATGGAGAATGTGATGTCAATAACTAAGAGAATTGTGACTTGAGTAGGAATATAGTTTCGGTTACAGACAGAAAAACACACAATCTCCATTATAATAAGATATCAGTTCTATTTTTGTTGAATTTTCACCGTCGGTCTTACTGGTGTGATTTTCCCGTTTGTTTATTTTTTGTTTTTTCACTTTTCAACTCAACAAAAATAGAACTGATGAGACTATAATGATGAAGTAAATTTATACTCTAAAAGTTTATATATATATATTCATTTATTTATTTATTTATAATACTCCATATATGTAAAAGTATATACGCAAATCTTTATATGTACATTTGAGTTCTCAATTTTGGTTGAATCCTATCAAAGTAACGCTTGATATCATTGACTTATATATATATATATATATATATATATATATATATATATATGTGTGTGTGTTATTTTGGAAAAGGTGACTTACCGGTGAATATAGTCACAGTGGTTAGTTGACGCAAAATTCAGAAAGGTAAGACAGCGATATAACAAATAAAAAGTGCTCAATATGTTAGTAGAGCAAATTTATTGTACTTGTACCTGTATTACAATATATATATATATATATATAAAGTGAACCAGGGAGTTTAAAAAAAAATGATATCATTTGGTATGTACAGGGGGTTTAAGAAAAATTGATATAATTTCATAATCTAATAACTTGATTGTGATTCAGATGATCTAAAATTTTAACAGCATATGTAAAAACAATTTAAAATTCTATGTTTAATGTTTAAACCCACTTTTCTTTTCCAGTGAGTGGCATTTTTATCCAGTCGTGCTATTACATTTACATTTACATTCAGACTAATACCCTTGGGAAAGGTATGAACTCCTCTCATCCCCTGGCTATGGACTAAATAGTAACACTACTGGCATTCTACAAGGATTTCTTTGGCATTAAATAACCCATGAAGGTTGATATGCCAATACACAAAGAAATTGATTTTCAACATAATAGTATGAGGTCTGCATTCACCCCTCCCCAGATCATAATTTATTGGGGGGGGGGATATAATTATTAAATGCTAATTATAACTTCCTCTTGTTTCCAATTATTTCTAAAGTGAATTCCTAGGATGTGATTTGAGACTGAGCTTTAATTTTGGCTCAAGTCACACTTTAACTGAGTGTATTTAAAAATACTTAAAAAAAAAAAAAAAAAAAAAAAAAAGCAAACCTGTCACTTATTTATAAGATAAAAAAAAAAATTATCAACCTGGCATGTACAGGGATTAAAACCTGGCAAATGCCTTCAGGGTAACGTTTGATATGAGGGTATCAAACTGTCAGTTAGATAGTTTATCATATTTGCTTAGTTACAATATGTTCCATATTTTCTGGCCTTTTAATGCATTTCTCCTCCTTCCTTCTCTTCTCAATGTATCCAACTATTACTGTGTCTAATGTATTTGTATTGAAGATATGAGGCTAAACACTACAGACTTGTTGAAAAGTTCCCAGCCCAACCAAGAAAGGAATAAGCTAGTGCCATGTACACATATTCACCTCTTGCAGTGCAACACAGTATTATTTCTCAAATCACGTTAACTATTCTGTCTAAAATTCAATGAAAAAAAAAAAAAAAAAAGAAAAGAAAGGTAATTCTCCTTGTTTGGACCAAGAACTTTTCATCACCACCTCATAACATATTGTGTGTGTGTGTGTCTATATATATATATATATATATATATATATATATATATAAAATCTCAATATATAAGAACTGGGTTAGCTCAATTGGCAGAGCGTTTGGCTAGAAACCACAAGGTTCCCAGTTCGATACCCGCCCTCGCCAACTGTGCGGTAAAGTAAGGAGCTGATGGTAGGTGTGGCGCTCCACCTAAAATAATCTCCTTGGTCTAGTGCTAGTGAAAAGGGGATAGACTCCCTCGCTGCATGGCTGATACCGACATTAGGTCGCCCCGACGACTTTACTTACTTATATAGTCTTTTGAGACTGCAATGCTGATGATGATATCTCAGTAGGTAGATCACCAGGTTAGTTGGTGTTAGGATGATTCTAAGGTGGGCCTTTTTTAACAATGGAATATTAAAGTTGGTCTGGTCCAAGTTAAGAGCTCGATGTTTAATGATTTTGTACAGAGCAATATACTTGGTAAAGAAAAAGGTTTAAAAATTGGTCATATTAGCAGTTATAGATCTATTTCTACTCGTGTATATATATACATATGAGTTTCATCAGAAGGTCTGATGAAACTCATATGTATATACTTATACATATGGGTAGAAATAAATCTATAACTGCTAATATGACTGATTTTTAAGCCTTTTTCTTTACCACATGTATATATACACACACATACCCCAACTCCTCTGCAAGTAGGATGTGACACATGGTTAATTTCTTAAGTGGAGTTTAAAAGGTTTGAATTCAGTTTTCCTTCTTGACTGGTTACCTAACCAAGCATAGAGCCCAGCCGACCCATAGATGGAGGGGGATTAGTTGGATGCATACATTTCCCAAGAGTATTAGTGCCATGGGAAATGCAAATAGTCTCGTCCAAGATTTGAACTCTTGTCACTGAGTCTATTTCTTTCAATGATAACCATTTCATCACGCCAGTCTAGAAGAAGGATAACTTTAAATTCAAACTTGTTAAACTCTGTTTAAGAAATTGACCTTGAGTCGCGTTCTTATATCCATTGTGCCACATGTTCAACTGGTCATGAAGGCTCCAGAGTTCAACAAGAAACATCTGAAGAAGGCCAGAGGGCACATCAGCTGAAACATTGTGTATATAACAATAAAGATGAGGATAAAAGTCCAAAAAAATCTAAATAATGCAAATTATCAACCCTCTTCTCAAAAAAAAACGAGACCAGAAACACCTGAAGAAAGCCAGAGGGCACATCAGCCGAAACATTGTGTATATAACAATAAAGATGAGGTAAAAGTCAGAAAATTCTAAATAATACAAATTATTAAGCCTCTTCTCAAAAAAACGAGACCAGAAACACCTGAAGAAGGCTGTAGGGCACATCAGCCGAAACATTGTGTATATAACAATAAAGATGAGGACAAAAGTCATAAAACTCTAAATAATACAAATTATCAAACATCATCTAAAAAAATTCAGACAAATGAAATCCAAGAAGTTAATTGACAAGATAAGAGTGAAAATAAAAAAAAACAAAAAACGTCATGACAACATAGAAGAACTCACCTGCTGTAAAAGGTACATTGTTTTCAGTACGTCTAATGCAAAAGCTTTGACGAGTGCAGCATCATATTCATCTGTACAATGGCTTGCGTATATTCCGCCAATTAAGTCAGCCAATTTTTCCAATGTTTTTATATTGTTAATTGGAAGCCAATGACAGAAAAAGTCTGAGACTGATGCCATGTCAATCACTGACCAATGACACAATTGATTGAATGCAGCTCTTCTTTGAGGTTGCATAAATGTGAAACATTGTTGTTGGATTAGAAGACCGTGTAGAGCAGCTAAGGTCATAATTTCATAACTTTTACATTCATCCTGGAAAAAAAAAAGGAAAGAAAAAAAAAATACTTTTAATTACGGACAGGAATATTCATTGCAGATAAATTTGGCACTTTTAAAAAATTAAAAAATTTTTTTTGAACAAATTGAAAAAACAAACATAGGCATCATAGATTTTTTTTTTTTTAATTTTTGTTTATTTTTTATATTTTTAAAATTTTTTTACATTTTTTTTATTTATTTTTAAAATTTTTTTTTTTTTTTACATTTTTTTTATTTTTTTTATTTTTACATTTTTTATTTATTTTTTAAAAATTTTTTTTTGTTTATTTTCTATATTTTTATAATTTATTATATAATGATTATTATTACTAGTAAGAATATGCACCCTCTGGGTGTAAGTAGGTATTTGCCATGCATCCCACATATGCAGATGTGACACAAGGACATTTTTATGTGGGCTCACCCACAAGCCGAAGCTCATGGGTGGTAGGTGCAAAAAATATGTTGATCCCGTCAGCATAAACCCAGCCCTTTTAAATCAAGGGAGCAGGTATTGCCTGGGGGGATATCCCCCTGGGATCAACGCTGTTAATATTACTTATCCGGTCCAGAGGCCGAAGCACTCTGGACACAGGCCCCAAGGGGCAGCGTAAGTATCTAAGTTTTAATGTAATGAAATACATTAAATGAGAAAGACTAATGAAATTAAATAAGAATGTATATAAAAAGATTACATTTATTTTAATTATATTTTAATTGGTTTCTATATAAAATCATTCATGGGATTGATTTTCATATGTTGGAGAATAAAACAATAATATTACAGATCAATAACACCAAGTAATTATTTATTAAACCCGGTTTTGTTAAAACAAGTATGCAAATTAAGCTCACCATATATTATGTAAACCCTTATTTCTTAGTAATATATAAGACACATTGAAGAATTTTCAGTGCACTAACATGGGCTGTTTTGAGGCAAAGCTAACTCATTTTACATATAGACATCATTAATAAATAAGATTTATTCTATGTATTAATGATTTTGACTATAAATTAAATAATCATTGATAAACTTACGCTATTCCTGAGGGTATTGTGACATAAGCAGTGACATAGTTTCGTTTACAGACACACTGAATATCCATTATAATAAGATTTATTGATTATTATTATCTATTATTTTTATATTTTTTTAATTAATCATGTTTCTATATTTTTTTATTTAATTTTTTTTTTTTCTATTTGGAGAATACAAATAAAACAGCAATCATATTTTTGGTAAATAAATGACAAGACTGAACATAATTTATTTTTATGATAAAAAAAAGAAATGAAAAAAAAAAAAAAGTGTAGTGAAGGGCTTGAGACACAAGCCTGTTCTGAAAACATTCATGAGGGTAAAGAGAAAGAAAGAGTTTAGGAACAGAAAAAGAAAGGAGAGAGAGAGAGAGGTGTGTATGTATTTACCAAACTCCTCTGCCACAGGCAGAGTGACACAAGGTCAGTTTTTTAAACAGAGTGAAGCTGGTTTAAATTCAGAATTTCGACAACCAGAGTTCAAATCCTGGATGAAGCTGTTTATATATCCCTATGGGCTAATGCCCTAAAAAAAGGCAAAAAAATCTATCCATTCTTCTCCCACCCTTAACTATGGATAAGTACTAGAGCAGACTAAGTTCTTTAGTCTTGGTTAGGCAACTAGGCTAGAAGAAGGAAAAAAACTGAATTCAAACCAGTTTTACTATACTTAAAAAAATTGACCTTGTTTCACATCCTACTTGGATAAATGCATATCATTGTATTATTCATGATTTGAAATATGTAGTTTGCAATGTTCTGGTATTCAAAGGATGTAGAGTATGTTTTTCAGCCTGTATCTGCCTGGTAATCAGGGTGCATATGACACCTGGTAGGTAAGGAGTTAAAACAACTTTACTCTCATCTTTGTTTTTAATGGCACATCAACCTTCATGGGTTATCTAATGCCAACACCGTCCTTGTAGAACAACAGTTGTGATACTATCTAGCCCATAGCTGGGGGCATGAAGGGGTTTATACCTTTCCCCAAGGGTATTAGTCTAAAAGTGAATATAATAGTGTGACTGCAGTTTGAACTTGCTTATGACAATGTTGCAGTCTAGCATGTTTGCCATTGCAACTCACCCTTACCCTTATCAGAAACGAGAAAGATATATACCATTCTAATGGAAAGCTACAAGTAATTAAAGTTAAATGTTTTTGGGTGATTGTTGTAGTCTTAGCTGCACAAGAATGCTGCATGCGATCCTAAACAAAACGTGTAAACAACACCCCACAAGAAAGTGGCTGTATGCCCACTTGCCTCCTATCACACAAACCATCCGAGTGAGACAAACAAAACATACTTGACACGGCTGGAGAAGCAAGGAGGAACTCATAAGGGATGTTCTGGAGAAACTAGATAATGAGAAAACCAGTGCAGGCCAACCAGCAAAGACCTACATTAACCAGTTCTGTGTGGATACCGGTTGCTGCACAGAGGATCTGCTGGGGGCAATGAATGATAGGGACAGTTGGCGAGAGATTGTCATGGATATCTGTGCTGCTAGCATGACATAATGATGATGTAGTAGTCTGTCTGGAAGGATCCTATCTTTAAAAAAAAAAAAAAAAAAATGAATGTTTTTGTACTTTGTTTCCATTTACCAGAAGTGGCTGTTAATCTCAAAAGCAATTGTTAGTGAGTTTGTTTCTTACTAGGTTATTATCCACTTGTGTAAAAGGTCTGCTTAGTCATTGCAACATATCCTGTTACCAATTCACCAGGTATTCTATCTAATTGCATTTTTTCTTTCCTGCTACTATTTATCAACAGGTAAGGCTTTTAATACCTGCAACCATAATGTCATCCGTTACTTCACTACTCTTTACCTATATTGAGTTCCAGGCTTCACCTTTTTACTCGCTGAAGTAAAAAGAAACAGATTAGTTAAACCCACTCATCCATTAAATTTTATTATTGATAGTTATTATTAGAAAGGATTAGAGGACAGAAATAGATGCTTAAAACTCTTTTTATTTTGTCTGAATTTTTTAGATGAGGCTTGATAATTTGTATTATTTGGATTTTTCAAACTGTTATCCTCATCTTTATTATTATATACACAATGTTTTAGCCGGTGTGCCCTCCAGCCTTCAAGTGTTTCTTGGAAATGTTCTCCAGTTGGATACATGGTGCAACTGATATAGGAGCTGAGTTAATACAGTTCTAAGTGACAATCATTTGTAGGTTGCAGGTTCAATCCTGACCAAGGGTGATATTAACATTTGTAGCTAGTCATGGTTAATGGAATAAGAACAGTCTATCCAGGTGGATTGAATAAACGGTTTGGTAAAAAAGTTCCATAAAGGCTCGAAGAAGGCTGAAAGATGTATATAACAATAAAGATGAGGACAAAACCCGAAAAATCCTTTCTATTTTTTCCATCAGGTCATATCTTAAAAGTGAAGCTTACAATGTATAGAGGATTTTTTTTTTACTTTTTTTTTAGTCTTTGAATCTTTCCTTGTTTTGTATTTACAGCTTGAGAAATGATTTAACCCACCCAGATGCCATTGAAGCAATTTCTTTGTAACCAGCAAGATCTGCTTTCAGAGGCTTACCATCTAATGTGGGGATATCTCCAACTTATCTAAAAAATTAAGGTAACAAAAATGCTTATCTTTTTAATTTGTTTATATTAATTCAAAAAGAAAATGTAAACATCTTCATCCAAGATTTGAACTCTGGTTGACAAAACTCTAAATTTAAACCAGCTTTACCCTGTTTAAAAAAAAAAATTGACCTTGTGTCATAAATCTGTCTGTGACAGAAGGGTGTGGTAAATACATACACTGCACCCCTCTCTCTCCCCTTCAATTTTTAATTCTCAGTCATTGAATCTTTCCTCGTTTTTTTTATTTACCGAAAAACTAACAATAGATTATTTCAGAAAGCGAGAACCCAGTAAAACGTTTCAGTATGAAAGACAACAAACATCACGTTAATGACAGTGCTCATTCCTCGTCTCTTTGTAAATGTATCATCTTAGGTAGCAAATACTGCAGGCTGAGAAAATTATTCTAACACACCCAGATGCCATTGAGGGGGGGGGGGGTTATCCCCAATTTGACTATGAAACAATCTCTTTCTAACATGTGAGATCTGTATCAAATGTGCTGTTATGGTGTCTGTCTTGAAACAGAAATCTCACAGGTATATTATCAATTATGTAAAAAAAAAAAAGAAGATATTTAGGTTAATTTTGGTTGGTTGGTTGGTTTTCTTTTAGGGCATATCAACCCTTTCTGGGTTATATAATGCTGAATCAAGTCATTTTGATAAAGGAAGGATTCAGGTTGCTAACAGTTCCTGCTGTTGCTTAAGTAGTCACCCAATTAAATATTGAACAGACTCATTGCTGCTTAACTGGTTCATTCTAGGCAAAATATTCTGTTTACAAAGAAAACGATTACTACTTTTATATGCCAACATAATCTACAAAAGTCAAATTTTATTATAGTATGTGATATAAATATATCATGTTTATCATAGCTTGAATAAAATTATATTTTCATATATCTATTTAAAAAAAAATTACAATTTGGGTTAAATAGAAAAAATGAGTTTAAAAAAAGAATTGAACATGACAAAGAATGAATAAAACAAAAACGTTTTCGTGTTGACATGCAATAGAATCCAACCAACCAGCCAAGCATGTATGAACAACTTATAGTTAACATTTCAACATGATATATTTAACCTTTTACCTACTAATCTTGTGTTCAAGCTCAGTGGCAAAGAGTTCTGCTCTACCTGTCTTTTAATCAAACTACCACTGTATAATTCATGATTGGAAGTATTATATTGTTTGTAATACAATTGGTATGCAAACGATGTAGAGTATGTTTTTTCAGCCGGAATGCTTTGTATCTTGCCTGTTATGAAATATTAATGTAAATAAACAGACAAGTCAAGAGTTATATCCTCATCACATTGTAAAGCTAGATTTGCAAACCATTGTTAGTGAGTTTGATTCTCACTGGGTGCCCATACTTATGGCCTTGTGCCACTATCTATGCTAAGCAAATAACTATATACTCATCAAGTTGTGCTGATATTAACACTGATTCCCTTGACTCTCTCTTACCATCTCCCTCTATCAGCCATTGCTCTTTATAGCTCTTCTACACGGCATCTAGTGTCTGTACAGAGCTGATGAATCTAAGTTTTTGCTGGTTGGCCTACACTGATGTGTCTGTGTGTAGGAGTCCACAAGAGAATGTCACTTATGAGTCCGTTGATACAAGTTAAAAAGATCCAAGACACTCAGTTTTTGAAGAAAAAAAAAATCTATTAAAACACTTTATTGATTTTAAAAAAGAAAAAAAATACTTAAGAGCTATTGCCAAATAGTTCAATATGTAAAAAGTATAATAATCTTGATTTAACTCTCTCACTCCTTTTTTTTTCTTTTCATCTTTTCATTATGTTCGATTGAAACAGATTAGCGTTATTGCTTCCACCCCCTTTCTCTATCTTTCCCCTACTTTCTTTCTTATTATATTTTCCCTGTGTATCATGTCCTTTTTTTTCCCTTTCTTTCTTTCTGATAAAAACGGAATGGTCCATTTATCTGAGGTGATGACACTCATAAGAAATAAGAATTTGGTGGATAAGCAACATCAAATAATCAGGATTTACATTTTTTCCTTTCATCTTGGACGGTCTGATTTTTAACCAGATGGGTGTTGTAAGATAATGGTCATACAATTAAGGAACACGAGTATTTATATATAGATGATCCATCTGTTGATTGCCAAATCCAACCAACCAACCAAATTCACATACTCATCATCAGGTTGCACTGACAGCATGGATTCCTATGACTCTCTCTCACCACCCATCCCTAGTATGCTTTTTCCATCTAGCTTTTTCTACAGTCGTTTTGTTAGTCCAAGTGGTGCAACCATATAACACTAGGAAGAATTCTTGCTTTGTCTTATCAGATTTCCATATAATCAATAATCTGTCTATAGCAGTCCATGCCTTTACTATGTGTATATTGACATTACTCTCAGTAGATGAAATATTACTACTTAGGTATGTGAACTGGCTTAAGATCCAGTGTGGAGATGTCTGCATCTTGTTTAACCCTTTATCTACCACTGTCATCCGCAATAGCCATTGAATTTACTACAAAAGGAAGGGAAGTAGTTAATTAAAAGTTGCCTCCCACGAAGTAGTTTTTTTTAATAAGGTAGGATGATAATTTACAAAGATGTTTTAATACTTTTATCTATTGTTTTTGGGTAGTCCTGCATTTTGATCATTGGGTGGTTTGGGGTGCTCTGGTAGGTAAAGAGTTAAAACACTAAGATAACAAAATGCTGACCTTTTTAATTTGTTCATAATTTTTGGTTCAAATTCATCTCTTAGAAATATTGGACTTGAACTATCAAACTTGGCTAAATGAAGATCTTCTGGTGCATAAGGCAGTGCTATGATCATTTTTCTCAAAAGGTCTTGCCTTTCTATAAAGACTAGAAGCGGCTACCCAGTGTCACCTGGGTAGAGGAAGGGGTAGCAAAAAAGTTAATCTTGCAGATCCATTATTACTGAATCACGAGTTGGATCCTCACAGGATGCCCCATCAAAATCCCTATGTAAAAAAAAAAAAAAAAAAAAAACGACATGTTGATTCAGCCACTCTGAAAAGAAAAATTGTCTACTATTTAAAATCTTAAATGCAAAAGAAATTTATGCTGTTATCATTTAAATTTTTATTTTTAATTATCTTCACAAATATAAATCAAACCTTCATTACTTTTGCTCAAAAACCAAGCCCTGGTGATATTTAATGTGTATATATGTTTACTTTGTTGTTAATTGTTTTATTTTCATAGTTCCATCCGGACATACACATACACACAACTGCCCTTTATATATGTATAGATAGATATAGATGAACAAATTTAGTCTGTGTCATTCTGACCCGCTCAGATTCTTGTAAAGATTATAATTGCAAGATATCAAAGAATATTAAAAGTAACATCTGTTTCACCATAAAACTTGTATATTTTGATTGTCTATAATTTATAAGGAAGTAATAATGTATTTATTCCTATGTTAATATGCCTAAACTCATTTAAAAAACAATTTCAACACAAGGAGTGTCGTCCATTTTATGGTTATTGTAACTGATGTGATCATTATGACTAAAGTATAGAGGCTCTTCTATATTTGACTGAAATGAAAATGAACTACTTGCAATTGGGTTTTTCTATGTGACCTGATATTAGTGAAGTATCTCATCAGCTGCTTCTCAACCACACCCAAGTTGTGGATGAGAAACAGATTTTTTGTATATTATTGTTAGTTTTGGGTTAATACAAAACAAGGAAAGATTTAAAAACTAAGAATAAAAAAAAAAAAAAAAAAAGAGAAAGAAAAAGTCCGGAGAGCACATCAGCCAAAACGTACAGATAATAATAAAGATGAGGACAATAGTCCAAATAATACTGAAAAAAGTTTCATCTTTAAGATATAACCTGATGGAAATAATAGAAAGGATTTTTTGGATTGTTGTCCTCATTTTTATTGTTATATACACGTTTCGGTCAATGTACCCTCCGGCCTTCTTCAGGTGTTTCTTGTTGAACTCTGGAGCCTTCATGGAACTTTGAACCAAACCCTTTATTCAATCACCCGTTTTCATTCCATTAACTATGACCAGATACAAATGTTAAGCATTCTGTTATTATCACTCTTGGCCAGGATTGAACCTGCAACCAACAGATGATTGTCACTTAGAACTGTATTAACTCAACCCCTATATAAGTTGCGCCATGTGTCCAACTGGAAAAGGTTCCAAAGTTCAAAGAGAAACACCCAAAGAAGGCTGGAGAGCACATTGACTGAAACATTGTGTATATAACAATAAAGCTGAGGACAACAGTCTGAAAAATCCAAATAATACAAATTATCAAGGCTCATCTAAAAAATTCTGACAAAATAGAAAGGGTTTTAAGCATTTAATTCCATCCTCTAATCCGTTCTTCCAATAATAACTATCAATCATAAGATTTAATGGATGAGTGGGTTTAACTAATCTGTTTCTTTTTACTTCAGCGAGTAAAAAGGTGGAGTTTGAAACTCAAGGAGTAATGAAGGTGATAAAAATACAAGGGTACCTTGATTTATGAATGCCCCAAATTACAAGTTTCACGTGCAGAATAAGTATTTTGCTTTGTGCTAAGAGCTAAAATTTGAGATACGAGTGAGATTCTGACAATAAGTTTACAAATTTATTAAGCTAAAGAAAAATATCATTTATAAAAAAAAAACCCTCAAAATATATGACATTAAATACTTTATTACATTCTATTTTATTAGTATTATCTGCGTTATTTGGACTATTGTCCTCATCTTCATTGTTATCTGTACAACGTTTCGGCCGATATGCCCTCCGGTCTTCTTCAGGTATTTCTTGTCAGACTCGGGAACCTTGTCTAACTCTCTTTCATAAAAGGACATTCATTTGGTCAGTGTAAAAACATACAGAATCTTTCTGATATATATATATATATATATATACTCTGTGACGGCCTTTACACACAAAGCGATGTGTGTATTAAAACAGTTAAAATCCCCTTCCCATTCTGTAAGTGAAGACAGCCTAATGGTTAAGGTGCCGGACTGACATCCAACCGACCGGAGTTCAATTCCGGCTGTAGGTACCTTACAAAATGTCTAGCCACACTGAAGAGACTTGATAATTCGAAACACATGTCTGTGGATGACCCTATATATATATATATATATATATATATATATATATATATATGCAGAATTCTTTTTCTTTAATGCATATGGTGTTAAAGAAGATGGACATTTCATGTTTGACTAGTTTCTTTTCAATCTTTGTTTTCTGGCCAATTTTTTAATATTGGGTGGAGTTTTATTGATGTGTGTGTGTGTGTGTGTACATTCTGATTGCAATGTTAAGGTAACATTTGATAGGTTTCATTGTTTTGTATTTATCATAATTTGTCTTGTCAATTTGTTGAATGATGGTGTTTTATTTTATCATGATCATTGTTGAATAATATGAATTGGTGTAAATTTTAACAGAATTTTGTACCAATATTTAATTCAGAATTTGGGGTGTGATTTTTTTACATTTATAACTTTGTTATAAACAAAGCTACTAATTTGTTAGCATGTAGTCCTGCTTTTCCCATAATATATATATATATATATATATATATATATATATATATACTCATGTATGATGATATAAACACATGTAGGAGCATTTACATAAAATGGAAATTTTTTTTTTTCAAGATTACATATTCACAACACTGTTATCTGTGTGTGTGTATTTTTTTTCTACCATTTTTCTATAAGTATATTCTTCCAAATGCTTCTAAGATTTTTTAGGTTGTGTCTTTTGTGCTGATTAAAACTACATTCCCTCGAGGATGTATTTGTCTTTAAGGATTTATATTACCAGATTAGCATTAATCACTTGGGGTTCTTTTTTTACTGGAATGAGACTGAGATTATTATCTTTTGAAATGTGAAAGAAATACAGTGCCATTCCAAAAATGGCTTCTTCCCTAGATTTTAACAAGCCCCAGGGTTCTGTCATTTTTTATTTTTTTTTTTTGGTAAGGGAATGAAAAATGATACTCCCTTAAAAAGTATTGCAGCAAAAATAAAATATTTCTTGGTAAATTTTTGGGCTAATACTCGTGAGAAAGTTATGAACACTCTCATCCCCCTATCTATGGGTTAAATTGTACTGCAACTATTCTTCTACAAGGATGACTTTGCATTAAATAACCTATGAAGAAACCAAACCAAACTTTGTCTTTTTCTTTCTGGGTGAATAAGCTTATAATGTATATTTATACTGCTGGGTATATAGTTATTTACTAAGCTTAGCTCAGTTGTTTATACATACCACAAAGATGAGGACAACAGCCCGAAAAATCAAAATTATTCACATCAAGCACATCTCAAAAATACAAATATTATTAAATGTGGTATACACACTTTTTGAAGCAAAGGGAAAATTTGATTGTAAAAAAAAAAAAAAAGTTCTTAATAAAGAAAGGAGTTTTCAGCAAATATCAATGGGAAGCCATTTTTTAGAAGGCAGTTGCTAAGGGTCTTAGTGTCCTGGGTATGACGTTAAACTGTGTCTAATGGTGAAGTTCCATTTCTGGGGAATGTGGAGTACCCCTTCATTCCCATTACTCTCAGGTACACTCAGATCTGGAGTTGTAGTACCTGTTAGGCTCCCATGGGTTAAATAAAACAAAATGTCTTTGGCATAAAATAACCCAACAAGGGTTGAATTGCTGGAAATCCAACCAACCAAAATTCCCTCTATTTATTGACTGACCCTTATGTCATCAAAGAAAGTGACACTTACCAATTTCTGTTCCTGGTTGTGATCAAATGGATATCGATGAAGAAGAAATTTGGCAGCTCGATGACATTTCAATAACGTGATTGAAAGTTACGACTTGTTTCACATGTTACCTTCACACTTTGTTGAATAAGACAAGCTAGAAAGGAAAGAGAAAAATTAGAGAAAATTAGCAGAGCTACCCAGAATTACACGGGATTTATAAATCTAAAAATAAATCTCTTATCTACATTTATATATAGATTAATAAAAATTATTTTTCTATATATTTGTTGTATTATCTTTTTAGTTTTTAGATATTCTTGTTTTTAAGTTTTTATTTTTGTTTGGTATTTTTTTTTATTTGCTTTTTATTATGCTTTATACTAATTTAAAATTTTTTTATCAATGTTTGAAATATATCTGATATATCCGGGTTAAGGGATATATTCTGAAGTTGGTATTTGGTATATTATCACAGTAGTAATTGGTACATCGAATAGCAATCCGTCTGCCGAGCAGTCATGGTGTCGTCTAGCGAGTAAGTTTAGCTTGTAGGTTTAGGTATAGGTCCAACACAGTGTCGACTATTTATACATGACACTGTCCAATCAGATTATAGTGAGGGGGTACCAAGGTATTTACATATTCATTATATCAATATCATTGATTCATATCCTTATTATATTTTTTATTTAGCTTTTCTTATGGAAAATGAGGGGTGAAAAGTTTTTTTAACCCCCCTCTTGGACAAAAATAGGGTGTGGATTTTTGAGCTTTGTTTTTTTTCTGGTCTCCACCAATTTTCCTTTATAAAAGGGTAGATATATATATAGATAGATAGATAGATAGATATAATCTTATTATAATAGGGATTGTGTTTTTCTGTCTGTAACCGAAACTATATTACTATTCAAGTCACAATTCCCATAGTTATTTACATCACATTCTCCATGATTTCATTTTTATCTAAACCTCAATTATTAATAAAATTGTTTAACATTATTAATACTGTTGACCATATCTACATACTAATAACATGCAATTGTATTTATATATACAACAAAATAGTGGTTTACAGTATGAATGGGAAGGCTAATTTGCATATTGATATAAAAAATTTGATTTTAATAAATATATGCTTAGTATTATTGATTTCTAATTGTTTGGTTTTATCTTAATGAATATGAGGAAGAATCTTGGTGATAAATCTTAAAAGAAATCCATTAACAAGAAGAAATAACTATAATTTTATTCTTTACTTCCTATTTTAACTAAAGAGTTAAATTAAGAAAAATTTGGCAATAAAAGACGGGAGTCATGTAAGAGTAAGTTTCAGTTGTTCTATTTTTTGATTATGCCCCCTTTTCTGTTTCAAATCTTTTTATCTGCATTCTTATTAGTTTCATTAACCTTTCTAATCTATACATATATAAAGGGCAGTTGGTGTGTAAGCATGTATGTATGTATGTCCAGATGAAACTTAAAAAATAAAACAATTAACGATACAGTAAATATATATACACATTGAATATCACCAGTTCTTGCTTTTTGTGCAAAAATTATAAAGATTTGATTTATATTCAAAGATATCAAGAAATTAGAATATACATAGAAATAGCATTGAAATTCTACTTAAACATGTCCAGCATTTTTAAATTTCAAAAGTAAAAAAAATCAATACACCATAATTTTTAAAATGTCCAGGTGATGCTGGGCAGCCACTTCTATTTTATATAATATCTCATTATATTAATACTTAAATTCTTGCACCCAGAGTGTGCATATATTTGCTAGTATATATAAAGGACATAGAGACATACAGAATCTTTCTCTTATATATAAATGCATATATATATGCTCCCCATCCCCTTAGGGTTGAGCACTCTGGAGGGGATTTTCGCTGAGGGACGCCAATTCAAGCATAAGCATAAATGCAACGCTCTCCTGTTTAAGGGATGGAGCACTCTATGACGGCCTTTACATACAAAGTGATGTGTGTATTATAACAGTTAAAATCCCCTTTGCATTCTGTAAGTGATGACAGCCTAATGTTTAAGGTGTCGGACTGACACCCAACCGATCGGATTTCAATTCCGGCTGTAGGTAGCTTAAAAAATGTCTAGCCACACTGAAGAGACTTAATAAGTCGAAACATGTGTCTGTGGATGACTCTCTCTCTCTCTCTCTCTCTCTCTCTTATATATATATATATATGTATATGTAGAATTAAACAAAATTAATTTCCAATGCAGTACACACATTCTAAAATGCCTATAACACCTTTCTCACCAATTCTTCTCCTTCCAGCCTCCACATTAATATTTAAAAAAAAAAACAAGAACACATCACCCCTGATGATGGCACTTCGAAGTGCCAAAAGTACTCGGGAACTGAACTTTAGTGGACTTATCCATTGATTCCACCCAGACATTAAAAAGCTGGCCAGAAAATTGGAAAAGATCAAAAATAAAATTGTTAAACAGGAGATGTGCCTTTTGTTTAATTCTACATGTATAAATGAAAGAATGCTGCCCAAATACACATATAAATAGAGTAGGAATGTATATTTGCCCAACAACAAGCACTTAAGCTAAAGCATTTGAAGCAAGTCTTTTGTAGATTGAAGCCTCCTTATTGAAAATAATGATAGCCATGTGCCTATTTCCACTTTTTCTTCTCTTAGCAATTATATCAAACACGACTGCAAAATATTAGAATTATAGTCAAATACATCGAGAAGATTTATAATATTTCTGCTAAAAATATTTTCAGATACTCAAATGTTAATTCAAAAGATAGGTATTTGAAGCCTTAAAGTTTACTCGATCAACAGGAGATATTTTTGATGCATCTTTTTTTTTCCCATTTTAATATTTTTCGTCTGTCTGTTTTCGTTATGAAAAACGGCTTAATTTACAGCTATTCACGCATGTTATCACTTCATGACTTCCCACACAAATGTTTTAATGCCCTGTCGACAGGGTTTAGAATATATTGATTGCATTCTTTGCAGAGGGGCAAGACTTCTCCCTCAAAAAGGGGTGTCCTGGGTATGATGCTAAAATGTATCCAATGGTAAGGCTCGAGTTCTGGGGAATGTGGAGTTACTCTTTGTTGTCATTACTCCTAGGTTCACTGAAGTGGTAGTACCTTTTTGGGTCCCATCTATTATTTAAAATAGATCTGTTTGAAAATTATTAGTATTAGATAGAAACCCTTGAAATAATTGTGCGCAAATTCATTCTATTAAGAATAGTTTCTTGAAGCTATAATTCTTTACTATGGATTAGGATTTTTTACTTGAAATCATTTCTTGCAAAGAAAAAAAAAATACCATGGCATTAAATAACCCAGCAAGTGTTGAGATGCCATAAAACCAATCAACAAACCAATTGGCTCAGATTGACATTAATGTTATTATTATTCTTTTTACGATTTGTGTGGCCATTTTAGGGCTGTAGTTAAGCTAACCATTCGTCTACAAGAGGTGCCTCAATATTGTATATATGTTCTCTACAATGGTTCTTTTTTTTTTTTTTTTCTTTATTTAAGGTTGATATGAGAATATAGTAAAAAAAGGGGACATGCCAAAAGGGACATAACAAATAATGTATTTTCAATAATCTTGATTTCCCCCAGAAGCTTTCACAAATTCAATGTAGAGAAAAAACTGCCATTTTTATTTTATCTATTAGTTAATTACTTATGTAATTAGTGTTATATCAGTCATTTTTTAATGGGTTTCCTTCCAGAATCTTTTCAGAAATCCAAACTAGTCTTAAAGCCACAAAAACAAACAAAAAAACATTTGTTGTTTAGGTTTTGATTCCTGGTAAACCTTACTAATCACTCACGTCTAATGCTGTCAAATGTTAGTGACTTTTAAAAAAACTTTTTTTTTAGGTTGATATGAGAAGATAGTAAAAAAAGGTAGATGCCCAAGAAGGCTTGATAAACAATCATGTTGCTCCTCATTGTCATAGATTGATAAACCGAGTAAGATATGATAAAAAAAGCAACTAAATATTAAGATAAAATTAGTAAAATTTAAGAGTTTAAAATGCTTTATCTAAACATAAATATGAATAAAAGATGCTAAACTTTGAAGAGAGCCATAAATCAACTGATTATTAATTATTAAATCATATCATTTAATCAGCAAAAATCAAAAACTAAATTTTATACTTTTCCTTATTATAAATATATTAAAGTGTATGTGTGATTTTAATTCTAAATGAAATCTCTTCTCTGAGATATAAGTCAATACATACATACCAAAACAGATGCAACTCGTGTGTGTGTGTGTGTGTGTGTATATAAGTCGTCGGGGTGGCCTAAAGTCGGTATCAGCCAGACAGTGAGGGAGTCTATCCCCTTTTCACTAGTGCTAGACCTAGGAGATTGTTTTTTGCATCCTACCATCAGGTCCTTACTTTACCACACAGATCCCTGTGCTACTCATTCGCTGAGTTGGCGAGGGCCGGTATCAAACCAAGAACCTTGCAGTTCCTCTGATGAGTGCTCTACCGACTGTGCTAAAGCTGTTCATAAATCTTAAAACTCTAGAAATTTACAGTTGTAGATTTTAATCGATGTAAATTAAATTACCATGACCAGAAAATTCGGCAAACACTATGTATGACATGCAGAACACTGGACAACTGTTTTGACCTTATTTGATCTCCTCAGCAGTGTATACCACGATGACGAAACCTCATGGTTTTCTGGTTGTAGTAATTTGACTAATTATACTTTATTATCCACACATTCTTTAACAGTTGTTTTATTGTAACTAATGTTGCATTGGTATAAATTTAAAAAAAAAAGAAGGTATTTACCTGGGGGCAGTCTGTTTTTACATTGCTGTGAATCAAAAGTGACCCACAAACGAAAATGGTTTGGTTTTGAAGTTTGTTCATCAAGGTCAGATGAAGAATTGGACAGGTGAATCTTGGAAGAAATTGCTGAAGAACTCGGTCTTTTGGATCCGTCCCATAAGATTATCTACAATCAACGGAAAAATAAAAGTTCATTCTTTTTTTTTTTTTCTTTTTCCCCCAAGTACTGTAAATTATTAGTGTATAACATGTATCTCTAACTTTGGAATATGAAATTCGGTAAAAAAAAAAAAAAAAAAAAAAACCCAAACAATTTCCATGTATAGTATGCACTGATATTTTAGAATTTTAACTCTTAACATCCTATACCACCTCATTCCACCCGGCTGGAAGTCACTTTCATTTTCCTAAACTACCCCAAATGATAGCCTTTGTTTAAATGTAATATTAAACATATTTAGTAGTCTTTGATTTTATAAAGAAATCTGAGGTATGGGTTATCGTCCTTGTCTATGAGCCTCTCTATCAAACCAACCAATCACGGGCCAGCATACTTTGGCGGTAAAGCCAAAGAGGCAAATTCTTTCTCCCTCTTTCTGATTGACCAGCACCGGAGTCAGATGTCAAAAAAAAGGACCTCTCTCATATCTTTCTGAATGACCAGAGTAGCCGTATCAAGGGACTTCGATAATTCCCCTACCTCAGGATTTCAGTATAACATTCCGCAGACAAAGTTTGCAACCATTGTTATGTATGCCAGTAATACATGTCTATTCCCATTCTAAGTTTGTGTTCGTTTTATTCTTTTGACTCGTCTGTCACCATTCGTGGTCTAAAACACCATAATTTATGGGAAATAACAGGTAACTTTAAATTTTTTAACCATTTATTGATAAATCCTTAGAGGAATAGGGCTTAGAAAATTCTCAACAGGATGTTAAGAGTTAAGTAGCTAAATTCAACCTAAATTTCTAAATCATTGAACTTTTTATTAGTTTGTACTGACAAAAATAAAAAATCATATAGTTTACATTGTCTTGGGCCAGGATAGCTCAGTCGGTAGAGCGTTTGGCTAGAAACTACAAGGTTCCTAGTTCGATACCGGCCCTTGCCACCTCAGCGTATGAGTAGCACAGGGATCTGTGCGGTAAAGTAAGGAGCTGATGGTAGGTGTGGCGCTCCACCTCAGATGCTAAAACAATCTTCTTAGTCTAGCGCTATTGAAAAGGGGATAGACTCCCTCACCAATTGGCTGATACGGACTTTAGGCCACCCCGACGACTTTACTTACATTGTCTTAAAATACAAAATTTACAAAGTATTTAGAGCAAACATTGTGTTCACACAAAAATGCAACAAGCTTGCAATGAAAATAACCCCACAATACAAGACACAAAATTATAAACACACATTCTAGTGGATATGTAATGACTGACTACAGAGATTGAACTTGCAACCTTCTGATCATGAGTGGTGACTTGTGGTAAGATTCCTGTCACCCCTGTTGACCGTAGGTGATAATTCATAAAGCTTGAGGACAGGATTGTAGTGGGTGAGCAAACTGTGACCCGAGTACTGTGGTCATGTGACATGCAACACTCCACTTTGGTCCTTTGGCTAGACAGGTGGTTGAAAAGGCCCAGCCTGATGAATCAGCTGTTCATCTCAAACCTTAAGCAACTATATGATTGTTCCAACCATATTCTTCAAATTGCTCTTATGCCCCCCCCCCCCTTTAACATATAGTTGCTAGAAGCTAGTGACTGAGGATCAATTACTCGTATTCATTAATACCCATGAAGTTAATGAAAATTATTTCTTTAAACAAATCATAAGTATTAAAAAAAAATTTGGCATTAAATAACCCACAAGGGTTGATACGCTATTAAATCAAACATCCTTTAATTATCTAATAAACAAAAAATTATCTAATAAACAAAAAAATTAAAAATCTGCTTTTTCAATTCCCAAATCAATGACTTTATAATAACAGAAATACCTCCCACATTTTAAACTGTCACCTGTGTGGTGCAAGTGAACTTTGGTAAGTGGCAATGGTAGCTCCATCTAGCTAATGCTATACCTTTTATTTTATTTCATTTAAAAAAATTTTTTTATACAATCATGGTTTGGATATTGCACATTTGCTTGAGACAAGAACCTCAACCTGACCACTGATAAGACTACTTAGAAGAAAAAACAGATAACATAATAATAATAATAATAATAATAAGAGTATTTAAAAGTTGGAGCTACCATTGCCACATTGTTAGATAATTGATAGGTTACCTATCAGTTGTGTATGGTAGTGTAGTTAAATCAAACTAAAGGTTTTATGGAAAATTGCAGGGAACTTAACCCTGTGTTTGACCTCTTCTCTTATTGGATAGTCAACGAGAGAAACTTGGTTTAGAGAAATCAGTTTTGGCTGGGTGACTGGAGGGGATAGATACAAGATGCCGTCTTTCATCCAAATAGCCATTTCTCATATGAGTGTCTTGACTTGGGTTTAATATTAAAATAAAATATGAGCTCTAAAGTAAGACAACAAAGTCTTGTGTTCATTAATCAAGAATTAAGCAATGGAAACTGGACAAGAAATCCCAAGAGAGAATGAAAAACCCAAGGAATTCCAACACAAAGCTACCAAGACCAGAAGAACAGCCCAAATCAGATAGAGAGATCCAGCTGAGCAGATAAGTATACATCCACAGGTATATTCTACATAATACATTTAGATATGTTTAATATAAAATGAGTATGCAATAACATGTATAAGTTCACCCGAACAACACAGGTGACAGTTTAAAATGTGGGAGGTATTTCTGCCACACCATGTATGGGGTGGGGTATGAAAATCCAATAAAATCGACACTTAAAATTTTAACGCAATTGGTGATTTTGATGCAATATAAGGGGTGTTTTAAGTGTTCATATCTCTGCCAGTTCATCAAAGTGAGTGCTTTCTTTGGCATCAGTGAATTCTACGCATCGAAATCTATCAGAAAAACCCAATAAAGTCAAAACTTTGAATATTCCCGAAAATCGGTGTATTTTCAGGGGGGTGGTTATAAGGGGAAGTATTTATGAAAATCCAATGAAATCAATACCTAAAATTTTCATGAAATTGTTGATTTTGAGGCACTATAAGGGGTGTTTTAAGTGTTCATATCTATGCCAGTTCTTCAAATTGAGTGCTTTATTTGGCATCAGTGAATTCCACGCATTAAAATCTATAAAAAAAGCCAATAAAATCGACCTCTAAAATTTTAATGAAATTGAAAATTTTTAAGCACTATAAGGGGGGTTTTAAGGGCTCAAATCTCCACCAGTTCTTCGAATTGAGCGATTTCTTTTGCATCAATGAATTCTACACATTAAAATATATCAGAAAAGCCAATAAAATTGAAACTTTGAATATTTCCGAAATTAAGTGTATTTTCAGAACCTATTAGTGTGAAGGGGTTACGAAAATCTAATAAAATTGACACCTAAAATTTTCATGAAATTGTTGATTTTTGAAACACTATAAAGGGTGTTTTAAGTGTTCATATTTAGACTTGTGATAAGACATTAGATAGATGAAGCTACCATTGTCACTTGCACCACAAAAGTGACAGTTTAAAATTTAGAAGGTATTTCTGATGCACCATGTATAAAGAAATGATAATTAAAATACCAAACTCATGTAATGACAGACAAATATCAAAATGTCTGCGGGGATTTTTTTGGGTGGGGGAGAGGAATTGTATTTGCCAACCATTACCCTACAACCTGCCAATTATCATGAAAATTTTCTTTTTATGATTATTTGAAAGAAACATTCATCCGCCAATTTTTCAACCTGACATTTCTTTGCATATTCTTTCAAAGAAATTCTTTGGTGCCACAGAATGGTAAACAACAAAGAAATATGCTCTTTGTTCTTCCCATTATTTTGTTATGGTAACTTCACAATCAGAACATCTGTGCTGTGCAAGTCGGTCAGTCGGTTGGTTGGTTTGTCGGCTTTTGCATCATCCTCAGAAATATTGTCTGTTGGATTTGGTTCAAACTCGGGAACTTTATTTTATTTTTTGTTTTTTGTTTTTTGTTTTTTTTGGTCATGTCAAGCCCAAGCAACTATGATTGTTTTGACTGTATTCTTCAAATTGCTCTGATGGCAAACACCCACCCATTTTTTTATCATATAAGTTCTAGAAGGTGGTGGCTGAGGGTCAAACAGCAGTATTCACTAATACCTATCAAGTTAATGAAAATTATTACTTGAAACTAATCATATGTATAAAAAAAAGGGCTAAACTTGCAAATCGATCGGAAAATTAGGGTGACCCAGAAAAAACAGAACACACAAATTTTGTAATAAAACTGTTAATTTTAACTAGGGGGGGTTTAGGGTTAGGGTTAGTTCAATGGGAAAATAAATAAATAATTTGGGTTGTTTTTTCTGGGTCACCAGCAAGTTTAGCCAAAAAAGATTTGGCATTAAATAACCCACAAGAACAAGCCAAACCAAAGATCCTTTAATCAGATAATAAACAAAAATTTTTAAAATCTGCTTTTTCAATTCCCAAATCAATAACTTTATACAAAGTTAAGCAGAAATATCTTCCTAATTTTAAACTGTCACCTATGTGGTACAAGTGAACTTAGGGCAATAGTAGCTCCATCTAGCTAATACTTAACCATTTTATTTCCCTTTTTTTTTCTTTTTTTTTTTTTTTTTCAGATACAATCATAATTTGGACAGGTGTACATTGTGCATTTGCAACCTTTTTTTAAGATAGGTGGATCTGTAATAGCTATGTAGAGCTTTTTGTGCTCATTCTATGTTATACATGAATGATGCTGTTCTGGGTTGAAAATCTCAGAACCACAGATTCATCAACCAAAAGAAAGGCATCTAAATATCTTGAAATGCTTAAACTTCTGAAAATATCCAGACTGTTAGATGTACACTCACCTATATATTTGGCCTGTAAACCTGCTGTTTGTATAAAAACTTTTTTTGTTGTATTGATCAGTTTATTGACTTGAGTTTTCAATTTTACTTTAACATTCTAAAATCTACCCTGTCAGCTGGGGCATTAGAATGCACCAACTGCACCTCTACAGAGGGGTAAGACTCCCCCAATGGGGCCACTTGTTGGCCGTGGGTGGTTACCCGTGATGCTTAAGGATAGAACCCAGGTGGTTGAGCAGTCCATGACTTGCAATACTCCCCTTCGGCCCTTTCTGGGCTAGATGGGCAGTCGGAAAAGCCTCCTCCGATCAATCGGTTGGTCACGTCAAGCCCTAGCACCTATATGATTGCCCCAACTCTATTACCCTTATGGCAAGCCCCAACCCATTTTATCATATGGGTGCTAGAAGGCAGTCTAAATAGAAAAATGTATTTATAAAAAAAAATTGAGTATTCATTAGGAATGACTTTATTTCAAAACTTTATCGGCATTAAATAACCCACTGTGGTTGATATGCCATAAAACATTCCAAACCAAACATTCCAAAATAAATGATCAGAACTGAAACCATCTGAGATTCATTTGGCCATTTCATTTGTCCATATTTTAATTTCAGAATTGTTACTTCATCACAACAACCTGATATAAAAACTTTTGATATAAACACATTTTTGTTTAGCTTGGTTTCTTTAATGGCATATCAACTTTCATGGTTTATCTAATGCCAAAGCCATCCTTGTAGAAGAACAGTGGTGGTACTATTTAACCCATAGTTGAGGGATGAGGGCTGTTCATACCTTTACTAAGGATATTAGTCTGAAAGTAAACATAGTGTGACTAGAGTTGAAACTCACTATGATGTCAGTCCAGCACATAAGCCATTATGCAATGGGGACCCCCCATTTTTGTAGCTTTAGGTACTTAAATATATTTACCCAACCCCTCTATCACAGATAGGATGTGACTAAAGGTCAAGTTTTAAGCATTTTAAGTTTTCTCTTCTCTAAAGTTGTCTAACCAGGGCTAAAGAACCCAAACTGCCCTATTACTCATGTCTGTGGGACTACAGGCTTATACGCATGTCTTTACATGGGCCTTTTTTATATTCTATAGAGGTTTGGGTTCACCAACCCCGGCATATCAGCATAAGCACACATGCCTATTATACTCTATCTTTATTAGAATGTAGCCTTGCATGTGGATCCATCATGGAGTGAACAGTAAGTGACAACCTTTTATTTGATATAACTCAACTATCTTCTAGGACTCTTTTTCCTTTAGGATTTTCACCTATCTTGTTTTGTATTGGGCAATTTCATGTCAAATCATCCAGAAAAAAGTAAAATTGTCACCCACCCCCTTCAGTTTTTCTGAAATTTTGTACAGGTGTGGACTGTGTTAAAGTTAGACATTCCCCAAAATTTGAGCTTCCAATTCCAAAAATTGTCAGAGTTATGTTGATTTTTAGCTCTCCAAATTTGGTGGGGTTTGTGAAAATGGCGACTTTTTGTAATCTATTTTTGTCAATAAAATGAGTTCTAGTGCTTCCCTACTCCTAAAAATTGATTTACCAAAGAAATCCAAAAATGCTATCGAAAAAAGAAAAATTCAACCAATTTTAGGTTATTGATGATTTCTGATTTTTTCATAGCAAGATTAATATTCCAATATGGCACTGAATCTAAGATAACTTTTTTTCTATTATCATTTCACATATATTGAACATTATTTGTATCAAAAAGAAAGTTTGGTGTTTGCCCAAAACCGAAGCTACAACATCAGTTAAAATTTTGCAAATCAGAAATCATTAATAATTTAAAACTGGTTAACTTTTAGAATTTTTTGATAGCAGTTTTGGATTCCTTGGGCTAAAATACTTTTATAAACCAATTTTTAGGAGTAAGGAAGCTCTAGAACTCATTTTACAGACAAAAATAGATTACAAAAAGTCGACATTTTTTGAGACCGATCACCCAAATTTGGAAAGTTAAAAATTGACATAACTCCGCCAATTTTCGGAATTGGAAGCTCAAATTTTGGGGATTGTCTAAATTTCAGAAAAAATTGAAGTGAGAAATTTTAACAAAATATTGTAGCTTCGGTTCTGAGCAAAAACTAAACTATTCTGTTTTGTTATAACTATTTTGTTCTATTTAAATATGTATATATCTGGCATTAAGTGACCTTCTCGTATAACCTAGTGCATTATAAGAAATTGGTGTTAGCTACAAAGTAAAAGCCACCTTAATTCTTATATAAGGATGATCAATTCTTTAGAAATGTTTGGCAACTTTACAAATTAATAATTAACTAGCCGGACCTGTGGATATACCACAGTATGAACATTTTATTGTTACATTTGATATGTTTACTTAAGAGCTATTGCCAAATAGTTCAATATATAATAAGTATAATAATCTTGATTTGACTCTCTAAGCCTTTTTTTTCTTTCCTTCTTTTTATTATGTTCAATTGAAACAGTAGCATTATTGCTTCTGCGTGCTCACCCCTTCTCTCTATCTTTCCCCTACTCTTTCTTTATTATATTTTTTCTGTGTAGCATGTCCTTTTTCTTCCCTTTCTTTATAATAAAAACAGAATGGTCCATTATTTAACTGAGGTGACGCCACTCATAAGAAATAAGCAACAGCAGATAATCCGGATTTACATTTTTGCATTTCATCTTGAGTATTAATATAATAGATGAATTCTCTTTTCATTTACCAATTCATCAGCAGTCCTGTCGACTGGGGCTTTAGAATACACAGACTGCACCTCTGCAGAGGGGTAAGACACCCTCAAATGGGGCCACCTGTTGGCTGTGAGTGGCGGCCTGTGATGCTTAAGGACAGAATCCTGGTGGATGACATGCAAAACCCCACATTGGCCCTTCCTTAAGGTAGACAGGCAGTTGGAGAGGCCTCCTCCAATCAATTGGCTGGTCACGTCAAGCCCTAGCACCTCTATGATTGCCCCAACCCTATTGCCCTTATGGCAAGCCCCAACCATTTTTATCATATGTGTGAGAAGGTGGGGATTGAGGGTCTTCATGCCTTGGGTATGACGTTAAACTCTAACTGATGGTGAGGTTCCAGTTCTGGAACATTTGGAGCACCCCTTCATCACAATTGCTCCCAGGTCCACTCGGACCCGGAGTGGTAGTACCTATTAGGATCCCATCTATGGGTTAAACAGAAAAACACAAGTTTTAAAAAAACATCAAGAATGAATAAAACAAAATCGTCTTCAGCATAAAATGACCCAATGGGTTGGCATGCCATAAAACCAACCAACCAACCAACCAATCAATTCATCAGTTTTTTTTTCTTACCTTCAAAATAGTAGCAAGTTCTAAGTGGATATTGGTTGAACACATGTGGTAATTCTGTAGAATTAGCCAATAGCCATTATTAAAACATTCAGTAACAATATCTGTTAGACTCTCTTCGGTCAGTTGGGAAGTGCAGTTAGCCACACAAACTCTTCCATCCATTTTCAATTCCTTAGCAAAACGTTTCACCTCACGTACCGGGTCGGCATACAAAGAACCTGACAATAAAAAGATAGATTTAAGTCAATGTGTATCTATCAGTTTACTTAAAAATCTATCTATACATATATAAAGAGCATTTAGTGTGTATGTATGTTCGGAGTAAACTATGAAAATAAAACAACGAAAAAGTACATATATATACACACATTCACTATCACCAGATCTTGCCTTTTGAGCAAAAATAATGAAGATTTGATTTATATTCGTGAAGATAATTAATAAATAAAATTTAAATAATAACACCATGGATTTTTTTGCATTTGATATTTTAAAAAGGAGACATTGATTTTTGTTTTCAGATTGTCTGGGCACTTCTTTTTTTTTCTGACACCCCACCAGGCCAGATTAATGCAAGGTCTTTTTTACATAAGGATTTTAATGTGGCATCTTGCAAGGATCTAACTAACAATTCAGTAATAATCGATCTGTGAAACTAACACCCCCACCCTGTCAATGCCAGGTAGCCGCTTCTAGTATACTATAAAAAATGACATGGCTTTGGCTAGTGGACCAGTAAGAAATATAATATCAGCCTGAATCCCAGGGGGCCTTCCCCGCAGGCAGTACCTACTCCCTCGATTTAGAGGGGCAGAGCTGGGTTTATTGCTCACTGATTGAGGTGTCTCAAAGGAAGAATGCCAATGGGATGCACACAATTTTTAACATTGGCCACCGTATGAGCTTCGGTTTGGGTGTGGCTCCCCACATAAATCAGATTTTGTGTTCATCTGACATGGTGGGATATCAGAAAATAACTACTATAAAAATGACTAAGATGTGTGAAATTGAAGTAATTTATTATATTGGTATTCGAAAAAGTGTTTTTTGTTTGGACAATTTCCTTCATCTGTTTTTTAGAAAAATTTTTTTTACAAATTATTTTAATTCCCAATGTTTCAAACATGTACCCCCTTCATCCATCTTTTGATAATGTTGGATTTATTCAATTATTGGCAGCTGGTATGTTTATTGTCCTATTACTTAGGGTCCATTCAAAATAATATCTTGTCTAAAACAAGATATTGGGGCTTTAGAATACACCAACTGCACCTCTGTAGATAGGTAAAAACCCCACAGTAGTCTTACTTCACTGCAGAGGTGCAGTCAGTAATTCTTCTGCCAACAGGGTTGTATTTGTTTGGTGGTTTAATAGTTATCATCATAGGAAAAGGACATGATGACACAAGTTCAAATCCTGGACAAGGCTGTTTGCATTTCACATAGCGCTAATACCCTTAGGAAAAGTATTCTCCCTCCAACTATGTGTAAACAGTAGGGCAGACTGGACTATTTAAACATGGTATGGCAGTTGGTCTAGGAGAAGGACAACTCTGAATTCAAACCTGTTAAACACTGTTTAAAAATTGACCTTGAGTCACATCCTACTCGTGCGGAGGGGTTGGGTAGATACCTACATTTGTCTTTGGGGAAATAACATAACTGACATAACACAAAGGAATGCTCATGTGTGTGTGTGTGTGTGAATGAGGTAACAGTACATGACAGTCACATTTCAACTGCTAAATCCTCTTGTCTCTCTCTCTCAGTGTTGATGTGGGACTCTTATTATAGTCTAACATTTTTGTGGGTGTAAATTCTAACCTTTTATACTTGACGTTGTCTTTCATGACACATACTGTATATTAAAAAAAAAAGAAAAGGAAATATATGAAAGAAAAATAAAACAACTTATCAATGATATTAGATATTTTTGGTCTGGTTTGTTATGTTACATAAGTTTTCAGAAGAACTGATAAGATACAATGATACCATACTATCAGAACCTGTGGATATACCACAGTATGATAATTTAATTATTACAACATTTGATATGGTTTAGCTCAGTCGGTAGAGCACTTGCCTAAGAATCGCAAGGTTCCTGGTTCGATACCAGCCCTCGCCAATTCAGCGTATAAGTAGCACAGGCATCTGTCCAGTAAAGTGAGGAGCTGATGGTAGGAGTGGTGCTCCACCTCAGATGCAAAAACAATCTCCTTGATCTAGCGCTAGTGAAAAGGGGATAGACTCCCTCGCTGTCTGGCTGATACTGATTTTAGGCCACCCCGTGACTTTACTTTTTTAATTTTTTACTTAAGAGCTATTGCAATTATTTCAATAAGTAAAAAGTATAATAATCTGGATTTAATACTCTTTTTTTTTTTTTTTTGTTCTTTCTTTCCTTCTTTTCATTATGTTCAATTGAAACAGATTAGCGGTATTGCTAAAGCATGCTAAACTCCTCTCTCTATCTTTCCCCTGTTCTTTCTTTCTTTTTTCTGTGTAGCATGTCCTTTTTCCTTCCCTTTCTTTCTAATAAAAAGATGGTCCATTATTTAGTCGAGGTGACAACACTCATAAGAAATAAGACTTTGGTGGATAAGCAACACCAGTTAATCAATATTTACATTTTTGCATTGGACGGTCTCATTTTTAACCAGAGGGTATTGCAAGATGATAACCGTTGTACAATTAAGGAACACTAGTATTAATACATAGATTATAGGGCTGGTTTAGCTCAGTCGGTAGAGCGTTCGGCTAGGAATCACAAGGTTCCTGGTTCGATACCGACCCTCGCCAATTCAACGTATGAGTAGCACAAGGATCTGTGCGGTAAAGTGATGAGCTGATGGTAGGTGTGGCGCTCCACCTCAGATGTTAAAATAATCTTCTTGGTCTTGTGCTAGTGAAAAGGGGATAGACTCCTTCGCTGTCTGGTTGATACTGACATTAGGCCGCCCCGGCGACTACATTTTATTAGCATACATTGAAGATTTATAGGGAGTTTTTTTCAAGTGTTTTCATATGGAGAAAATTAAAATGGTTGACCTTCTTTGTCTTATATTATGAGAAGCTTCATTGGGATAGTGTAATGGTTATCAGTATTGGAAATGGATCTGGTGATCAGGGTTCAAATTCTGGATGAGGTTGTTTGCATTTCACATAGTGCTAATATACTAAAGACAAGTTGGATAGCAACCTAGTCTTGCAGATCTATTAATATTGAATAGCGAGTTCAATTCTTGCGGATGACTCATACTTGCGAACTTGTGTTACATGTTGGCTGGGGCGTTAGAATGCACTGACTGCACCTTTGCAGAGGGGTAAGACTCCCCCAAATGGGACCACCTGTTGGCCGTGGATGGCGACCCGTGATGCTTAAGGACAGAGTCTTGGTGGATGAGCAGTCCATGATGTACAAAACTCCACTTAGACCCTTACTTAGACTGTACGGGCAGTTGGAGAGACCGCCTCCGATCAATCAGCTGGTCACGTCAAGCCCTAGCACCTATATGATTGCACCAACCCTATTGCCCTTATGGCAAGCCCCAACCCTTTTTATCATATGGGTGCTAGAAGGCGGTGGCTGAGGGTCTACATGTCCTGGGAATGACGTTAAATTCTCTGATGGTGAGGTTCCAGTTTTGGAGGTTTGGGGAATGTGGATTGTGGAGCACCCCTTCATCACCATTGCTCCTTGGTCCACTCTGACCCGGAGTGTTAGGGTCCCTTCTATGGGTTAAATAAAAAAATGTATATATAAAAAAAAATGTGTATCCATTAAGAATGAATTTATTTCAAAACTTTATCGGCATTAAATGACCCACTGAGGTTGATATGCCGTAAAACAAAACAAACCAAACCAAAACCTAGCTGTGGCAAAGGAGTTGGGTAAATACCTACCCTGGGTAAAGGTATGAATCCAACTATTCTGTCTCCAGCTATTGGTAAATAGTAGGACAGACTGGGCTCTTTAAACTTGGATAGGTAACCAGTCTAGAAGAAACCTGTTAAACTCTGCCAAAGAAATTGACCTTGTGTCACATCTTACTCGTGTGGAGGGGTTGGTAAATGTATATGTACAATGTACACGATTCCTTAACCTCTGGGCACAAAGTAAGCCTAGACGGGTTGATATGCCATTAATATCAAGCAATCATTAATTTTAATTGCTTTCTATCACAAAAAATTAAGATAAAAATGAGTGTTATTTCTCTGAATTTTTTAGATGAAGATTGATAATTTGTATTGGACGCATGGCATACTGGATATAGGCATTGAGTAAATACAGTTCTAAGTGGCAGTTATCTCTAGGCTGCAGGTTCAATCCTGGTCAAGGGTGACAGTAACATAGAATAATAATTAACACAATTTAACACTTGTACCCAGTCATAGTTAGCAGAATGAGAACAGTATACCCTGTGGATTGAATAATGGGTTTGGTTCAAAGTTCCATGAAGGCTCCTGATTATGACAAGAAGGTTCCAGAGTCCAACAAGAAATACCTGAAGAAGGCCAGAGGGCACATCAGCCGAAACATGGTACAGCTAATAATAAAGATTAGGACAATAGTCTAAATAATCCTAATAATTCAAAAAATGAGTGTGATAGAAGAGGAAATAATCCATAATCCTTTTTTAAAAAAAAATCTTCTTTGAAGAACCTGGTGATGACAATACTTTTATGTAGATGTGTCACATCTTCAGAAATATATTTCATCTTGACTTCTAATGACCTTTTGACCTCTGCCCCCCCCCCACTCTTCCCCAGAGAAGAGAATTACATAATAGGGATGACAGCAAACATGCAGATTATGAAATATGCTGTCATGAAACAATCCTCATTGAGGAATGTTTATTACAAAATACAAGAAGAGAAACATGAGAAAAACAAAACTAACTAAACGTATCAGCAGAATAGGATATTAAAATATAGTGTAAAGAAGACAAATCTTTATGGCAGACATAATATAGATGCCATCCACCCATAGAAGTTAATGAAGAAGAAGATGGCCATAAATAATATTACTTATATAATAGTTTTTTGGAGGTGTCTGGTGTAATGGTTAGAGTCGTAGGAAATTGTCTCGTTGACCCGAGTTCAAATCCTGGATGAAGCTTTTGCATTTAACATAGAGCTAATACCTTTGGGAAAGTTATGAACCCAACATACTCTCCCTCCAGCTATAGGGAAATAGTAGTGCGGATTGGGCTCTTTAATCATGGCTAGGTAACCAGTCTAGGAGAAGGAAAACTCTGAATTCAAACTTGTTAAACTCCGCTTAAGAAATTGACCTTGTGTCAAATTCTGCTTGTGTGGAGGGGTTGGTAAATCTCTCCCTTCTCTCTCTCTCTCTCTCTCTCTCTCTCTCTCTCTCTCTCTCCTCTCTATATATATATATATATATATATATATATATATAATTGTTTTTTTTTTTTGTCTTTGTTATTCAGAAGCTGAATATAACATTGAGGTAAAAAAAAACATCAATTCAGTGTATAGCATGACCAGGCCGTGCTGACAGCATAGATACCCATGATTCTCTCTCACCAATCATGCCTGTTGGTCATTGTCCCTGGCAGGTCCTACACATTGGTATCCAGAATCTGCACAGAGCTGACTGATGTAGGTTTTTGCTGGTCAGTCTGGTAGTCTTGAAAAAGGCTCATAACCGTTCATTGATTAATGTTCAAATTGAATGTTCATGACATGATTGGAACATGTGAGGTCAAAAGTCATGACGTGATTGGAACACAAGGAGATGTTGAAAATGCGTGACATATTCCTTACAGATACTAATGTTTTAAAAGATGAGAAAAGTATTGTCTGAATTTTTGAGGAAAGTAGAAGGAATAAGAAAGAATAAAAGATAAAAAAAGAAAAAAGAATAAGAAAACAAATAGCATGTATTTACCCAACCCCTCCACCATAAGCAGGATGTGACACAGTCAATTTTTAAGCAGAGTATAACTGGTTTGAATTCAGTTTTCCTTCTTCTAGTCTGGTTGCCTAACCAAGTCTAAAGAACACACTCTACCCTACTATTTCCCCATAACCATAAATAAGGTAGATTAATACCTTTCCTAAGTTTTGAACTCTTGTTGCCAGTCCCACTTCCGCTGACGATAACTATTATGCTAAACACGCCTCCTTAATACCGAGTAACACAACACCAACTGGTTATATATATGACCCATTCAGAATTTGTCTGTTAATTATACAAAAACCGAGATTACCAATGAGCTGTGTCTATAAGCACAATTTCCCTTTGCCATGAAGATGATTTAAAAATAACTTTCTGATGTTGAATATACGTGAATATTTTCTGAAAGAAAAAAAAAAAATGGGACAGATCAAGTTCAGTTGGTAAAGAAAAAAAGTCCTCTATGTCATTGCCGAAATATTGGCAAGAGGCCAATAGAAGAAACGAATGTGACGCTAATGTAAATAAAGCAGGTAAGCATGAGGACTGGCAGATTATTGTTGCAGGCTACCCCACAGGTTTGCAAACAATCCAAGACCCAACAAAAATATTATCCCAAATGACAGCACAGTTTGACTTTTTTTTCTTCATCTAATGGCTTTTTTGCTGCACACTTGCTGTCATCATTACATCAGAGTCCCAAAATATCTTCAAGATGCTTAGATATCTAAATAATTGGACACCGTGCAATAAATCAGCCCACAGAATTTTTAACAGTTCTGCTCTTCACAACTGGAACAGATGTACAATCAAAAAGAACAGAACAAAGTAAACATTTTTTTAAGATGATTCACGGCAGTGATTTTATTTGTTTATCCATAGAATTAAATATCAAAGAAATAAAGATGGATTGATTTTAATGGCATGTCAACCTGTCTGGGGTTATTTATGCCTCAAAGTTAGGGAATCGTGTGCCTTGTACATATTTACCGACCCGTCTGCACGAGCAGGATGTGACACAAGGTCAATTTTTTAGGCGGAGTTTAACCAGTTTGAATTCAGAGTTTTCCTTCTCCTAGACTGGTTGCCTAAGCAAGGTTAAAGAGCCCAGTCTGCCCTGCTATTTACCCATAGCTGGAGGGAGATCAGGTGGATGCATACCTTTCCAAAGGGTATTAGTGCTATTTGAAATGTAGACAGCCTCATCTACGATTTGAACTTGGGTCGATGAGTCCTATGACTCTAGCCATTACACCACGCGCCAGATTCTGGATGAGGCTGTTTGCATTTCACATTGGGAAAGGTATGCACTTAACTATTCTCCTCTGCCTATGGTAAATAACAGAACAAACTTGGCCTTTATCCTTGATATGGTAACAGGTCTACAAAAAAAGAAGACTGAATTCAAACCAGCTTACTCTACTTGAAAATTGACCTCGTGTCACATCCTACTGGATGTATGTGGTGTAATGATTACTGTCGTATGAAACGGACACAGTGAGACTAGTTCAAATACTGGACTAGGGGTGTTTGCATTTCAAATAACGTTAATACCTTTGGGAAAGATATGAATCCAATCATTCTCCCTCTAGTTATGGGTAAATTGTAGGGCAAACTGGGCTCTTTAACCTTGGTATCGCAACCAGTCTAGGAGAAGGAAAACCAAATTCAAACCAAAGGGGATCTCTTCTTGTTAGTCAAAACTACTTTGAAAGCTCCTCATACCCCTACACCTCATACCCCTACCCCATCTCCTCCTCCTCCTCCTTCCTTGCCTACTAAAAAAAAAAAAAAAGAATGAAAAAATTCAAAGATTTCTGAAGTCTAGAAAAGAAATGAATTGTGCCAAAATCTTGCATTGTCTTAGATGACAAAAAAATGTTTTTCTTCTTGGAAGCGCTTCTCGTTTGCCAAAGTTTAACCAAATAACCATACGTGCACCTGTGATACCACGTTCCCCCCCCTCCTCCTCCTCCACCACCCAACTTGTTTTTACAAAGACTTGCATGTCTATGCATGAACACATGCTTGTCAGTTTTCTACATATAATAGCATGAAGAGGAGGACAAATGAGAATCCAGTGAAACAGGAACAAAAAAGAACAAAAAAAAACACAACCAAAAAAAAAAAAAATAAAAAAAATTTATGGAACTTGGAACGAGACAAAAGGAAGTACATGAAATGCCTCATTATTTTTATCTTTTTTTTTTTTTTTTTTTTTTAGGAGTTATGAGGAATTGTTTAAGTTAGTTGTTTTAGTCTTTTTTTCTTTTATTTGTTTTTTTTTTCTTTCAAGCTGACAGGCTTGGCTAATGTTGATTCCCAACAACAATCAACCAAGCCAACTATTTCCAACTGAAATTACCCCCACCTGGATAATAAGCAAAAGGAAATACTTATTGAGTTTAGAATACAAAAATCATAAAAGTTTATAAGAAGAAGAAGAAGTTTTGTGGTTTTCAGCCAAGCAATCTTAGAAGAAGAAGAAGCCATTTCCAGTTCTATGGTTTCAAGTGGTAATAGTTTTCAAGTAGACAAGTGGGTGGGCTAGACAGGTGGAAGAAGAAGAAGAAGATCTTCCTTTATTCCTTAGTCTTACATCTGTAGGAATTTCAATTCTGCACAAATCTACCTATTTCTGCCCTTCATTTCCTTGTATATGTGTATATATATATATATATATATTTGTTTTTTATTTTTATGTATTATAGTGTACAATACATTTAAGGTGCAATTGTTACCATTGGTTTCCAGGCAGCATGCTTGCTACTCTTCATCACGGCAAAGTGCCTGTAAAGAAATACATGGAATGTCCCTTCATATATATATATGTGTGTGTGTGTGTGTACGAGGCTACCATTTTTCTTGTTTCCTTAGAATCTTGTGTTTATATTGGTTGTCGTGTTGGTCTATGTATGCCTTCTTGTGTTTCCTTTGATCTTTATATATATATATATATATATATATACAGTGATGCTGATGGCTTTTTAATTTAATGTGTCTTAGGATGCACATATTTGTTTTGAATGAGTCCAAACTAAAGTTTCTTAATAAATTGTAGGGTTTTTATTCATGATCTGGGGAAACAACTAAAGCTGCCTAACTCCTACCTTGTAAACTATCCTGTGTAATTTGTTTCTAAGAAACTATTGACATGTATTTACAGTTAGCTTGAAATGGTGAGGGAAGAAAAAAGAAAAACACTGGGATGCATGGATATGATATTACAACATCCTTTTAGATATTTGTGCGTTAGGGACGCAGGACGGGTCCCTATCAGCATCTGTGTGTGTGTGTGTGTATATATATATATATATATATATATATATATATATACACACACACACACACCATCATTTTAAGATGTGAAAAATTATATTGACTAATTTTTTTTTTTTTGTAAAATAACTTATGTAAGAAAGAATTTTTAATTTACATATTAATTACTTACCTTCATCCTAAGGAGTGGTACTCTTTACATGCAGGGAATAGATTCACTGAGTTAAATGAAACCCACAGAATTATGTACTAACCCCTCTGCCATAGGCAGGATGTGACGCAAGATCAATTTTTAAGTGGAGTAAAGCTGGTTTGAATTAATTAATTATACCTAATAAGTAAATATAGATATCAAATTAATGAAAACTCAACATTACATTTACAAGAGCTTGAACACATCATAATGTTAAAGTGAAAGTTGTGCAATTCAAGATTGATAAAAGTCAGGAAACTAAAAGAGGAATTGCTTTTATGAAAAATATTGTTTATCCATATTTGAAATACACCTGTACAATTAAAAAGCACTGGGTGGTGTTGTTAGTTATGTTATGGTTGGTTTATTGGGGGGATTTCATTTCTTTCAACATAAAACCCCTTGCCAGTTAGACCCCACTAGGGACGATCATTTCCTAGTGTGTCACCCATCTGTTTCAATGCTAGCAGCTAAACTAGCTTATATTGAGTTTTGCCAATTCAGGTCTTGGTTTCTGTGCACCAGATTGGTTATTGCTGGAGCCAACCAGTGTGCAGCGTGGGTGTTTTAAACAGGTTCTAAAGTGTCAAATAGATATAAATGTTCTTTTAAAGTTAGTTTGCATAATTTAATTTCAGTTTATTTTGTATTTTATATATATATATATATATATATTATATATGTGAGAATGGAAAAGGAATTCGACAATATGAGGAAAAAATGAGTAAAGAAAAGAAATGTAGATAAATTTTATCGATATCACTTTTAATCGATATCACTTACACATGTGTTTCGGTCTGTTTATCAAAATGTATACTGATTTACGTTATTATTATTATTAAAATAATCAGATGGAGTTGAAATGATGATGATGATGATAATAATAATAATAGGAAAAATGTATAAAATGTACCGTACACAGAGAGATTTTGACGACCTTTATCAGAGTGATTTTTTTATTTTGAGTTGGAGACAAGAATAGAATTTCAAATGTTCGAAAAAAGAATATTTTTTAAATCGTTAGGAACGCAGAGGCCGTTAGAGACAGTTAAATTATTTACACCAAACCTCCATACAAGCAGGATGCGACACAAGGTCAATTTCTTAAGCGGAGTTTAACAGGTTTGAATTCAGAGGTTTACTTTCCCTGAAACTGGTTGGTATAAATTTTAAAGAGTCCATCTTTTTTAGCTCAGTCGGTAGAGCATCTGGCTCGGAACCACATGGTTCCTGGTTCAATACCAGCTTTCACCAACTCAGCGCATGAGTAGCACAGGGATCTGTGCGATAAAGCGGGCAGCTGATGGTATGTATAGTGCTTCACCTCAGGCGCAAAAACAATCTCCCTAGTCTAGTGCTAGTGAAAAGGTGACAGACCACCTCGTTGTCTGGCTGATACTGACAATAGGCCACTCAGTCAACTTTACTTACTTTTACTTATTTACCCATAGCTGGAGGGAGAATAGTTGGATTCATATCTTTCCCAAGGGTATTAGCTTTATGTGAAATGCAAACAGCCTTGTCTAGGATTTTAACTTGGGTTTCCAATTCCATTTCCATTGATTATAACCATTACACTGTGCACCTCCTCTATTGTTTTGGATATAAGGAAAGTTTGGGAGAGTCTAATACTTGGGTAGGATGAATATGTTACAAACCAAATGCCAGTCCAATTTGGAAGTAACTAAAATATTGCAAGCTGATGTTAGGAAAATTAGGCAATTGATTGGTTGTCTAGACTGGCTATGATATAAGTGTGGTTGAGAGTAGAGGAAAATGTGGATATAACAACACAAACGACTATATTCAATTGATATTTCGCCTCATTATTGGTTGAGGCTTCCTCAGAATTTATTGATTTAAGTCAAGATTGAGTTGCCAACCAGTCTAGATGACCAAATTAATTGCCTGAATTTATGATATAAGTACACGGATTTCATAATTAAAAGAAAAAAGTTGACTGCATTAAACAGATCAATAAATATGTGAAAAAGGCCGAGAGAGAAAAATCTGTTATTTTGTGAATTGAAAAATAAAGATCATTACTAACAATGATGTCTCATTTGTTAATCCAGCTTTATTCAGTTCAAGTAACATAAAAATAAAAAAGATGAAAAGTTGAGATGAGTTATCGCCCTTGAACCAGAAGAAATTTAAAATTGTTAGCCCTTGTGGAGAGATATTTATAAATGATAAGAATAAACTTACAGGAGAGTTTTTTTTTTTTTTTAAATAAAAAAAACAAACTATTGTGATTCAATTTAATAGTTTTAATTTGCTTTTATAAACAGAAATATATTAAAGTACTAGCTTGAAATTTAAATAAATCAAGCTAGCTACTGTTGAGAGCTCTTGACTGGGCCCTTTGGCCCAACAATGGCACTTCATACATTAAATTTTATCAAACTTGAAAAATATTTTTTAAACATTTAAGTTTTCATTAAAAATAACAATATAATTTTTCTACTTAAGTATAGCATTAATATTTAAGATTTACCTTTTAAAAGTTCAACTATAATTCTTCTGCTACCATTTAATTAAACGACAATTTCTTATACATATGTTCTTACTTTCTGTACAAACAATAATTTCTATTTCATGGGTGGCTTTCGTTGAATTTTCACAATTAATTTTGATTATTCCCAAATTTATTTCCAAGTTATAAAAATTGTTTTCATATAAAAAAATTTGTTGTGAAAAATCATGTAAAAAAAATTGTCAAAAACAATCACAGCTTGGAATTTGCGCATGGAGTCAGTCGGATTTCAAAATGGTATATGTTGGGCTACAGCCTCTAAATTTACAAAAAATAAATGAGACACACTGACACTTGCATCTATTATTAGAGATTTACATAGAAGAAAAAACCCTCACACTAAAAAGGCAAGAAGCAGGCAATATCTTGCACAGACTATCATGGATGTGGACTACGCAGATGACCTAGCGCTTCTTGCAAATGCACCTGCACAAGCCGAATCCCTGCTACATAGCCTAGAGAAAGCAGCATGGAACATCGGCCTATATGTGAACTCTGATAAAACAGAGTTCATGTGCTTTAAAAAGAAAGGAGACATCTCTACACTTGACAGTAAGTGTCTAAAACCAGTAGAACAATTCACATACCTAGGTAGTAATATCTCATCTACAGAAAGCAATATTAATGCATGCATAGGGAAGTCATAGTTATATGGAAATCAGATCTCACCGACAAGTTAAAGCGACAATTCTTCCAGGCCGTGGTGGTATCAGTGCTACTGTATGGCTGCACCACTTGGACCTTGACGAGGCATCTGGAAAATAGGCTAGATGAGAGCTGCACAAGAATGCTGTGTGCAATCTAGAACATATCATGGAAACTACACCCCACAAGGAAGCAGCTAATATGGCCACCTGCCCCTATCACACAAACATCAGAGTTAGACGGACAAGACATGTTGGACACTGCTGGAGAAGTAAGGACAAACTCATAAACGCTGTCCCCTAATGGAAACCAGCACATGGACATGCAAGTGCAGGCTGTCCAGCAAGGGCTTACATAGACCAGTTCTGTGTGGATACTGCATGCTGCGCAGAGGACCTCCCGGTGACAATGAATGATAGGGACTGTTGGCGAGAGATTGTTATAGATGGCATGACATGGTGATGAAGATTGTAAAGCTCAAATTCTCTTGTGTGATAATGACAAGTTCTTAAAGATACATTGATTATCAAAATTTAAAAAAATTTTTAGATGTAAATTTTGATTTAAATTGTATAATTTTGTTACTATTAAAAGAACTAATACTAACAAAATTAGTAGTTCAGTTCTTCAGTCAAAGTAATAATTATTTGTACTAGTAAGAATATGTGCATCCGCCGGGCGTAAGTATTTAAGTTTTAATGTAATGAAATATATTAAATTAGAAAGACCACAAAATTGAATAAGGTGTATAAAAAGATTACATTTATTTTCATTTTATCTTAATTGGTTTCTATATAAAATCATTCATTGGATTGATTAATACGTTGGAGATAAAAAAATAACATTAGAGATTAATAACACCAAATAATTATTTATTTTTTGTTAAAACCAGTATGCAAATTAATCACACCATATATTATATAAACCTTTATTTCTTAGTGATATATAAGACATATTGCAGGATTTTAAAACAATAATAACACGGGCTATTTTGAGGCAAATCTAACCCAGATTTTCATAGAGACATTGTTAATAAATAAGATTTATTCTATGTATAAATGAATTTGACTACAAATTAAATAGCCATTGATAAACTTATGCAATTCCTGAGGACATTGTGATGTAAGCAGCGACATAGTTTCGGTTATAGACAGACACCAAATCTTCATTATAATAAGATATTGGCCATCAGTTTTTTTGTGGACAATCTGAATATTGACAAGTCAATAAAAAAACTGTTTTCTTTTCTTCCCCCAATTGAAATTTACTGATGCATTATACAGTTGTTGATTTATACCGGTGCATGCACCATAGTCAGCAAATACCCCCACCCCTCAACCATATTCAAATCTACTTCATATTATTTTTAGTAAGTTACTATTTTCTAATGCACAGCTGTTGTGTCATCTGTTCATCGCCCTCTGTTTCTTTGCTAAATGTTTTTATGTTCAGATGTCGTAACACTTGAATGTTCACAAATTTTCTAAGGATTTTCCGAGCTTTTGTTTTTTGAGTAAACATTGCAAATCCTGGCAAAATGATCAGAATCTTAAGATGTCAATATGGAACTAGAGAGGGAAGGGGGGGGTGGCTGTAGAATGAGGCAGTAAAAGAAGGGGGTGGGAGAAGAAAAAAAGAAAAAAAAAAAGGTAATGTTTTGTTATTGCTTAGAGGTTAAAGATCAAACTTCTGAACCTTTGAAATTTTGGGCTCAGATCACAGATATTCATAATAAATGGCTTAATATATCAACTATTGCAGTCTTTCTTCCAATGGAATGATGGGATAGCTTTAAATAAAGATGTCTGCACTCCACAGTGAAGTTTGACTGTTTTTTTTTAAATATTTGATTGTTTTTGTGTATTTAGGTCATTAAGGGCCAAGGAGTTCAGGATTCAAAGAGTTAATTTTTTTATGTTTTTTTATGCTAAGATGTAGAAATGTTATTATTTCATTTTTATTCACATTGGTATTTTTGTACTACTTAACCCAGACATTCACAGAGGGGAGCCTCCATGGTGTAGTGGCTAACGTTCTGGATAATGACATCATAGTAAGTGAGTTCGAACTTCAGTTGCACTATTATGAAACAAAACAAATATCCCAGTAGAGTGGAGTGAATATGATGTTTGTTAAGTGAGTAATTAATTTTTTAAAAAAATTAAACATTTTATTCTATTTATTTAATTTTCCCATTACTTCAGGCAATATCTTTTAAAAAGTTATTTTTACACCTCCTGGAAGGAGTTTTTTTTTTTTTTTTTTTTTTTTTTTTTTTTTTGCTAGTTAATTCTAATATTGGTTAAAGTGAATGTAATAGCAAGTGCTCTTGTGAGTCTCTGATAACTCCAAGGCCCTAAAGAACAGCTTATATTGCTTATAACCTCAGGGCGGTTCTGGCTAATGCTAACCTTAATGTTTGAGATATTGGGTTCTCTGTTATAGGTAAATACAAGTTCTCTTTTATCTTTTAAAATAATTATAATTTGTATATGTGTGAAGACATGAATGTGGATATCTTGTAGAGAATAAGACCAGAGTGGAAGACATTTGTTATGGTAAAAGATGTGTTCAAGGTGAAGCTGAACAAAACCATATGAGCCAATCTCTTCAATAGTACTCTTATTATTTTATGATATTATATACAAAGAAGCAACTATATGGTCACCTGCCCCCCATCTCACAAACCATCCGGGTAAGACGGACTAGACATGCAGGACACTGCTGGAGAAACGGGGATGAGCTCATAAGAGAAGTTCTCCTGTGGAAGCCAACACATGGACATGCTAACGTAGGACGCCCGCTAAGGACCTACATTGACCAACTATGCGAAGACTCTGGATGCTGCACAGAGGACCTCCCAAGGGCCATGAGTAATAGGGAAGGTTGGCGAAAGATTGTCATGGATATCCGTGTTGCACATGTGACATGATGATGATGATATACAAATGAAATGTGGGATACCATGATGAATGAAGAACAGTGACTGGTTATGACAGAGGGCTACAGAAAGATCCATGCGGGGAATATTGAAGCAAGGTAATTCGAGAGCAGAGTGGAGTCATGGCTGTGATCATGGAATACTGAAAGCAGAAGTTTCGCTGGGCTGGACATGTTGCAAGGTTTACAGACAATGTGTGAACTCATGCAGTTATCAAGTGTTATCCGAGAGACCTGAAACAAACCCTCGGAAGAATTCCATAATTATGGGATGGAGAAGAAGGGCAAGATTAAGAATAGAACGGAAATGCATTTGTGACTACCAATGCGGAAAACATCAATGACTTGGCAAATAAAAGAATAATTTCTATAACTTTTTTGTTGTTGAAAGATTTCCAAATGTTTTACATCTGATTTGATTTGGTTTGTTTTACGGCATATCAACCTTGGTGGGTCATTTAATGCCCACTAAGTTTTGGGTTCATAGTGGTAGTTTGGTAGAAAACAAATGTATATATGTATAGATTTTAACTATTGTTTAATTGTTCATATTTTTGAGTACAATCCCACTTCTTTTAGGAAATGTAAAATCCTCTATGGTCTTATTTTCGTGAAAAGTTATTTCAAATTATTTGCTTGGTAGTATTTTGTTCACACTAGATCAAAGTCTACACACTCTAGCAGTATATGCTTCACTTTACATCTGAATAGTTTCATGATGAGATGGGTGGATCTATAAAAAAAACTTTGAACAATATGCTGACTGCAGACCCCTCCCCAATGGTGGCACCTGTTGGCTATGGGTGGTGACCTGTAATGCCTGAGGACAGCATTGTAGTGGCTGAGTGGTCTGTGACCTGGGTACTAAGTGGTTCTGTGACATACAACAATCCACTTCAGCCCTTACTTGGCTAGATGAGTGGTCAGAGAGGCCTCATCCGATCAATCGGCTAGTCATATAAGCCATAACATCTATATTATTGCCCTGACCATATTCTTCAAATTTCTCTTATGGCACCCCCCTCTTATCATATTGGTGCTAGAAAGTGGTAGCTGAAGGTGAAACATTAGTTTATTAATAAATATGGAATTGTTTCTACCAATTTGTTGAGACACATGAAGTTAATGAAAAATCTAACGTAAAAAATTATTTCTACCAATTTAGTGTCCTGGGTATGAAACTAAAGTATATCTTTTGCTGAGTTTGAGTACCCCTTCATTGCCATTACTCCCAGGTCCACTCTCACCCGGAGTGGTTTCACCAGTTAGGGTTCCATCTATGGGTCAAATAGCTCTCTTTTCAAGTTAATGAAAATTATTTCTACCAGTTTATAAAACCAAACTAAACTAATTTACCTTCAAACTATTTGAAGTTAATGAAAATTATTTCTACCAATTTGTTTATAAAATATCTTCAACATAAAAAAAACAAGGGTTGACATGCTATAAAATCCCACCAACCAACCATTATTAGATAGAAATACTTGAAACATCAATATCATAACAATGTGCAAAAAAATCAAATCCAACCCACACACTTAGTGTCACATGCACTTTCATTTTGATAAATAGAGCCCCCCCCCCACCGACAGTCTATTAGCTGTATTGCAGTTTAGCACTATCACTGGTAGAAGGCGTGGATTCCCATTGCTACTTCACTTGTACCTTGCTGCACTTATTTCCCTGGGTGGGTGGGGGTGCATAATGGTTCATTTGTGTCCTTCAGTTTGAGCCCCCCCCCCCTGTG
>CM042152.1:60132257-60354757 GCA_023376005.1 Doryteuthis pealeii | reverse complement strand
CATGAAGATTTGATTTATATTCAAAGATATCTAAAAATTAAAATGTACATAGAAATAGCATTGAAATTATACTTGAAAATGTCCAGCATTTGTGAATCTCAAAAATAAATAAATCAATACACCAGGTATTTCCTCCCGACCCTCTACCCAGGTGACACCAGGTAGCCGCCTCTAGTATATATATAAAAGAAAGATTCTGTATGTGTATACAGCAACCAAAACCCTGCCTAGGGCAATTACCCATAGGGACAAGTAGCAAGAGAAAATCATGAATATCTGGGGTTGTCAGCACAACCTGATGGTGATATTCCCAAAAACTGAATAAAACTGTAGTGAGTCGGAAGTTAACACTTTGAAAGCAAAATAAAATGACGAAAATAAGAAGTCTGTGCATAGGATCAGCGCAGGTAGAAAAAGAAAAAAATAGAAATATTAAAAATGATAATTTTCAACCAATCAGAAACGTTTTCAAAAAAGACCGATTTCGATCCTAGGGAGTCTTATAAAAGCGAAGGTTTTTGAAGAACAGCAGAGAAGACAAACTTATGCCTAAATATTCCATGTTGCTCGACTCCGAAATATTTGCCTACCGCTGAAGATATTACAAGCTATATCTTTTTCTCTCTAAAAGTTACTTCACTGCTGATATATATTGAGCATTACCCTTTCTTTTCTCTATTGGAGTTAACTCAACACTTTCTTTTTCTAATTACATGAACTTTTAAAAAAGCATATTCTGCAGGACTTGGATCAGTATTCTTGACTACTGCAATCTATTTGTTTTAATACACATATAACTCATTGAATTTATGAGTTATTTGTTTTTCTGTCTTAAAGCGCCGGGTTAGCTCAGTCGGTAGAGCGTTCGGCTAGAAACCACAAGGTTCCTAGTTCAATACCGGCCCTTGCCAATTCAGCGTATGATTAGCACAGGGATCTGTGCGGTAAAGTGAGGAGCTGGTGGTAGATGTGGGGGTCCACCTCAGATGCAAAAACAATCTCCTAGGTCTAGCGCTAGTAAAAAGGGATAGACTCCCTCGCTGATTGGCTGATATCGACTTTAGGCCACCCCAACGACTTTACTTACTTTACTTATATGTGACCTTATTATGTGTTTGTTGTAATTACTAATATATATATATATGTGTTGAAAAAAAGAAATAAAGGAAAGAAAGTATAGGATATTTTAATCAATTTTACTTACACGTGTTTCGGTCAGGAGTTTATCCATGTGTACATTATTCAAACTATTATTATTTTTAAATAACCAAATGAAATGAAATAATAATAGAAAAATTGTAGAAATGTTCCACACACAAAGAAGATTCGACCTTCCTCGGAGTAAATCCTTATTTTTAAACTCCTGACCGAAACACGTGTAAGTAAAATTGATTAAAATATCCTATTTTATCCATTCTATACTTTCTTTCCTTTATTTCTTTTTTCAACATACCGTCGGATTCACTTCAATTTTTATTTTACATATATATATATATATATATATATATATCTCCACTCATTACAACCACTATAAAACAAAATCCTGACAACAAGCATTTGTTACCTGTTGATTACAATTCAATTATTTCTACTATTGATGAAATTACCTTGACTTTCACTTTTTATGTTTGTTTTCTATCATTGTAAAACTTTTTTCATTTGGTTGGTTGGGTTTTATGGCATATCAACCCATTGGGTTATTGTATATGCTGAAGACGTTTTTGTAATGTTCATTCTTGATGGGAATTCAATTATCTTAAAACTAAATTTTTTTAAAACACATTTTATTAAACTCATTTTTTTCCTATTCAACCCATAGATAGGACCCTAACTGGCACTACCACTCCGGGTCAGTGGACCTGGGAGTAATGATGATGAAGGGGTACTCCACATTTCTCCAAGCTCCAGAATTGGAACTTCACCATCAGATAGACTTTAACATCATACCCAGGACACTAAGACTCTCAGCTACTGCCTTCTAGCACATATATGATAAAATGGTTTGGGGGTTGCCATAAGGGCCATAGGGTTGGGACAATCCTATAGGTACTGGGGCTCGATATGAGCAGCCAATTGATCAGAGGGAGTCTAAGTAAGGGCCAAAGTGGAGTGTTGCATGTCATGGACTGCTCAGCCACCAGGGTTCCATCCTTAAGAATCACAGGTGGCCTCATTGGGGTCTTACCACACATGGCCAACAGGTGGCCCCATTGAGGGTGGTGGTCTTACCACTCTGCAGAGGTGCTGTTGGTATATTCTAAAGCCCCAGCTGACAGGTCTTTTTTTATTTGATATTTTACTAATAATAATGAATAATTAAAATAAAACTTTAATGTTTTGTTCCCTTAAAGCTAAGTCTCATCAGATCAGTTAGTTCAACAGGTGAGAGGCAGAGGCAATTAGTATAAAAATACACAAGAGTTGGTTGTATAATCTTTTATGATGAACTAGCAGAGCTACCTGGTGTTGCCCAGGATTTAAAAAGTTAGAAATGAATCTCTTATCATCCTGCCCCACCACTAGAACTTGCAATCTACTGTATTGTTGATGACACCTCCCCCCTACTTTTACCCTGTCTTCACCTCACACTTTTTGGCACATCCTCCCTCTTCTCTCCACCCTACCTGTCCACCTTTTCACTGTATATATATATATATATATATATATATAATATATCAGTTCTGTTTCAAAACAATAAAATTTCTCAAGAAGCCTCGTAAATTCACAGAAGCGAAATATTAATTGATTGAAATTGTGTTTTTTTCTGGAGGTCCAGGGAATGTGGAGCACCCTTTCATCACCATTGCTACCAAGTCCACTCTGACCTGGGGTGATAGTACCTGTTAGGGTCCCATCTATGGGTTAAATAGAAACAAACCTGTATAAAAATTGATTATCGATCAAGAATGAATTAGAAAAAAAATATCTTCGGCATAAAATGACCCAATACATGCATAAAACCTAACCAACCAACCAACCAACCAACAATTATATGAAAAAGAAAAAAATAGAAAATTTTTCAGTACTTACCATGGGTGACATCAGGCTGTTCAGTCTCACTTTGTGATGATGGTAATAGAAAAAGGACTGGCGTATCACTTTGTGATAGTTTGTAGACATCTTTGATGTTGTAATTGTCTGGTGGGATAATCAAACTTCCTATTTCAGATACAATCAAACTGTGGCACAATTCACTGAACTAATCAAAAAAGAAGAAAAAAAAAAATGACTTAAACTTTCAAATCTTCAAAGAGAACAAATAAGATACGTGTAGCTGTCACTTAAGGTGAGACAATCATATTCCCTTCCCTTTTTTGATAGACCCACAAATTAACCCTTTTTATGTAGATAGTCTAAGGGAAATAACTATGAAAGACTAAAGCCTGTTGGCACCCCATAATGTGAGTTCTATTAAATTTCCCAAGATGCAATGCGACTTCTGCCCCAGACTAGAAGCAGTTTATAAGTTTTGAGGGAAATTTTATCCTATGAAGAATTTTTGTCTTATTGGTCTCTTGAACTGGTAAAACACACAGTTTTTTCATGGTGTAAAGGAGGTCCTATAAAAATATATTCTTTTGCATCAAGTTCTGTTGAATTTCTACCAGAAAAAGCAGCAGGGTGTTGCTATAATAGCAGAATAGTGGAATTTTTTAAACACATTTTTAGGGCTCATTTTGTTCTATTTAACCCATGGATGGGACCCTAACAGGTACTACCATTCTGGGTCAGGGTGGACCTGGGAGTAATAGTGATGAAGGAGTACTCCACATTCCCCAAAGCTCCAGAACTGGAATTTCACTATCAGATAAAATTTAACATTATACCCAGGACATAAAGACCCTCAGACACTGCATTCTAGCACATATATGATAAAAATGGTTGGGACAATCATATAGGTGCTAGGGCTTGAAGTGATCATCAGATTGATTGAGGGGGCCTCTCCGACTGCCTGTCTAGCCTAAGTAAGGGCCAAAGTGGAGTATTGCATGTCATGGACTGCTCAGCCACCAGTATTCTATCCTTAAGCATCACGGGTTGCCACTCATGGCCAACAGGTGGCCCCATTGGTCTTACCCCTCTGCAGAGGTGCAGTCGATGTATTCTAAAGCCCCAGCTGACAGGGCTTTCTTGAATGAATGTGTTTCAGACTTCCAGAAAATAAAAGCCTTTTTTGATGTGTAAACCACCCAACTAAAATCCACCCCGTCAACTGGGGCTGTAGAATATGCTAATTGCACCTCTGAAGAGAGATAAGACCTGACCAATGAGGCTACCTAATGCCTGAAGACAGGATCATGGTGGCTAAATGGTCTGTGACCCAGGTACTAAGTGGTCATATGACATACAACACTACCACTTTATTGTTACACAATACATGAATTTAATAAATATTATTTCTACCAAAGCAAACAAAAATGTTTACCTACAAACTATTTGGTTACACATCATGTATACAAAAAAATAAGATTTGGCATTAAATACCCCACTAGTAATTTTCAGATATTGATTTGTTTTTATATACTTTGGTATTATTTCTCTGAATTTTTGAGATGAGGCTTGATAATTTCTATTATTTGGATTATTCGGACTATTACACTCCTCTTTATTGTTATAAACACAACATTTTAGCCGATGTACCCTCCGGCCTTCTTCAAGTGTTTCTTGTCAAACTCGGTAACCTCTTCAAACACGGGAACCTTCTTGTTTAAACTCTAGTGCCTTCATATCATAACCAGGAGTTTTCATGAAACTTCTAACCGAACCGTTTATTAAATCCGCAGGAGTGAGACTGTTCTAATTCCATTAACCATGACCGAGTACAAGTGTTAAGCTATATTAAGTATTCTATGTTATTATCGCCCTTGGCTAGGATTGAACATCTATTAATAATGGAGATTCGCTTCCGGTTTTTGTCTGTAACAAAAATTACGGCACTGCTTACATCACATTACCCAAAATCATCATAACAGAATAAATACACTGAAAGTCCTCATTGTTTTTTAAAACAAGTTTTAATAAATACATTACTGGTATTATATATCTATATATAGTTTGTTTTATTTTAATACATATTTAACGTTTACATTTCAAATTGTTTTATTTTTTAATCCTTTAATGATTTTACTTACTTAGGGTACAAACTCACTGACACTGAATTTTTTACTCCCACCCCTCAGGCAATATGTTTCAAAAACCTATTTTTACATCGCCCGGAGGGTGTTTTTTTATTTTGTACTAGTGAAATCTAAAGATCATTGTTACTTAGAATTGTATTAACTCAACGCTTATATCTGTTACGGCATGTGTCCAATACTTTGGTATTGTTTATAACAAGTTTTTTCATTCTGCTTGCACTGTAAAATATGTAAGGGTCAGATAAATGCAATCTAGCATGCATGGAACATTGGTTGCTGTTCTTCTTTAAACAAGCAAGAATGCGTAATCTGTGTGTGACCTATGAGAAGTCTTGATAGTACTACTTTTTTCTTTTGGAAGGATATTATAGTGTCTTCTTTATTTTTTTTAAACAGTTCTTTCACATCGGCTGTGCTGTAAAATATTTCTCTTGTAAGAACCAAATTAAATTCTCATGTCTGTGAATTTTACAAAGACATCATGTTCATGACAATTATGTGACAGATGTATTTACTAATAAGATTGGAAAAGTAGACATAAAATCGGAAGTGTGGGTCACTCAGAAGGAAAATTTAGCAGCTGTTTTGAACATTTTCATAAACTCTCATTAAAAGTTTTAAAATAATAGTTAATTAAAAATGAGCTCTCTGAAAATTTTTGCTTTTTTTTTATAAAAATAGAAAATTTGCTGCTTCTATGAATGTCAACACATTTACAAAGTTTACAATACAAAACAATTTAATTACACTTTATTAGACATGGCTGGCTCAGCTTTCAAACCTACCACCAATTGCAGTCCTGCAGAGGGGTAAGACCACCCCAGTGGGACCACCTGTTGGCTTTGGGTGGTGACCTGTGGTGGCTGAGTGGTCTGTGATCCGGGTATTAAGTGATGCCTTATTCGGGCTATATGGCAGTCAGAGAGACCTGAATCAGTCAATCAACTGGTCAGGTCAAGCCCTAGCCACTATATGATTGTCCCAACTATATTCTTTAAATTGCTCTTTTTTATCATAAAGGTGTTAGAAGGCAGTGGCTGAGGGTCAACCACCAGATTTATTAATACATATGAAGTTAATGAAAATGAAAGATCTAACATAAAATTATTTCAACCAATTTAATACACATGAAGTTAAACGAATCATATATATATTATGGACTCTCTCGTTGATTTCGACGCATGAGGGTTCATACAATGAACACCCACACAGTGATTTGTTTATAGTGGTGAAGGCTTGTGTTGGACCATCCGCACTTTTTGGCACAGTCGATAGGAAAGAATTGGTACACGAATGCCACAAACCCAATCAACGACTGACCTCAGGAATTTTGAGTTCAGAGTTTTCCCTCTCCTAGACTGGTTACCTACCCAAGGTTAAAGAGTCCAGTCTGCCCTACTATTTTACCCATAGCTGGAGGGAAAATATATGGATTCATACCTTTCCCAAGGGTATTAGCACTATGTGAAATGCAAACAGCCTTGTCTGGAATTTGAACTTGGGTCGACAAGTCCATTTCCCACAACTCTAACCATTATGTCACGCTTTTCCATATATATATATATATATATATTATATATATATATATATGTGTGTGGGTGTGTGACCATAAAGTGTGTGTAAACTTTAAATAATTTATAACTTTAAAGTGCACACAGACTTTGTGGACGTATATACATATATATAAACAAACAAAAGATTTGGCATTAAATAAACCACAAGGGTTGATATGTCATTAAATAAAATAACTAACCAACTTTCAAACTTTAAAAGTGTTAGTGTTGTGGGTGGAGATTGGACATTTGTTATATTTTTTTTTTTTGAGAAATAATAAATATCTAAAAGAATGAAACCGTTTACCCTATCTGGAGAGAAAATCTTCCATAGTAAAGCCTTTTGGAAAATAGTCAAGTTCTTTAATTTCTCATCTGGCACTTGATTCATCAATATAATTGGACGCTGGAGAAAGAAAGAAAATATGTCAGAATAAAACATACAAAATATATGTTGTTAGAAATACAGGTAGATGACAAATAAAAATAAAATAAAAAAAAAAATGGTATATACTAGCAAATATATGCACCCACCAGGTGCAAGTATTTAAGTTTTAATTTATAAGATATATTAAATTAGAAAAGCTAATGAAACTAAATAAGAATGCAGAAAAAAAGATTTGAAATAGAGGGGGGTATAATCGTAAAATAGAACAACTGAAACTTACTCTTCCATCACTCTCGTCTTTTATTGCTAAATTTTCCTAATTTAACTATTTAGTTAAAATAGGAAATAAAGAATAAAATTATAGTTATTTCTTCTTGTTAATGGATTTCTTTTAAGATTTATACCTGAGACTTTTGCTCATATTCATTAAGATAAAACCAAACAACTAGAAATCAATAATACTAAGCACATATTTATTAAAATCAAATTTTTAATATCAATATGCAAATTAGCTTTTCCATTCACACTGTAAACTGCTATTTTGTTGTATAAATAAGTACAATTGCATGTTATTAGTATGTAGATAAGGCCAGGAGTATTAGTAATGTAAACAATTTTATTGATAATTGAGGTTTGAATAAAAATAAAATCAAGGAGAATATGACATAAATAACTAAGCAAATTGAGACTTGAATAGTAATATAGTTTCAGTTACAAACAAAAAAACACACAATCTCCATTATAATAAGATGTGACAAAACTTCACTTACCACCAAACTATGCCAGTAAAAAAATAAAATATATAATCAAGTAATGAACAACGAATGAATGTCCCCCAATTTTTAACCAAAAAGAGGTGTTTTATCCTCTAAGGGTAGGACTAGAAACAAGGTAGGCTTGTATCAAAAACATTTCTGGTGTAATAAACAACCCCTTGTTTTTGAAGTGAAAAATCAGTTTAAAAAGGTTTTAATTCCACAAGTATATATCTATTATTATACTAAAGCTGAGCTAATCAATGTTTGTCTCCTAAAGACTTTCTTCCTGTTTAGCTTAATGACAGTGCTTAATATCGTGGATATCATTATATCAAAGTTAGGGTAGTGTGAACATAAAGTCAGTGGTGCTAGTTTACTTGTTTCTTGTCTATACGATCTTCAAGCCAACATATAAAAATTGCATGGGTGAGAAACTGTCAGTAACCAAACGCTGTTGACTTCATGTCCATAATTTTGAAATCATAATTTTTCTTTTTCTTATTTGTAGTTTATTTACTAAGTAAAATATATTTATTATAAAATAAGTTTTCAAAAATTATCAGATTTCAATGAAATTTTCAATGTATTTTGTAACAAAAAATTGTGGAAATAATTTTTAAGTCACTTCTTTATTTAATTTAATAAAATATCATTTGAATGCTAAAAATATTTGGGGAGTCCCTGTGATATAGTGGTTAATGTGCTGAACTGAGACATTGTAGTAAGTGAGTTTGAACTCCACTTTTGGACTAATACTCTTGGGAAAGGTATGAATCCCCTCATCCTCTAGCCATGGGTTAGATAGCACCACTATTTTACAAGTGTGACCTGATTTAGGTTTTGAAATTAGAAGAAAGAAAGAAAAAAACGGAAATATAATTCGCCGGCTGACTTCGGCCGTAGATTCAAAACAGATGGGCGATCCGGCAATGACCTCGACCGGGCAGTCGAGGCGGATGGTGGCCGGTAGTAGATCTCAAGTAGGTCGGAACTCCCAGAAGCGAGAGGCGGCGTTCATAGACAAGTCTTTGATGTAATCAGACTTTAGTCGCGGGAAAAGATAAATCCTGTTTTATAGATACCGGAAAATGAAATCGAATTAAAAGAAAACCAAATGTATTAAAAGGATACTCAAGTAGCAAAGAGAATCTTTGGTTTACTGTTTCCTTAAACACTTAAGAATGGAGATAACTCTTGTTGAAAATCGAAATTAAAGAAAGTCGAGTGTATTTAAAAAAAAACATTCAAGTGGCCGGAAGAGATGGCACCCAGATTGGTGAGCGGAAGTAAATTTGATTGGCTGGTTGAAACAAGAGGGGGGGCGGTTACCCTGCTGAAGTAGGAGGAGCAGAAAATATTCCTAATATCTTCATGTCGGCCGGAAATAAAATTGTTCCGATTGAAATATTATTTAACCGATTTGGATGAGTGAGTCAATTAAAATCCTTTTCACAAAAGTTTTGAAATAAAAGTTACTATACAGTGGGCCGTCCTGTTTGGGGCTGTAGAATACACCGACTACACCTATGCAGAGGGGTAAGACACCCTCCCCTCAATGGGGCCACCTGTTGGATGGAATCATGGTGGATAAGCAGTCCATGACATGCAACACTTCCCTTTGGCCTTTACTTAGACTAGACAGGCAGTCAGAGAAGCCCTCTCCAATCAATCAGCTTGTCACGTCAAGCCATAGCATCTATATGATTCCCAACCCTATTGCCCTCATATGGGTGCTAGAAGGTGCTGGCTGAGGGTCTTCATTCCTGGGTATGATGTTAAACTCTATCTGATAGTGAGATTTCTAGTTCTGAGGTCTGGGGAATGTAGAGCACCCCTTCATTACCATTGCTCCCAGATCCACTCTGACCTGGAGTGGTAGTACCTGTTAGAGTTCCATCTATGGGTTAAATAGAAAATTTGTTTACAAAAAAAAAATGAGTTTTAAAAATTTTCTTCTAAACTATCGCTATGAATCTTTCAAAACTTTGCCGGCATTAAATGACCCACCAAGGTTGATATGCCGTAAAACAAAACTATACAGTGTGGCTCAGTAGGTAATAGGTCAGTGCGCAGAAATAAAGGTAATGTTTTTGCAATCTGATTATGGTTCATTGTGTACAATATCTACCCAGATTACAAAGAAATAATCTACAAACCAGGCCAAATGTTGACCCTAAATATTTTGGGGATCAGGAATTCTTGCAGAAAAAAAAAAAAAAAAGAAAGAAAGAAAAAAAGATGAAAATCAACATTATAATATTTTCATGAAAATAAATTCTACCAAGAATTAAAATTGATTGATTTTAGATAATAAAAAAATTAAAACATTGTTACAGGGAAAGATTAGAGAAATTAGGATTAATTATTTTACTAGAAAAAAGGAGAGGTGAAACTTTCAAAATGATAAATGAAATTTTTAATTATGGTAGACATTTTTTAAATTTTCTCCCTTAACTGGAAATTTTACTGTCAAGGCAGATTTAAAAACTGTCTATTAACCAATTGTATTTTAATTGTTAATAGAGTAATATATTGTTGAAACAAAATGCCTAATCAGTATGGTCTTTTTTGCTGATTAACAAATAGGCAATTAAATTCAGGATGAAGAAAAAACAAATGAAGATAAAAACATATATTAATAAAAAATACAATTTGCAAACTTAATGGCTTTTGTGGCAGACTTATTGCTGAGTTCAATTTAGTTTGGGAGAGATTAGATAATATGTCTTGCTGCCATGATCCTCAAAACTACAAGTGAGGGAAGGGTTCAATTTGGGTGCCAATCTACAGTATTGGCTTATTCGCCCCCTGGTGCCAAGGGCAGATAATTAATCCCTAATTTTTCAATATCAGATAAAGAACATCAATAGTGGAAAAATCTTAAAAAATTGAAATGTTTTCAGAAATAATGGTAAAAGAATTTAAGAGGGTATTTTTGGAAATTATCAGATGAATTACTTAATAGAATTTAATCTGTTTATAGATATTGTATTAATAGTGTATATATTCTGTACAAAGATTTTACCGTGGACACACCCTTTTTTGTAAGGAAGGAGGTGGTGTTACCCATCTGCAGGGGATACAGCAATTCTAATCCTGGCCAACAAGGTGGAAAGAATTAAGAGTAGAATAATGTTTAATACAGGTGAAAATTCATGTCAAATCACCCAGAAAAAAAGTAAAATTGTCACCCACCCGCTTCAATTTTTCTGAAATTTTTGCCAGGTGTGGACTATGTTAAAGTAAGACAATCCCCAAAATTTGGGCTTCCAATTCCAAAAATTGGCCGATTATGTTGATTTGTAGTTATCCCTATTTGTTAGTGCACGAAAAATTGTGACTTTTTATTGTGATGGCTTATAAAAGCTTTTTGACCTAAGGAACCCAAAAATGCTTATAAAACCATTAAAAAAACTCTGCTAAATCTGGAGAACAACAAATCAACATAATTTAGCCAATTTTTGGAATTGGAAGCTCAAATTTTGGGGATTGTCTTACTTTAACATAGTCCACACCCGGTAAAAATTTCAGAAAAATTGAAGAGGGTGGGTGACATGGCCTGGATGGTTTGACAAATTTTTAATTGAATCAACTAATATTTTGTCATATAATATATCTTTCAGCTAGTATATTAGGTCTGAGACCTGTCAGCAGTTATTTATAAATATTATTTTAAATCCACAGAATATTTAATGTCATTTCACAGATTATCCAACTTTGCCTTGAAAGAATTTAGAGATGGGGATTCACTACTGATGAAAGTAGTTTAATTATAGTTATTAACTAAACAAAACTTAGATTAAGCACAACCATTATACCATGAAGAGCAGAAGAAACAATTTTTGCAAATAAACAGTCGAGTATTTTTGCAAATCCTTTTCATTTTTGCAGATATGTGATATTCTTGATGAAGATACTATGACCCTCTAATGTCTACAGGTGATCCTGTGTTTAAGGTGTGTGTTAATTAATTAACTAGCTTTATTTATTTGATATATCAGCCCTGGTTGTTGGCTTGTGTTTATATTTATAGGAATCCCAAATCAGATGTATGTAATTACTCAACCCCCTCCACCAAGGGCAGGATGCAACTCAAGGGCAACATTTTTTTTTAAGTGGAGTAAAGCTGGTTTAGATTGAGAGTTTTTCTTTTGCTAGACAGAATCACACCTTTCTCAAATGCAAACAACCTCAACCAGGATTTGAACTTGAGTTGCAGATTCCATTTCCCATGACACTAATCATTATGCTAAGCGACAAATTGAGGAGTAGTGGAGAGTCCAAGAGTAAGAGGACAGTTGGTCAAACTGAGAGTTTATTAGTTCTTTTCTTCAATGTTGTAGGTTCTAAGATAGGGGATGAAATGATCTGCCTTCAATCAATTTGACTGTAAGTAGGGTTATACACACACACATGTATGGGGGTGTGTGGTGTAATGGTTAGAGTCATAGGAAATGGACTCTTTGACCCAAGTTCAAATCCTAGACAAGGCTGTTTGCATTTCACATAGCACTAATACCTTTGGGAAAGGTATGAATCCAACTATTCTCCCTCTAAGTATGGGTAAAAATAAGTAGGGTAGATTGGACTCTTTAACCTTGGATAGGTAACCAGTCTAGGAGAAGGAAAACTGAATTCAAACCTGTTAAACTCCACTTAAGAAATTGACTTTGTGTCGCATCCTGCCCGTGCGGAGGGGTTGGTAAATATATATATGTATGTGTGTGTAGTTTTAGCAAAAAATTATGCTTACTCAGTTCTTTATTGTATATGTAACTGAGTTTATTTTGTCTTTCTTTCTGTTTTGTTCAGTGTTAGTATATCATGGATATATTAATGCTAATATTGGCTGAAAGTGAATGCAATAGCAAGTGCTCTTGTGAGTCCCTGGTGGCTCCAATGCCCTAAACAACAGCTTATATCTCAGGCCGATTCTGGCTACTGCTATCCTTAGTTTTATTTTGTTTGTTTATTTGTTTTGTTTTATGGCATATCAACCATGGTGGGTCATTTAAAGCCGGGAAAGTTTTGAAAGATTCGTAGCGATAGTTTGGAAGAAAATTTTTTTTGACTTTGAGTAGTAGTACCTATTTGGATCCCATCTATGGGTTAAATAGAAAAAAAAATGAATTTGAAAAAAAAAAATGAGTATCCATCAGGAATTAATAAAACAGAATGTATTTGGCATAAAATAACCCAACAGGGGTCGACATGCCATAAAATCCAACAAATCAACTCTTAGACCACCAGATGATCATAAGAATGTTTTTGCTTCTCAGTCTCCCACAATAATCCGCAGGTTAAGTTGTTGTTGTTGTGTGCCTTCCCTCCACCAAATATCAGTCACTGCTGCTTGGGTTATAATAGACCAACTCACCAACCCTGATGCAACATACTTTGCATTTGGTGCCTTTGAGTGTTATTTGCCAATGTTACAGATGGTTTAGGAATTTCTATTCTTTCTCTTCTTCTCTTTCCCCTTCTGTTTATATTTCTGGTTTTCTAACAGTTGTACTCAATACAAAATCTCAGGTTGCAGAATTGCATCAGGAATTTCTTCTTAAATTAAGGAATAGGAATTTTAAAAAAACGGTAAATGTCAAGGATAAAGATTTCTCTTTTTTTTTTCTTTAATTTTTTTTTTTTATAAGGTGTTTAGATATATAACTTAACTAATTAAAAAAAAATATTAAGTTAATCAGGTATTTTTCTGTATAGACTATATTAAGAATGCAGAAGAGAATAATATATATATATATATATATATATATATATTACCTATACCTTGAAAAAGGGTGATGGTTCACCCGAAATATCGGAATTGATCGAACCAGGGACAGAGCAACAGTGGAATATCAAAATTCTGTTTTTTGTTTGTTTTTGTCCCAATGCTTTAAAATACAAAAAAAACCCAAATCAACGTTCACAAGAACAAAGATTATATATATAACATACATATTTATATATATATGTGAAAAAGGGATGACTTGGTCTCAATGGTTAGTTGATACAAGTTTTACCATGATAAATCAGCGATATAACAAATATAAAGTACTCAATACGTAAGTAGAGCGAATTTATTATTATTATAGAATGTACAGAAATAACCTACTCGAGTTTTACCATAAGGATCTTCAGGGTTAAATCCACGGAATTAATCAAGATATTGATTAATTACAGCTAACTGCAGGAGTTTATGCTGTAGTTATGACCGTTAAAAACAGATTCGCAGTTAATGAACGCTGGAACGTTGTTTTGAAAAATGGGTAACAGAGGCGGTGCTTTTGCGTCACATTTTTTTTTTTTAAATACATATAAAATCAATGGCTTTGCTTGTTATCAATAGTACTTAAATAATTTATTATATATATATATATATATATAAGTATTGTTATGGGTCCAACGGGAGAAAATTGAATATTTAAAAAAGAAGGTCCGCAAAATGGATTATGTTTTTAAAAAAAAATGTTTTTATTATTATTTTACATTAGCGACGTGTTTCAAATCTTCTTCAGGCGTTAATTAACCACATTCTGTCCAAATATGAATATACATGCATATATCTGTATCTACCTCATTATTACCTCCTCATTATATATGTTAGTTTCTCAGTGAGAGTAGGAGAGAGAGGCAGTTTGGAGTTTTTATGAAATGTATTTGTATGTTAAGTTTCATAAGCAGTCAGTCAGGACCAACGTCTTAGCTCTTAATAAATTTAAATTAGGTCAAACGTTCCCTTTCTTAGAAATCTTACAAAAGGATTTTAATGTTGTATTTATTTATTTTTTATTTGATTCGTTTTGCAAACTCACTTTTCCCTAATCCCAATTATCTACCCAGATCTCAATGGATGACCCGTTTTGTCTAGTATATATGTATATATATATATATATAGAATAGTCAACAGCACTTCTTGGTGACTGTCATTTTCTCACCTACATGATCCTCAGACCAAATATATATGCTCTATCACTGATATTGAGCACTTCATATATATATATATATGATGGCAGCAAACTCGTATTCAAGTATTACCATTGCTTGATATAGTAATAACAATAACAAAAAAAGAAAAAAACAAAAAAAGCTCAACAGTTCAAACAATATAATGGTGAGCTTCAAAAAATTTCAACAATGAGCTGCACAAAAGTGGCTCTTTAGTCCTGCCAAAGTCTTGCACACCTTCCCACAATTACAGGTATTTCCAGGGAGCACAGGGTATTTTATTAGTCCATCCCGCCGATGCACAGATTGGTGACTGATCAGGCCAGCTTTGCTCATATATATATATATATATATAGCTCAATATCAGTGATAGAGAATATATATTTGGTCCTAGGATCATGTAGGTGAGAAATTGACAGTCACCAAGAAGTGCTGTTGACTATTCTCATATGATTAGATTTACAGGCTTCACTCACCTGACTCATTGATTTTCAGCTGGTGGAAGGGAATTGTATAACCTCACTAGACGTTTATGCAAAATTGAAATATTAGCGTACTATTCCTATGTGAAATGCAAACAGACTTGTATAGGATTTGAACTTGTCTCGCCCGGTCCCTTTCCAATTACGGTAACCATTACACTATATATACACATGCAAAATTACAAGAGTTGTGTTACAGCACCTCTTTCAGTGCATGTCAGTTTACTATGACCATACACTGTCACATCATATCACTCGTATAATCATGACTTGCACAGTCATTATCATGGCACTTGAACATTTTACTGTAAAAATCAAAGCACTAATGACTTATTGCACACCTGGCCAACGCCGGAGGGTCCAGTGGCTTTAGCCCTGGACCTTACAAGCGAAATCGTTGATCCCAGAGGGCCATCCCCCCAGACAAAACCTGCCCCCTTGACTTAAAGGGACAGGGCTGGGTTTATTGCCCAGTGCCTGAGGAGGAATGCAGACGGGATCAACGCATTTTTTGCACCCGCCATCCAAAAGTCACAGCTTGTAGGTGGTCCTACATTAACAGGGCCTCGTGCCTAACCCGTACATGTGGGGTACGTGATAAATATCATGACTCATTGCACACTTCCTGTAGTCACACAATCATTGCACTTTTTTTACATTTATTCTATTCCTACAATCCCTGAACCCATCCAACTGCTGTACTTGTAGTTATACAATCACTGAACACAAGCATTTTCTACTGCTCTCATTCACCCAGTCACTGAAATACTGCACTCATATAAGGACTGCACTTATGGATGTGCACACTTACTGCACTTATCAATGTACTTGTGCAATTACTGCATTGGTATACTTACTGTACTCATACATACACTCACTATTTCAAATGCATATCCATTAAGTCAAAGTTCCAAGTCTTGGTAGATTATTGTCCCCATATATTTTATTATCTACACAATGTTTCAGCAGATGTGCTCTCCGGCCTTCTTTAGGGGTTCCTCCATTTTTGACCAATTTAATCAAAATTGGTCAAAAATTTCAGATAATTATTATATACATGCAAAGTGTATGTGTGTGTGTATTAGGATCTGTCAATTTTGACTTCATAGTTGTATTTTACAAAATAAATTTAACCTCTCCAATTGAAAAAAAAATTACCAAAAATCTGATTTTAATAAAAATTTTAGTGTTGACTTATTAATCAACAAATTCTTTCTTTTAAATTATTGAATTGTTTCTATCAAACTGATTCAATGGAAATAAATCAAAATTCTTTAAAATAAATATTCCAATTAGTATCATCTGTAGAAGATTTATTTCCCTTGAATCAGTTTGATTGAAACAATTCAGTAATTTAAAAGAAAGAATTCATTGATTAATAAGTCAACACTGAAAATCTTATTAAAATCAGATAATTCCCTGATTTTTGGTCATTTTTTTTTATCAATCTGGGCACTGATCGGCCATTATATTTTTCAACAGTTCTCTGCTGACTTTTGTAAACAAAAAATGCAAGTTTTTTTTTTAACTCTTTAGTTTTTCTTGTGTTTCGAATGAAAAAATATTTTATTTAAATTAATATCAAAAAGTTATTTATTTTTTTGTACATAGTGTAATTAATGTTTTTTGTTATTGATTTCTAAGAAGAAATTATAAGTTTTTTAAAAACGTCGAATAACGTTTTTTACAACATAAGTGAAGTAAATCTTTGTTATTTTCTGTAAAATTTTGAGCTTAATTCAATGTCTTAATTGTATAAAAAATAAATTACATATGTAATATTATTTTTTTTTTTTTCTTTTCTTTTCTTTTTTAAATTTTTTTTTTACTGATGCTCATTATGTTACTACTTTTTGACTGAGACAAAAATTTGACCTTAAATAATTGATTTAATTAATTTTAATTTGTTTTTAAAATGAAAATAAGCCAAGATTTTTGGCAAATCCTAGTGTGTGTGTGTGTATGTATGTATTATGTATATATAAATATATAATATATATATATATAATATATATATATATATGTTTGTGTGTATCTATGATTGAGAATTTTCAATTCTATAAAAAAAAAAAACATACACTTGTATATGTATATGATTTGTGTACTTTTTAAAAAGTATCAAAACTATTTCTTGAACTATTAAACTTTTAAAAAATGTATCAAGTTATTCTTTGAATGATTGAAGACTGTCAATGAAATACATACACTTCTATATGTATATGACTTTGTGTATGTTTTCTTTTTTGCATATATAAAATGGTTATATCTAAAAAAATAAATAAAAAGGTACAAAATGTTTATCCCTCTCTCCCTCACAAACACACACACATACATTATTTCATTTATATCAAAAGGAAGAAAAAATATAAAAGTCACATATGCAAATATGCAATCTTCAAAGACAAGACAAGCCATCCATCCATGTGTGTGTGTGTGTGTGTGTGTGTGTGTGTGTGTGTGTGTGTGTGTAGTACGCTACAGCATTCCTTATCCAGTGAGTAAATACCAAGGTTTCAGCACAGAGCTATACCTACTTCTTCTATGTACTTCTCATTAGAGTGAGAGCCAAAAAGTGATAAAAAGAGAGCGACTTAGTGCCGGGGGAGGGAGGAGGAGGAGTGAGGGTAGGAATTCTGGGTGGGAGAATACCCAGCACTCTCGGTAAGAAGCAGCCGGGGTAGATTTTCTGAAGGCAAAAATAAAGATTTGCACATGGAGCGAGTAAGGGGTTGCGTGATGAGTCTGGAGAAAAAGATAGGAAGGAGTAAGGGAGCAAGAAGAACATATGATAAGGGGCAGGGAATGGAAGCAGGTGAGAGAGAGAGAGAGACAAAGAGAGAGACAAAGAGAGAGAGAGAGACAAAGAAAGGGGGAGAGAGAGATAGACAGAGAAAGGGAGAGAGAGAGGGTGAGACAAATAAGGGTAAGAGAGAGGGAGAAAAGAGGGTGAAAGAGAGAAGATAGACTAAACATTAAAACAAAAAGAAAGATAAGGGCTGGGTATAACTTTCCTCCCAGACATCTATGGGCAGCAGCAACATTTGGTGGTGGTGGTGGGGGGTTAGATGAAGGGAAATGATGAAGATGAAGTGATATCCACACTAGTCAACACATTATGGCATCCTCATTCCTTTGAAGATGATCTGTTGCTGCTGCTGCCAGTGGTGGTGAGCGAGAGAGTAAGTAAAGTGGCAGAAGGTTGGATCCCTGCATGAGTAAAAAGAAGGTAACAAGAGTCGGACAGGGGAAGGAGGGGGGGGTAAGACGAGGTATAATGAGAAAAATTACAAGGAAAAAGTGAATAAATAAAAAACACCTGAAAAGTGGTTGCGAGGCTCCAAAGTTGGAAGAAGTACAAGAGAAAGAATACTACTGTTTATGTGTGTGTGTGTATGTATATATATATATATATATATATATATATATATCACGCAGTAGTATCCTCTCTCTATATCTATATATATATATAATATATATTATATATATATACACACACACAGTAGTTTTATATATATATATACACACACAGAGTAGTATTCTCTCTCTCTATTATATATACACACATTCACACATACATGCATGCATGCATGCACACACAGTAGTATTTTATATATATATATATATATGTGTGTGTGTGTAATATGATAAGAAATGAGGAAGTCCTGTGACGTCACTAGGAGTAACTAGTTTTATTTTGTTTTTGTAGACATTAACAAGTTTTCTTATCCAAAAGATGAGCCATTATTAGTGTTGATATTACCAAGAGGAAAATAAACAGAGAATGTTTTGCAGGTGATGAAGACTGAAAGATTAGAAAGTTTAAATCAACCAAGATAATTAATATTTTTGATGAACAGTGAGCAGAATTAATTTGAATAAATGAGAAAATTCATCACTTGTGAACCTTGTCCCATAATTTTGAGAAGAGTTTAATTAACATGTCAATTTTAATTTTTAAATATTCACAAATGTTTCTATGCGGTGATTAAAAAAACCCAAAAAACTAAACAATATAATTACATATATGTATTTACCCACCTCCACCTAACCATGGCTCCTGCCAGATCATCAAAGTTAAGCAATGATGAGCCTGTTCAATACTTAATTGGGTGACCACTTAAGCAACAGCAGGTACTGTAAGCAGCCTGAGATCTTTGTATATCAAAATGGCTAGGTTTGGCATTAAATGACCTCAAAAGGGTTGATATGTCATAAAACAGAACAACCAACCAACCCAACCATGGGCTGGGTGTGGTTTTCCTTCTCCTATACTGGTTGCCATACTAAGCTTAAAGAGTCTAGTCTGACTTACTATTTACCCATAGCTAGAGGGAGAATAGTTGGATTCATACACTTCCCAATATCATTTGAATTAACCTTGAATTTATAATCATCAGATCACACTGACAGTAAAAATTCCCATTCTCTCTTGCACCTGTCCCTATTGGCCATTGCTCCTGTCAGGTCTTCCGTATGGCATCCAGTATCTGCATGGAGCTGATTAATGTAGATTTCTGCTGGTCGGCCTACACTGGTGTGTCCGGTGTGAGGGTGTCTACATGAGAACGTCACATGAGTTTGTCATTGTTTCTTCAGCTCTTCTTACTTGGATGGTCTGTGTGATAAGAGGTAAGTGGCCATACAGATACTTTTTTGTAGGGTGTTGCTTCCAAGATTTGCTCAAAATAGCACACAGCATCCTTAGGGAGTTCCCATCTAGATTATTTTTTTACTGTAGAGTTTGGTAATAAATAATATCTAATAATATTCATTTTGACTGTATAATGTTCCACTAGAAATAATTTTAAAAATCCTGGTATCAGGTTTCCTTACTTATAGGTGATATTGAGTGTCTGTGTGTAATATATATGTGTGTGTATGTGTGTGTGTGTGTGTGTGTGAGCGTGTATTTATACATATGTAGCATATATATATGTGCGTGGTGTAATGGTTAAAGTCATGGGAAATGGACTCGTCACCCCGAGTTCAAATCCTGGACGTGGTAATTGCATTTCATTTAGTGCTAATATCCTTGGGAAAGGTATGAATCCTACTCTCCCTCCAGCTATGGGTAAATAATAGGGCAGACTGGGCTCTTTAACCTTGGTTAGGCAACTGGTCTAGGAGAAGGAAAACTCTGAATTCAAACCTGCTGAACTCCGCTTAAGAAATTGACCTTGTGTCGCATCCTGCTCGTGCGGAGGGGTTGGTAAATATATATATATGGTGTGTGTGTGTATCTATATATATGTGAGCAGATATTTGTGTGTATAGTTATTTACTAAGCTTAGCTGTAGCACAAGGCCAGAAGTATGGGGTGCCCAGTAAGAATCAAACTCACTAATAATGGTTTGCGAATCTAACTTGCTAACAATTACACCATGTGTGTGTGTACTTTAGGCCACATCGATGATTTTACTTTTTTACTATGTGTATATATATATATATATATACTAACACTAGCATCCAGTATTGCTTGGGATAAAAATAATATACTAAAGTACATTTTGCTAAAGCAAAATTACTTCTATTTCCTTTCTGTACAAATAAGTCCCTACCCCAAGTGAAGAGGTGGGTGGTGGTTTGCTCTTGCAGATAGCAATTAAGCTGAAATGTTCCAGACACCTTTTGTTCCACTGCAACCCTCCTCCTACACATATTATTTTAGAATAATGACTTGACCCTGAGGTCAAGTGAATTTAACATGCCAAGTTTCATCAAGATTTTCCCAGAGAAATCTGGAGGTAGAATCAGTCATTTCTTATTAATTTTTCTACCAAAACTTCTAGGTCTCCTCCCTGCAGATGCCAGTTTTATTTGCTTTCTGGGCGAATTAGACCTTCCTGATCAATTTTAAGCTAAAATAAATTGTTCAGATGCCAGCACTCATCAAGATTGTCTCATTAATCTCAGAGTCCATAGGTTGGTTGGATCTTATGGCATGTCAACCCTTGTTGGGTTATTTTATGCCAAAGACGTTTTGTTTGATTCATTCTTGATGGGTACTCATATATGTTTTAATACATTTTTTCTAGGTGAACCATAGACCTAACAGGTACTACTACAGGTCAGAGTGGACCTGGGAGTAATGGTGATGAAGGGGTACTCCACATTTTTGCGAGCTCCAGAATTGGAACTTCACCATCAAATAGGGTTTAACATCATACCCAGGACATTAGGATGCTCAGCCAGTGCTTTCTAGCACATATATGATAAAGAGGGTTGGGGCTTGCCAGAAGGGCAATAGGGTTGGGACAGTCATATAGATGCTGGGACTTGATGTGACCAGCCGATTGATTGGAGGGGGGGGGGGCTCTTCAACCGCCCGTCTAGCCTAAGTAAGAACCAAAGTGGAGTGTTGCATGCCATGGATTCCTCAGCCACCAGGGTTTCCTCCTTAAGAATCACAGGTGGCCTCATTGGGGTCTTACCCCTATGCAGAGGTGCAGTTGGTGTATTCTGAAGCCCCAGCCGACAGGGCTGGAGTCCATAGGTAACCAGCAAATGATATTGATATATCTAATATATTATACATGAATTTTATAAATGTATTTTTGTAATCTCAGGGTTTCTCTTATTATTGGGGCTTTTACTATGCAAGTAGTCAAAATACTAGGCATCATTTTAGTTATATCAGTATTTATATAAACTAGTGGGACCTGTGGATATACAATAGTATGATAATTTAATTATTACAGCGTTTGATATGTTTACTTAAGAGCTATTTGAAATATATCAATATGTAAAAGTATAATAATCTTGATTTAACTCTCTCTTTTCTTTTTATTTCCTTCTTTTCATTATGTTCGATTGAAACAGATTAGCGTTATCACTTCAACGTGCTCACCCCCTCTCTCTATCTTTTCCCTATTCTCTTTCTCTTGTGTAGTATGTTCTTTAAAAATGGAATGGTCCATTATTTAACTGAGGTGACAACACTCATAAGAGATAAGAATTTCAGCAGATAATCAGGATTTACATTTTTGCATTTCATCTTGGATGATTTGGACCATCTCATTTTTAACCAGAGGGTGTGGCAAGATGATAATGATCGTACAATTTAGGAACACAAGTATTAATATAAAGATGTTTTTCTTTTCTTTTTATAAATTAGTTTTTGTGTTGTCTCCTTTGAAGTTATTCTTATTAATATGAATTGCCTTTAAATGAAAGTCAATTTTCGTCGTAAGAACTAATTTTTTTTCAAAAGAACTGAATAATGGTATTTCATAATGTGGACTACACAGATGATCTAGCACTTTTAGAAAAGGCAGCAAGAAGCATTGGTCTCGATGTGAACTCAGATAAAACAGAGTTCATGAGTTGCAAACAAGATGGAGACATCTCCACAAATTAATAAACCAGTTCACATACCTACAGAAAGCTATGTCAACATACAAATAAGAAAGGCATGGACTACTATAAATGAATTATTGATCAAATGAAAATCTGACCTCTCTGATAAGATAAAGAGAAATTTCCAAGCTGTAGCTGTCTCAGTGCTACTGTATGGCTGCACCATTTAAAATCTAATGAAATACTTGGAGAAAAAGATGGGACTGTACAAGGATGCTGCATGCTGTCTTGAACAAATCCTGGAGGCAGCTCCCCACAAAAAACATCTGTACAGTCATTTGCCTCCTATCACACACAACCATTCAAGGTAAATGAACAAGATATGCTGGGCACAGCTGGAGAAGCAAGGATGAACTCATAAGTGATGTTCTCCTGTGGACATTTACATATGGACATACCAGTGTGAGCCACCCAGCAAAAATACATTGATCACTCTGCATGGATACTGGATGTTGTGCAAGGACCTTCCAGGAACAGTTATGGAGATCAGTAGTGTCAGCATCACTTGATGATGAGGAATTTCATTTTTATAAGATATTGTTCCTTTTCTGCATTCTTTATTTTTCCCCTTAGATATCACAAAACTTAAAAAAGAAAACAAAAAAAGATTCCAAACTAGATTTTTTAAAAGTATCTGTATGAAACTTACTTGTAAAAATATCTATTATTATAGTAAAGCTGAGTTAATCAACTTTTGCTTCCTAAAGGCTTTTTTAGTTTAGTTTAATGACACAAAAATTATACTAAATTATCCTTACTTTTAGGATTTAATTATGTTTGAAAAAAAATTTTGTTTTAATTGGTTCTAATTAGTCGTAATTTGCAATGAAGTAAAAAAAAAGACCAATCTCCCTTTACTCTTTGTCTATATCTTTCTTCCCCTCTATGTATCTCTTGACTACCTCCTTGTTATATAATGTTAGTTTCTCTGGAAGAGAGAGAGAGAGATCCGGAGAACTTGAAATGTATTTCATTGTTAAATTTTACAACCAGCAACCCATGGCTTAAATGAGGTCAAACATTCCTAGCAAAATGATTTTAAGGTTTCGTCCTAGACGTATTTATTCAAAATTTTTTTATTCGCTTTGCTAACTCCCTTTTCCCTAATCTCAATTATCTACCCAGAGCTGAATGGGTGACCCAATGGGTCATGTTTTGTCTAGTATTCTATCAAAATTATGGGACACGCAATATATCTAAGGGAGATAATTATTCATTGTATCACTACAAAATCTTATTGTCATTGTTCAACATGTCTATTTCTTCATTTCTCAAAAAGTATATCTCCTATCTCTAGCCCCCTTTTTTTCTGAAGGCTAAATGAGCCACAATCCCCCATCTCTAGCCCCCCTTTTTTCTGAAGGCTAAATGACCACAATCCCCATCTCTAGCCCCCTTTTTTCTGAAGGCTAAATGACCCACAATCCCCCCATCTCTAACCCCCTTTTTTCTGAAGGCTAAATGACCCACAAATGTGCCCTCAACAAGGTTATACAAAAATATCACATTGATATCATACTGTCTTCATTTTCAATATATAATAAAATGGGTTTGTATATTTATTTTTGTCTGTGACCAGAAGCAAGAAACATTGCAAACATTCCTCACCAACACACTTTTGCCAATTCTGCAGCTGCTGCTATCTAACACCTACGATAATAAAATGCTACATGTGTGTGAGTGCATATAATATATATATATATATATAATTAATTAATACCCCCAAAGTCATTTAATTAATACAACTGTTCTAAGACATTTGCAGATAATTTGCACTCAGTGCAATAAAATTTGGTTTAATGTTATTCTTACAAGACATTAAAGCAATAATATTCCATTGGGGAAATTAAATTAGTATAAAAATAAATCATTGCTATTACAACTTTAATGAGACTCTTTTATGGCAGTCTTAATAATCCAAGTTAAAAGCACAGTAAGGGTAACCCAAAACCAAACCTTTTTAGATCTTATTTTTCTGATGTAGGTATCATTTGGTAAACAGACCAGGCTTTGGTCCATTTACCAAAACATTTCTCGTTCCCCAGTGATACCTACATCAGAAGAATAAGATCTAAAAAAGTTTGGTTTTGGGTTACCATTACTGTGCTTTTAACATCAACTATCTATATAATAATTGTTTGTTTGTTTTGTTTTATGGCATATCAACAGCAGTGGGTCATTTAATGCCGACAAAGTTTTGAAATAAATTCATTCTTAATGAACAATCAATTTTGTTTATAAACTCATGTTTTTCTATTTAATCCATAAATGGGACCCCAACAGGTACCACCACTCCGGGTCAGAGTGGACCTTGGGGCAATAGTGATGAAGGGGTACTCCCCATTCTCTAAACCTCCAGTAGAGTTAACGTCATACCCAGGACATGAAGACCCTCAGCCACCGCCTTCTAGCACCCATATGATTAAAAGGGTTAGGGTTAGGGCAATCATAGAGGTGCTAGGCCTTGGCAAGTAAGGTCCAAAGTGGAATATTGCTGGTCATGGACTGCTCAACCACCTGGGTTCTATCCTTAAGCATCATGGGTTGCCACCCACAGCCAAAAAGTGGCCCCATTGGGGGAGTCTTATCCCTCTGCAGAGGTGCAGTTGGTCTATTCTAAGGTGCTATATAATTATACTGGTGTTCCTACAAAATTCGACTTATCTTGCAATACCTTCTGGTTAAAAATGGGACCATCCAAATGAGTGTTGTCACCTCAGCTAAATAATGGACCATTCCGTGTTTATTATGAAGAAGGAAAGAAAAAGGACATGCTATACAGAAAAATATAAGAAAGAAAAAAGAAAGAAAGAGCAAGAAAGATAGATAGAGGCAGTGAGTGCGCAAAAGTTTCAATCAAACATAATGAAAATAAGAAAAGAAAAAAAAAGTTTGAGAGAAAGTTAAATTGAGATTATTATACTTTTTACATATTGAAGTGTTTTGCAATAGCTCTTAAGTAAACCTATCAAACATTGTAATAATCAAATTATCATAGAGCGAGAACACAAGAATGAGGCTACCTAATCCAGGGTAATCAAAATTTTTTTTTACCCCCTCCTCATGACATTCTTGCGTTCTCTATTGTAGTTCTTTTTCTTGTGGTAATCCTCTGATGAGACTCAGATGAAAACAAAACTTTTTGTTAAGGATTAATCTGCTTATCATTGCAATTCTAGAATTGTTTTATAATATTGACAGGTAAAAAAAAAAAAAAATTGATTTATCAAAAACAAAACCTGGTAGTTTTTGATTGTCCCAGCCAAAGTGGAAGCACGCTTAGTGTAACGGTTGATGTCATAGGAAATGAAATTGGCAACCTGAGTTCAAATCCTGGAGGAAGTTATTTGTATTTCACTTTGTACTAATGCCATTGGGAAAGGCATGTGTAATATCTTTTATTTGTCTTGAGGATGGCTACAGATTAACTCTTAAGGCTCATCCAATAACAACGTGTGAAAACCACAAGATGACAGATCTATACAATAGGTGGTGTTCACTTCCACCAGTGTCTTTGGGATAAATGTGTATCTGTTGTGGTTGGTTGGTTGGTTGGTTGGTTAGATTTTATGGCATTATCAAACCTTGTTGGGTTATTTTATGCTGTAAATGTTTTTTTATTTTTATTAATTCTTGATGGTATTCAATTTTTTTTTTCAAACTCAATTTTTTTAAACACATTTTTTCTATTTAACCCATAAATAGGACAATAGCAGGTACTACCACTCCAGGTCAGAGTGGACCTGGGAGTATCATTTCTTGTATGCAAAAATGTAAAAGTATGATTGTTTTTTTTTTTTTTTTTCTACACCATATTTCTGGTGAGGAAGAAATGCCTCATTCCACTTTTGTAGTAAATATTGACTTACCTTAAAGTATTCTTGCCATTGTTTCGATACAAAAGGTAAAAGGAAAGATTGCCTTAAACCTTTGAATACTTCTAGCATATTCTCTAAAAGGAAGCTTTCTGTCCAGATCTGAAAATAAAATAAAAATAAATGTAACTACTTTTTTGTAGAATCACAGAAAGGCTGTAACCAACATCCAATTATATAATTGTGCTGACGAATCTGTTCAGAATGCAATCATTAACACTTCACCACTGACCCAGACAAGATGTTAGAGATGAAAAAGGCATTGGTCACTCAAGATCAAATCCCATGGTGCATCGGATCACTTTTGCATCCTGTTTGCAGTGCCATGTAGTATTTCATATTAAATGATCAGATTCAACTTGCAATAAAACTGAATACTGATCACCTAATATGAAGTTCTACCCTTTTTCTGTTATTATCATTTGCTATGAAGTTATGAGTAATGCTCATGGTCATTTGAATCAATTCTGAATCCAGATTTAATATCAAATTATTTATGCACTGCTAATTATTGATTCAATTCCGCAAGATCTTGTGAATTTCTGCGAAATGAAAAATTAGAAACTTAGCTGACTTGTTTGGTAACAATTGTGCATTTGCCTCCAAGTCTTGTATTTAAGTAAAATTCCTGGATTTTAAAACGCTGATTTTCAAGGCATGCTGTAACAATAGACATTCACCCAATTAGAACCAGAATGCTGGAAGCTGCGTATTCAGGCATTCGGATGAAGAATAACCTTCAGTACACAGTGAAGGTTGGGAGAGACCATTCTGATTCTTCGGAGGCGAGATGCTTTTGGAATGTGGTTGAAGACTGCTGTAATATTCTTATGGGCTATGGGAAAATAATAGACCAGAAAGACTTTGTCAACAGACTTTTGCAGTTGGGAAATTGATTACCCAAATCAGTTTTTTTCCCCCCCCAAATTCACATGCAAATCAATGCAATACAATTTTCCTGGTCTCTCCAAGTTAATCTGCAATATCTATACGATATAAATATCTACCATGCAAAACTGACATCAGACGTGCCAAAAATCATGATATGTTGTTAGGACAAAAAAAAACTGGTATTAATTGGTTTATTCAGACTATTGTTCTCATCTTTTCATCTTTATTGTTATCTGTACACCGTTTCGTCCGATGTACCCTGCAACCTTCTTTAGGTATTTCTTGTCAGACTTGGGAGACTTCTCAAACTTGGGAAACTTCTTTCTATCTTTCTATCCACTACGCTATGTATTCAATTGGACACATAGCATAGTGGATATAGGTGGTGAGTTAATACAATAAAGATGAGTACAATAGTCCGAATATTCCAAATAATATGAATTATCAAGCCTCATCTCAAAAATTCAGAAAAATAGTAAAAAAACAAAACAAAAAAAACCCCAAAACCCTCTTCAAACTCACCTGTTCAGAAATCCACTTTGGTTTTCCTGTTATTAATGAGTCAATATTTTTGTTTTTGATTTTAAAACCATTGACAAAAATGCCAATTTCTAATTCGGTGGCCATCTTGTTCTGAAGAAGTCTCTCCAAAGTGAATCCCAAATAAAAAATAATTAAATGTTCTTCAAACATCATTGTAGAGACAAATTCAAATATAGAACCTGTTGCAGCATTCAGTAATTCATTTGCTCTTGATTTGGGCTCACCTGAAAACAAAAAACAAATTACAATAAAATTATTTTAATAAATCAACACAAACCTTGTGTACTGCAATGCTTCTCCCCTTCATTGTATATACACAACATTTAAAAAAATTTGATGATAACATGAAATACTTTTAATCCTGATAGTTGACATTATTTTTAAGAAGTAGCAATATGAAAAAAAAAACCTCATAATTTTATTTCATTTCTTCTGTAGGGGAAATGATCATTTCATGCATTATCTCTAATAAATTTTCAACTTTACTCCTAGAGCCCATAGCCCAACATATTTTACCATTTTGGCTGACTCCTAGAGCAAATTATAAACATTGTACACCAAATCCACACACAATCCAGACCTGCAATTCTGAAATTTTGGATTCCAGGTTTTAATTACTGTGATTGTTTTTGCAACCAATTTCAATCAATAAGTCCCAAGGACAATCATTTAAAGTAATTGGGCTTCATGTGATAGAACCTTGCATGGCCAGCTCTATGCTGGTTGTTTAAGGGAAACAAGCTATTTGTACTGATTCTGAATGAGAAAACCAAAAACGTTTGTCATGCAGATTTGCAATAAGTTTCAAATAGACAGATTATATCATTGTTTTGATGAAAACAATTAAGAGCTGGCTTAATTGCTAGGAAGCTAGAGCTCCAAGTAGAGGACACTACATAAAAAACTTTAGATATCTGCATCACTGATTTATAATTGCTAAATAGACTATTCCAATTCTATTTGTTTTAAAAGAAACACCTCAAATATAAAATGTTCAAATATTTATGATTATTCAGGTTTAAAAAAGATGAAAGATTCAATAAGCTTCAGTTTAATTGGAATCAAGAATCCTACAAAGTTGGGAGGTGCACTTTGTATAATGGTTATCATTATAAGAAGTGGAATTGGCAACCCAAGTTCAAATCCTGGACAAGGCTGACTGAGTCTAATTTTACACTAATGCCCCTTGGAAAAAGCATGAATCCAACTCTTCTCCTTCCAGCTATCAGTAAATAGTAGTGCAAGCTAGGTTCTTTAGTCTTAATTAGCTAACAAGTCTAGGAGAAAGAAAACACTGAATTCAAACCAGCTCTACTTTGCTTAAAAATTGATCTTGTGTTACATCCTTCCCATGGCAGAGGGGTTAGGTAAATGCATACCAGTCATTTGGAACTGATAGTATAAAGTTATGTTGTGTATTTAGGACTTTTATCCAACTTTAGTCTTCATAGATTGTTCTGCCATTTTGCTTGTAGTGGAGGGGTTGGGTAAATACATACATGTTTGTTTTTTCTAATTTTTGAAATTGTAGTTCTTCCTTGAGTAATAAGAGTAAGTTGACTCTCACTTTTTTTTCCATTTCCAACAACTAATCTAGAAGAAGGAAAACTCTGAATTCAAACCAGCTGTACTCTGTGGTAGTCAGTGTTGGATTATCTACAGGTTTAAGATGTACGAGAAATTGCCACCTATATTTATGGACTTTACCAAAATCAGGAGCAGGCATTGACCAATTAAAAATGACATTAGAATGCATTTAAGGTTGTTGGTAAATTGTCCTAAAATCAGTTGCTAACTGGACTTAATACCAAAAGGACTACAATTGGATTCTCTGATACAAGTACATTCTTGTTCTACTTAAGATTTCCAGGACTACAACTGTGGCAAGAGAAACCACGAACGTAGTGGTTCAAAGCGTGCACGACTGTGTTTGGCATGCAGAATGAGATCAGAGGCGAGTGGGGAGATTGAACTCACAGCCTCCTGATCGTGAGCCGTGGCCTGACGCAGGTGAATTACTAAACTGTCCAGAGTGGCCCGGATGTGAAGGATTGACGCCTGCTCTGATTAATGTTGCACGTGCTGCATGAGCAAGTCAGAGTAAGGAGCCCGGATGAACACTGTAATTGTGTATATAATGACCAGCCCTCACAAACCTGGCAGAAAGCTTGCAGTAGCATTTTGGCTGTTGCGACGAGTGGACGAGAGAAAAGATATTTTGACAGTGTTGGTGAGAAGAGTGCAGCATTGCTGGGAGAGAATTTTTCAGACTGAACACTTGGTCAGTTGGGAGAGTAAAAGCGTTGGACTTAACTGTGCCCCCCAGAGAACATTCTTATTAGAAGCTATTTTGGCTGACCTGTAAGGACCCAGAGCATTGGATTTACCAATAGGAGACTTAAATGTCTAAAATGAGGACCAGAATCGTAACAGTCTGGTTGGGTAAATACAGACAAATTTGGTATATTCAGTTCATGCAAGAGTTTCTTTTATCTCTACATTTACCTATGAACACACCTGTCTTATAGAAATGATTAAAGATCTAAAATATAATGAAAATCTGATTAGTCTTACCTGCATCACCATATTCCCGGTTCCGACTATGGACACCATTCATAAAAAGTTTAATGAAATTGTCAAAAGAGACATAATAGCAAGGGTAGAGTTGGTTGATATTTTTTAGTGAAGAATAAATTGTAGCTGCCTCTATGACCATTGGGACATAAGGAGCATAGGTCTCCTCAAGATGACGTTCCTTGGAGCAACTCTCATCCAATATCAAACGATTTCTCTCCACATTTCTCTGGCAAGCCAACAATGATTCCAGAATTGTTTTATCTTCAATCAAAGGGCCTTCTAAGTTCATGGTTTTTTCTCGAATAAGGGCCTGGATAAAAAAGAAGAAAAAAAAAAAAAAAAAATTTTTATAAATAAGAATCCTTAATCTATTGTACTTGAGAAGTAATAAAATAACAAATGCAAATGTCAGTGTGTCACATTTTTTCAACTTTACTTCTAGAGACTGTAGCCCAATACATCATACCATTTTGGAATCAGGCCAACTCTGTGAGCAAATTAAAAAAAAGAATCTGGACCCACAATCCTGAAATTTTGAATTCCTAAGTTTTTATTACTCTGATTGTTTTTGGTGATTTTTTGCAACAAATTTTTTTGAATGATAATTTTATAACTGCGAAATAATAATGACCTACATATCAAATATATCAGAAAAGTTCAAGACTGGTGTCATTCTTCAATGGGAAGCCAGTATGTCTACAAAGAGATACTAGGGCGAAGGTTGGGGGTGGGTGGGTGTCTTGTGGTACAGTGGCTATCCGAACACTCTACTGACTGAGCTAATCCATAGTAAATAATTATAGCGTCAATTAACTATTCTTAATACAAATATTCCTATAGAATGCAAATAACTTTAAACAGATCTATTTGATGCAGAGATGAGACCCTAACAGATATTACCATTCTGGGTCAGAGTGGGCCTAGGAGTAATGGTAATGAATGAGTACTTCTACACTCCCTGGATCTCCAGAACTGGAGCCTCACCATCAGGCGCAGTTTAATGTCACACCCAGGACACCCGTATTTTATTTGTAGAAATTCCAAAAAGTCAATGATCTAGGAATTAATCAGAGAAGTATTTTTTTTAAATCGGATTTTTAAAAGTGCAATCTAAACAGAAATCTGGATTATTCAGAATATTGTTCTCATCTTTATTGTTATCTACACAACGTTTTGGCTGATGTGCCCTCCGGCCTTCTTCGTGGATTAGATACTGTTTTTCTACAAGGATAGCTTTGGCATTAAATAACTAACCCATGAAGATTGATATGCCATTAAACAAAGTAAGCAAACCAAAAAAGGGTACAAGGCACATGAGATGGAAAGTGAAGAATATTCAGGTGTAAATTATTTTGTGAGGTGTAAATATTCTGCCAGGAAATATTATTCCTATTATTTTTTGAAACGTCTAATGATGTTGCTGTTAGCCAATCATTTCTGATAGCTGTCACCTGTACGTATAATAAATCATTCTTTATGACTTCCACATATTCTTGTAAAAGAACCTGAACAACCAAAAATAATCTTAATAATGATGATGAGAATAAGAATTCAGTGGATGGTTGGTTGGTTGTTTTGTTTTACAGTAGATCAACCCTTTTCAGGTTATTTAATGCTGAATCAAGTCACTTTGATAAACAAAGGACTCAGTTGGCTGGTTTGTTTTATGGCATGCCAACTCCTCTCAGGTCATTTAATGCTGAATCAAGTCACTTTGATAAACAAAGGACTCAGTTGGCTGGTTTGTTTTATGGCATGCCAACCCTTTTCAGGTCATTTAATGCTGAATCAAGTCATACTCAGAACATTTTCTGTCAAAACTAAATAACTAGTATGTATAAAACAATTCATTATATCTGATGCAGGCATTTTCATGTATGCTAGTTTTTTTTTTTCAGTATTGAACACACTTTTAATATTGTTATATCCCGAGATGTAGAATATACAGAAATGATAATAAAAACAGGGAATATGTTAACAATAACAATATTTGTTTTATTTATTCTCACTGACTGGGAATACAGTGGGATGGTTTTGGACTAGAGTTCGGCTGATGATAGGATACGTGTGTGCGTCGTACCGTGGTCCGGTTCTTGTCTGCTGATAGTCAGTATTTTTGTCCCCCTCCTCTTTAGAGAGTCTGGTTCGAATTGTTAGGGGGAGATAACTCTCCCTAACAAATATTATAATTAATGAAGAGTTATAAAAGCAGTGTACGGCTGCACCACCCGGACCCTAGTGAAGCACCTAGAGAATAAGCTAGATGGTATTTGCACAAGAATGCTGTGTGCGGCCTTAAACAAATAGTGGAAACAACATCCCACAAGAAAGCACCTATACGGCCACAAACCATCTGAGTAAGACGAACAAGATATGCTGGACACTGTTGGAGAAGCAAGGATGAACTCATAAATGATGTTCTCCTGTGGAAACCTACACATGGGCTGTTGGATTATTTTGTGGTATATAAGTCATGCTACAATTCCCCACCTAAATTTATAGACTAGGTGAGGTCACGTAGTTTATTCCTCCACCAATCAACAGCCATCATGCGTGGCTAGTTGACTACTTAATCACTGATACTGAAATTGCCAGGGTGGGCCGCTCAGCAAGGACCTACATTGATCAGTTCTGTGAGGACCTCCCTGGGGCGATGACAGATAGGGATGATTGGCAAGAGATTGTCATGGATATCCATGCTGTCAGCATGATTTGATGATGCTGATGATACAAAGCATAAAAAAGGGATTATTTCCTATAAGTCCAACATAAATAAAGGGGAACCACTCTTGGCTGATAAATTATTTATTTATTTTCCCTTTAAACACTGAATGATTTTTATCTGTTAATTAATCTACCCATTATTTTCCCATTAAACTAACCCTAACCCCTAACCTCGTTTACTTTTTTCCTAGTAGATCAATAAAATAAATAAATAATTTATCAGTCAAGAATGTTTCCACTTTGTTTATGTTGGACTTATAGGAAATAACCAAAAAAGGTGTTTATAGAAACCACTTACAAATTCATGGAACAGCTGTTGTCTGTGTTGGATAATGTCGGTTTCATTGGCTCGTCTTTGTTTCTCAAAATCTAGACGTTCAACCTGCAAAGTCTCATAGAGTATCCGGTTCATAACAGCTTCATTGCTCAGAGACATGTCAATAATATTCATCTCTTCCAAGGGAAGATGGTGAAAATCAAATCCTGAAAAGAAAAGGAAAAGAAAATGGAATGATAATTGCAAGAATATAAAAAGGAGAAAAATAACCAGAGAAAAATAATTGCATAGATAATATGCATATACATAGATTTGGAGGGAGCATAAAACGATTGCCATCTGATAGCGTGTTGCTATTTTTAAAAAAAATCAATCAAGTTAATTTTATTGAACTTATTTCATTATGGAGGGAAATGAAACTCTGCTTTGGATTGAAATATTTTACACTGACTGCTCCTCTGCAGAGGGGGTAAAATCCCCCCAATGGGGCAACCTGTTGGCCATGGGTGGCAACCCATGATGCTTAAGGACGGAATCCTGGTGGCTGAGCAGTCCATAACATGCAACACTCCACTTAGTTTCTTACACAAACTAGACGGGCAGTTGGAGAGGCCCCCTCCAATCAATCAGCCTAGCACCTATATGATTGTCCCAATGGTATTGCCCTTATGGAAAAAAAACCCTAACTCTTTATCATATATGTGCTTAGAGGGCGGTGGCTGAGGGTCTTAGTGTTCTGGGTATGACATTAAACTGCATCTAATGGTGAAGTTCCAATTCTGGAACTCTAGGGAGTGTGGAGTACCCTTTCATCGCCATTACTCCTAGTTCCACCCTATCCAAAGTATTAGTACCTGTTAGGCCCCATCTATGAGTCAAATAGAAAAAAAAATTTGAGTTAAAAAATGTTGAATACCCATCTAGAATGAATAAAGCAAAACGTTTCAGCATAAAATAACCCAACAAGAGTTGACATGCCATAAAAATCCTATTGACCAGCCAACTAAAAACAGATTTATTACTATCTTAATATTTTCATAATGAATTCCAAGATATGACTGTTGTTGGCAGCCTTCTGTCTATGAAAGACGATGGAGTAGTGTCAAAGTGTGTTTTTTTTTTTTTTTAACTACATAGCCTGAGCAGGTTCATATGGAGGATGAGCTGTTGCCCATGCAGCAAATCCCCTCTCTACACACTGCCGCTGTTATTCAAAGGAAAGGTGAGGAACCAATGCAGTTTGGCAATATGTGCCCTCCGCCTTCTTCAGGTGTTTCTTGTCCTGAGTACAAGAAGGATCCTGAGTTTGATATAACTGTTATTAGAAGAAATTATATCACACTAGCAGTACCTGTGGATGAACCACAGTATGATAATTTAATTATTACAATGTTATATATATATATTATTACTTAAGAGCTATTACAAATAGTTCAATATGTAAAAAGTATAATAATCTTGATGTAACCCTCTCTCACTCTTTTTTCCTTCTTTTCATTATGTTTGATTGAAACAATTAGTGTAATTGCTTTCATGTGCTCACCTCGTCTCTATTTTTCACTTACTCTTTCTTTCTTATTATATTTTTTCAATGTAACATGTCCTTTCTTCCCTTTTTTTCTTTATAATAAAAACAGAATGGGCCATTTAGCTGAGGTGACAACACTCATAAGAAATAAGAATTCAGCAGATAAGCAACTTCAGATAATCAGGATTTACATTTTTGCATTTCATCTTGGACGGTCTCATTTTTAAACAGGGTTGTTACAAGATAATAACGCCCGTACTTTTAAGGAACATGAGTATTGATATATAGATATGTCTTACCTTGGATATTGAGAGGCACATTGGTGGATAGGAAAAGCTGGAAGTCTTTGTGGCACGGTGAAGTCATTTTGGCACTTTTCAATACTGTGTACGTATCACCATAGTTAGATTCTTCTACCTTGTAGCAGGAAAGCAACCAGAGAAGAGTTGGATGCAGTGGCTGGTGACCGACTTGAGTCACTAGTAGAAACAGACCTACAATAAATAGAAAATAAATGTAAGTGAAAAAAAAAAAAAGAAGTGTGATCAGAATTGATATATTATGTTTGTGTTGTAGCTAACTTTCAGAGAATCAATCTCATTGTGTAACATAATAAGGTGGAAAAAATAAATATACAAATATAAAATATAATAGAAATACAAAATATATGAAAATATAGTTTATATAAGTTATTCCGTTTAGAAAGATTTTTTGTAACTATAAGTTCCAAAATAATGATCTGTTTTCAAAAGATATATTTATTTATATAGATATTTAACCAACAGAATTTTTTTTTTGGAAAAAAAAACACAAAAAAAAAACATTGGTAAATAATATAGTAAACGGTACAAGTCCTTTCAAGTAAATTCACTGCACCACAAAAATCTGAGTTTTTTTTTTTTTTTTTCTAAGTGTCGGTGGGAGGAGGTTTGTAGAATTTTTATAAGTGACAGAACATCTGTTATGTCACTAACTAAGTGGCAGTTACACTGGTTTTAAGAGGTCAATTGAATTGTAGACATGAGACTGACTAAAAAAAAAAAATTTACCAAACTCGTTTACCATGGGTAGGATTTGACACAAAGTCACAAGTATGGGGCATCCAGTGAGGAACAAACTCATGAAATTAAGTCATCTTAAAATAAGTGATAACATATATATTGGAAAATATAATGTTTTAAGTTTGTGGGGATTAAGATAAAATTAAAATAAAAAAAACAAAAAAATAAACTCTCATGAGCCTTCACTGGAAGAACCCTCTGCACATGTGCGAGAAAAAGACCCACTTCCAACCCCCAAGATAATCTCTTGGCCATTCTAGTTTAGGCATTAAATGTGTCTAGTCACTACAACTGGCCAGGGAGATATCCACTTGGCAGCTATGACCTGTGAATAAAGCCTCAGTCATAAAACCACCTTCTGTCTTTGTCTCTTTCTTTTCATTCCTTGAATTCCTCCCTTTTCAGCGCAACCATTAAATGAGATGGGGTTAAAAGCAAAACCCTAAGAACACGCACCAAGAACAACAAGCCACCTTAAAACACAAACCCCCTCATCACTCCATAAACTATCCACTGGTACTAACCATAATTAATGGCATCCGATATTTTAGATTCAAGAAGGGGATCATCTGCTTGTAAAACGCACATCTTGTCACCCATTGACCATTCAATGCATCGGGTCTGTATCCTGTTTAATATAGATGGGGATAAAGTTGTTTGCGCTGGATCGTTTGGAAGAAGAAGGTCCCTGAAAAAACAAAAAAACAACATTTTTTTAGAAACATTACTCAAACTAGCAAGAATATTCACCCTCCAAGCATTTAAATTTTAATGCAATGAAAGATATCAAATTAGAAGGACTAACAAAATCAAATAAGAATGCATTTAAAAAGATTACACTTATTTTGATTATATTTTAATTGGTTTCTATATAAAATCACTCATAGGATTGATTTTAATATATTGGAGAATAAAACAATAATATTACAGATCAATAACACCGAGTAATTATTTATTAAACCTGGTTTTGTTAAAACCAGTATACAAATTAACTACACCATATATTATGTAAACCTTTATTTCTTAGTGATATATAACACCCATTGCAGGGTTTTAAACACATAACTTGAGCTATTTTGAGGCAAAACTTAATCAGATTTTCATAGAGATATCATTAATAAATAAGATTTATTCTATGTATTAATGATTTTGACTATAAATTAAATACTCATTGATAAATTTACGCTATTCTTGCGGGTATTGTGACATAAGCAGTGTTGCAGTTTTCTGTATATAAGGTGTGTGCTAGTTCCCACCAATACTTATAGACTGGCCAAGGTCATGTGATTGACTCTTCTAACCAATCACTGGCAGTAATTTTTCTTTTTGAAAAAATATACTGTTAGAGTCATCTTAACTAAAATATCCAAAGTTGTTTCGCTTGATGAGTAAAGAGGGAGTTATCTCCCATGACAGTGCATTGTGGGAACAAGACAGGAACTAGAAAAAAAGGCAGCCATTACAGATAGGTTCACATGCACTTTTTAATTTTTAACTCCCACCCACCTCAGGCAACATTTTTCAAAAATTCATATTTACGTCCCCAGGAGGGCGTTTTTTTTATTTCACTAGTGATAATAACAAAGTTTACTTACACTGTACTTGATGCATTGGAAAAATCAGTAGGTGAAACATCAGTGCTGTGGGTGAAACTATCTGAAATGGTAAATTCTTCAAAATGTATTCAAAATTCATAAAAATATTTTAATTTCTAAAACAAAAAATTCTATTATCTACTTAATTTTAAGATTAAACGTGTGGAAGTCTCCAGGAGTTACTACTTCCAAGGTAAAGGGAAGTAAAGCTGGTTTGAATTGAAAGTTTTTCTTCTGCTAATCCAGTTGCCTAACAAAGGTTAAAGAAATTGATCTGCTCAACGATTTAGCTGGAAGGAGAAGAAATGGATTCATGCCTTTGGTTTCTTTGTTTAATGGCATATTTACCTTTGTGGGTTATTTAATACCAAAGCCCTCCTTGTAAAAGAACAATAGTGGTACTATTTAACCCAGGGGTTGGCAACTTTGTACTACCAGGGGCCATGTCTGTGATAGAATAGCAGGCTACATCTATCACTGTAGTCCTTATAGCAACAGTAATGATTTATCGTGTGGGGTGGGGTCAGCATAATTGTAACATTGTATAAGTCTTATACATCAGATGTATTTGTGGGCTCATTACCAGATTTTAATAATCAAGATTATATGATCTTGCAATACTATGAGAGGAATAACAATTCTTACCAGAGAAATAGTACATGACATGGTATTTATGACTTCTGTACATTTATAAATAAAAAAAATAAGCATCTAAGCACATCTGTTTCCTTTGGGGTCGAATTAATATAATACTTCTCTTAGGAACTGCGGGTTGATGATTGTGGCCTGCAGACCATAGGTTGCTGACCCCTGATTTAACCATAGCTGAGGGGAGGGTTAAGGGGATTCATGCCTTTTTCAAGGGCAACACTTGGTGGCTGTTAATCTTCATCTTCAGTCTGTATTGTTTATTAAATCTTGGAGGAGACACAAATTTAAATCTCTTTTCCTAGGGAAATTAACTTAATCTAAATGGTAAGTTAAAATTAAGGCTGTTAGCATTTCATAGAGCACTAACATCTTTGGTAAGGTATACATCCAACAATTCTCCCTCCGGCTATGGGTAAATAGTAGGGCTGACTGAGCTCTTTAACCTTGGTTAGGCAATCAGTCTAGAACAATAGTTCTCAACCTTTTTGTACTCATGGGCCCCTTTTAATCCTATTTTACTCTGGTGGTCCCTTCCATAGCCATTCGATGTTTAAAAATCCCATTGTATTTTTATAGTTAAATATATTTTGCTTGCCTGGGTCCCAAAAAAGGTTATAGGTTACCTGGGGGTCCACATGGACTCCGGCTGAGAACCACTGGTCTATAAGATGGAAAACTGAATGGAAAACAACTGAATACAAACCTGTTAAACTCTGCTTAAGAAATTGACCTTGTGTCGCATCCTATTCGTGCGGAGGGGTTGGTAAATATCTACATAATGACTATTAGTAATATACAAATATGTTTTTTTAACAAATAGAAAGCAAAATATAATTTGGCTGATCTTTAACAAACAAAAAATACATTGGTTGACATTTGTGGTTCTTTTTAGGTATAATGAACAATTCCAGAGTGGTGTTACCTGTTATGGGTTAAATAGATTAAAAAATGAGTTTTAAAAAGATTTGAATACCCAACAAGAATGAATAAAACAAAAGCATCTTCGGCATAAAATAACCCAAGTTTTGACATGCCATAAAATCCAACCAACCAACCTACTAAATTTCATACACTAAATTAAATACAATAAACTCTTCCTAATCAAACCCACTTTGGGAGGCTGGAGACCAACTTTAAGAAAGTCTAGAAAGGAACAAGTCATTGTGTCCCAATTACGCATTGGCCATACAAGACTAACGCACTCCTATATATTCAAACAAGAACAACAACCGCAATGTGAAACATGTCAAACACCTTTGACAGTTAAACACTTATTCATAGAATGCAGGTTTTTTGCTCACATCAGAAACCGTTATTTTAAAGCAAACAATATGAAAGATCTATTTGAAAATGTCAACATAGAGGATATTCTCTCTTTTTTTAGGGAAATAAAATTATACCATAGAATATAGACATGAAACTAATCAATACCATACAACATAATCCCCAATAATGCTAACACATTGTTAAAACCAATAACTAAAAAGTATACATATAAATAGACAATATGTATTACTTCCTAACTGTTAGGCATGACATAACCCCAGAAGGGTTGATATGCCATTAAAATCAATAAACCAACCAACTAAATTGAGATTAAACTGAATCTTACCATATTCACATTCTTTCTTCTTTTCTTGGTATAAAAGATACAAATTTCTGACCCACAATTCAGCCTGTCCATCTGGGTCAACCAGGAGTGGCCATAGGTTACGAAAATTCCATTTACACATGTTTATTAAGCAGGCATTCTGCAAGGATCGAGTGTCTACTGGGTAATTCTTCATCCGCCATTCACTTAACTCTTCATAACTGCTGAGCACTTTAAGTAGTTGGAAATTTTTCTGAACCATCAGAACTTTTCCGGTCTCATCCTCATTATCGGAATCATAATCCATAGTGTCATCCAGGCTCTCGGCATTAGCCTCTGTCATTAAACCAGAGGAGTAATTAAATTCCGTTTGATGCACTTTGTTTCATAAGCTTGGACAATAACCCCAAATCAAAATCCTGCGTCTCACCAGTGTCCGACGTGGACTTAAGTTTGGATGATCTCGTAAACATTTTTGGATACAGTTTGGAAGCCGTTACATCTATAAACATTTCCTGTTCAAAATGCTCTAACCAATCATCCAATAATTTTTCCCGGGTTTGGTCATCCAGAGGACCACAATAACAGACATAGGCAGCAGCTAAGAGACCATCACCAAGGGCAGTGATAATATTTTGTTTAGCATGGGTCACTTCTTTTTTCCACAATTTGTGCTGACCAGAAATGTTGCCCATTAAATGTGAGGCATCAGCTACTTTCTTCTCAAAGTTCTGCAAGAAAAAAACAAAAAAAATAATCAAATGAAAGAAATTCTATAGAAACTGATTATCTAAAATATTTTGGAAAAATATCATTTTTTTTATTATCATTCGGATTATTCAGACTATTGTCTTCATCTTTATTGTTATCTGTACAACATTTCAATATGCCCTCCGGCTCTCTTCAAGTATTTCTTTTCCAATTGGACACATGGTGTTGTGGATATAGGTGTTGAGTTAATGCAATTATAAGTGACAGTTATCTCTAGGCTGCAGGTTCAATCCTGGTCAAGGGTGACAGTAACATAGAATAATAATTAACACAGCTTAACACTTGTACCCAGCTATGGTTAGCAGAATGAGAATGGTATACCCCCATTGATTGAATAAAGGGTTGGGTTCAAAGTTCCATGAAAGCTCCCCTTTACGACAAGAAGGTTCCCAAGTCAAACAAGAAATACATGAAGAAGGCCGGATGGCACATTGGACGAAACGTTGTATAGATAACAATAAAGATGAGGACAATAGTCCAAATAATAAAAATTATCAAGCCTCATCTAAAAAATTCAGAGATTTTTTTGTTTCTAAAAATATTTCATATCAAATTGAAGTGCTAAAAAATATTTTTTTAGACATATTTTAGAGCAGGGCTGCTTAAACTTTTTCCTTGATTGACGTCAGATCCCTTGGAACCAAATTTAATTTCCATTCACCTTCAAATAAATTAATTTTATATTTTTAGTCTCACTGAAAGGAGTTGATTTTTAAAAAATGTTTTCAAATACTGAAATAGATTTAACAAATGAAGACCTGGATGTCATCAATCAGAGTGGGATAATTAAAAATTCAAACAGCTGCATCCAGGATTTTAACTTGTGTCATTGTGTTCATTTCCTATGATGGTAACCATTACACCATGTGCCTCTAACAAGAAGAAATCAAGCAGATAAATAATAATAAAATATAAAAAGAAATGTAAAAAAAAAGAAGAAAGTTTCCTTATTATTGTTTAGTCGCAGACTTAACCTAGAGTTACTCCCCTTGATCAGGTGGGAACTGATGAGAACCCGGAAGGGGAGTTTTCTGTCATAACTCTTTTTATGCTGGCAGGACGCATGTACACACATTAAATCACTTTTAGGGTAGAAGCATTCTCTACCCTGTATTAAAAAAAAAGTAAAAAAAGGAAAGTAGTCGGGGCGGCCTAAAGTCGGTATCAGCCAGTCAGCGAGGGAGTCTATCCCCTTTTCAATAGCGCTAGACCAAGGAGATTGTTTTTGAGTCTGAGGTGGAGCACCACACCTACCATCAGGTCCTTACTTTACCGCACAGATCCCTGTGCTACTCATACGCTGAGTTGGCGAGGACAGGTATCGAACTAGGAACCTTGTGGTTTCTTCTACTGACTGAGCTAACTCGGCCCAGTATTAAATAAAACCTTGTTAATTTCCACCAACCTGGTCTTGCATTTCTATTCACTGTTTCTAATTTCATTTCTATGTAAAAACAAAAACAGAATTAAATTACCTGAATTTGTTTTTCAAGAGCTTTTGCATTTTTCATGGATTCTTTACACTTTTTCACATTTTCGTCCAGGGCATTCTTGCAAAATTTGGTTTCTTTACGTAATTTTCCCAAAGTCTCATGTGACTAACAAAAGAAAATAAAGAAACATTAGAGTTGAAGAAAAATTTATTGAGGTCTCCCCTAAAGGAGAATCTTGAAGAAGTAGAGCAAATTTTGTCACAATTCTTGGTTTGGTTTAATGGCATATCAACCCTGTGGGTTATTTAATGCCAACTCTAATATTTATAAAATAAATATAATATATATAATATAACAATGAATAATATAATGAGTAATATAACAACAAATAATAAATAATATAACAATATCTATCATAACACAATATATATATATATACATATTTATAAATATGTATGTTTTGTAAGGGATTATTTTATGGTAACTTTTTTTTTTCTCTAGAAACAAATTAAGGTGCGAGATTACAGTAATCTATTTTACCTTACAGTTACGTTTCCGTGAGTGGTATTGTGGACGTATTTCATATCAGATTCATCATTTTCAATATATTTTTATTTCTTGCAAGGACAAAATGATATCTATGTTAACATTTTCAAACAAATCTTTCATGTTATTTATGTAGAAAAATCTTTTTTCTGGTAGGAGCATAAACTTCACATTCTATGAGGAAGGTTTTAACAGTGCACGGTGTTTGACATGTTACACATTATGGTTGTTCCTCTTGTTCAAGTATAAAAGAATGCGTAAGCCTTGTGTGGCCAATGCGCAGCTGCGCCAATACTACGTCCTTCCCTTGGGATTTTCTATATCCCGGTTTCTATTCTCCTTACCACTCTTGGAGAAGGGTCCTCGTGGGGAAGCACTTTGTATGCCACATTTTAAATACCATCCAACTTGTGAATGAAATAATTTGAATTGGGATTCAAAAGAGATAAAATAGGGAGAGTTTCAGATTCAAATATTTTGAAAATCAATGTTATTCATTGAATTAAAATTTCTTTTGGCTCTAGTGAAAGATCCTTTTGATAGAAAGGCATGGGGTCGAGACATATTGAATCGAGAAGATGTTAACTTAAATTTTTTCATATGAGCTTAGATGAGGAAAATTACCTTAGGAGGGGGGTCGTCTGTGTATAGTAGATGTTGTGGTCTTGTGGAGATAGAAATGTGGATTGTCAATGAGTAGGAAATGTTACAGTGGATTTTATTTATTTGTGTTTGTCTAGTTATCTATTATTTATTATTTATTTTTGTTGTGCTGTGTTTTTTTCCCTTTTACTTCCATATATATATATATATATATATATATATATATATGAGGTATAAGAATTATATGTTCCAAATCAAAGGAAGTAATGCATAGTGTTTTCAAAATAATAAAATAAAAGAGATGAATAAATTAACCTTTAGTAATTTTTTATCTAATTCCTGCATCTTTTGCTTCAGTGGTTGATCCCTTCGAACAATTGTTGCATAATGATAAACAGAGAAAACCCATTGGCAAATTGAAGAGGCAGCCCTGCTGTAAATACCCATGGTTTGTGGTTTTAAATCTGAATTGACAATGTATCTCTGCAGTGCATAGTACATGTCATCACTTAACTCCTTTTTGTTGTAGTAGGTAATGTTGTTCATAAAGTTAGCATCAGACATTAGACTCATTCCTTCTTCCCAGCTGAAAAATAAAGTGGAAAAAAAAAATTACTAGTTTTATTCTACACAGACATTGAATCTTTGGAGAAAAAATAAAATTGAAAAAAAAAATTGAAAAAAAAAAAAAAAAAAATATATAAAAAAAACAAACTTTAGGCACCTCTTATGTGATCTCAATTCGTGGGGACATTTTTTCCATTTACACTGTCAAAATCCGGTTAATTGTTAACAGAAGGGGTGCCCAAAGGTCATATGGTCCAAAAATCTCCAGGAGCTCACAGACAGGAAGAACCTTCTGGGCATGTGCAGAAAATAGGACCCCATAATAGTGCCAAGAAGATCCCTCGGCGTTCCAAACAAAGACCTTACTGGGAACACACGTTATTGATAAAAAAAAAAAAAAACACCTCCAGGCAGTGTAAAATAAATTGTAGAAAGATATTGGCTAAAGGGGAGGGGGGATTAAAGGAATAAAATTAAACTTAATATTTTTTAAAAAAATTACTTCAAAAGCAACATATTCACAAAACTCCACTGAAATTTTTATGAAAACTTGACAATTGATTTTTCATAGAATTTTAATATTTCTATGTCGTAATGATACTGACTATAAATTAAACCCCCATTGATAAACTTACTAAATTCCTGAAATAACTGTGATGTAAACAGTGAAATAGTTCTGGTTACAGACAAATAGAGACTGAATCTCCATTATTAATAGAAGATGTGAAATTTATATTTCTTGAAACTTTAGTCCTGTTATATCTCTTAATAAATTAATGCATGAAAATCATTCATTGAAAGTCTTTTGCTATTAGCTTTATACAATGTCGTACTGAAGTATTTTTTTGACTAAATAATCAGCAAGTTTTTAAAGAAAAAAAATACAGAATAGGCTGTGTTTTTCTTAAATGAAATATCAAAGGTGTCTAGTTTAAAATAAAATGAGCACTTTCATACTGAACCTTTATAAATAACTAGCAGCGACTACCCGGCGTCACCTGGATAGAGGGCGATTTTTAAAAAGTTAGTGCCGCAGATCCATTATTACTGAATCGTGAATTGAATCCTCGTGGGATGCCCCATTTACATCCCCATGTAAAAAATAGACCTTGCATTGATCCAGCTACTCTGAAAAGAAATGTTAATGTCTACTATCTAAAATATTAAATGAAAAAAACAAAAAAACATCCATGTTGTTATCATTTAAATTTTACTTTTTAATTATCTTCATGAATATAAATCAAATCTCTATTATTTTTGCTCAAAAACCAAGCCCTGGTGATATTTAATGTGTATATATATTTAATTTGTCGTTAATTATTTTATTTTCGAGGTTTCCTACAGACATACAGATTCACACAACTGCCCTTTATATATGTATAGATTATTATCAAAATATTCTTACACGATAGGTCGTCCAAAAAGAAGACAGATAGCACCAAGCAGTTTTTTTATCGGTTCAGGAGGTTGACGATATTTTTTTACCTCGTACCAAGCAACTTTGTCAATTGAGTTGAGGGACTGCAAAGCTTGTCGGTATTGAGGTTCTACCTGAATATCAAATAAAAAAAAAGAAGCTTGCTGACAATGAGGAATCATTTTAATTATAATAACAATTCAATTTCTTAAATCTTATGAAAAACCTATAAAATTTTTTCTCATCTCTCATTATGACATTTTATTTTATTAGAAATCAGATTTCCATATGGCAGTCCATGCTTTACCAATATGTATATTAACATCACTTTCAGTAGATGTGATATTGCTACCAAGGTATGTTAACCTGTCAATAACAGAAATTATTAGACAAAAAAACCCCAATAAGAATGTGTGATCAACTAACAATTAAAAAGATGGGGATGGGGAAAGGTAGAAGAAAGAGAGACAAATGATGAAGGAGAAATCATATAGAAATACAAATAATATGCAAAGGAAGACTTTTATAAGAAAGCATTAAGTTTTCATCTATGAATAAGCATCACAAGAGGGCGGGGGGTGGGGTGGGGTCTGAATCATATACATCTGTGAAATAACGGTTTGGTTTGTTTTGTTTTACAGCATATCGACCTCAGTGGGTCATTTAATGCTGACAAAATTTTGAAATAAAATTCATTCTTAATGGATACTCAATTTTTTTTTATAAACTATGTTTTTCTATTTAACCCATAGATGGGATCCTAACAGGTACTACCACTCTGGGTCAAAGTGAACTAGGGAAACATAGTGATCAAGGGGTGCTCCATATTCCCCAGACCTGCAGAACTGGAACCTCACCGTCAGATAGAGTTTAACGTCATACCCAGGACATGAAGACCCTCAGCCACTGTCTTCTAGCACCCATATGATAAAAAGGGCTTGGGGTTGCCATAAGGACAATAGGGTTGGGGCAATCATATAGGTCCTAGAGGTTTGACATCAGCAGTGAGATGACATGTGACTCATGCATGGAGAGAGTGGATGGAAATTGAAAGATTTTAAATAATCGAAAAAAACCAAGAATAAGGAAATAGGAAAATGATACGTGTAAATAACTGACCTTGTTTCTGATTGGACAGAACAAGGTGAGAATGAGAGTCAGAGTAAGAGAGATACTGAGAAAGTGGAGTCTGACCGAGGTGTTGAGAAGAGTGGACAGGGAGAATTGGTTGGTTGTTTAAAGAAGACAGATGCAAGATACTGCCTGTCATCTGAGGCAATTTCCCGATAGTTAACTTGAGACTGAAAATTAAAAAGCTCTAAAAAACACCATCAAGTCTTGTGTTCATTAATTAGAAAATAAGCAACAAAACAAGACATCCCAATTAACAAGTGGTTCCAGACCCAGAGAACAGAAACAATGCCAGCCCAACAACAGACCCAGATCAGCAGATAAGTAAAATAAGAAGTAGATAAGTATAGAAATGAGTAAACAAAATAAACATTGAAATAATTAAATTATCATACTGTAGTATATCCACAGGTCCTGCTAGTCTTTCATAATTTTAGTATTGAAAAACCTTTACCAGACAAGAGAGAGCATGTGGAAGCAATAACACTAATGTCTCAATCAAACATAGTGAAAAGATAAAAAGAAAGAAAGAGAGTTAAATTAAGATTATTATACTTTTTACATAAGAGCTATTGCTAAATAGTTCAATAAGTAAACATAACAAACATTGAAATAATTAAATTATTATACTGTGGTAACGTTCAGGGCACTGTAACCTAGGGCTCTGTTTTAGGTGTTTTTTTAAATTTATTATTTTAACTACCTTAAGATAAGTCATCTTCAGATGATTATCCATGAATTCAAATGTAGTTTCAGAGCTTAATCATTACTGCTCACTCAAGAATGTTCCAAGCAGCATAAATGCCACCAGACTTATGACAAAATTGTGATTAGATACAGAAAAATTAAATAGAAGTTATTTATTCTAAAAACTGAAATTCAAAACGTTGGCCTGAACGTTGTGATTATACACAATAAAGATGAGGACAACAATCTGAAATTTCATAATTATTCATATCAAGCCTCATCTCATAAATACACATATAAATATTTAAAAAAAACAAAAAACTTTGATATCCTTCTATATCATTTTTACATCTGAAAATTTGGTTGTCAGAGTGAATAGGAAACCAAAAAATATCTACAACATCCAACAACAAGAATATTTTAATGGCTCTCAATGCTTTTTTGGCAACTCCAACAATTTTCTACTAGTTTATATTAGGTTTGGTTTGTTTTGTTTTACGGCATATCAACCTCAGTGGGTCATTTAATGCCGATAAAGTTTTGAAATAAATCAATTCTTAATGGATAATACAGTTTTTTTATAAATACATTTTTCTATTTAACCCATAGATGGGACCCTAACAGGTACTACCACTCCGGGTCAGAGTGGACCAGGGAGCAATGGTGATGAAGGGATGCTCCACATTCCCCAAACCTCCAAAACTGGAACCTCACCATCAGATAGTTTAACGTCATTCCCAGGACATGTAGACCCGCAGCTACCGCCTTCTAGCACCCATATGATAAAAAGGGGTTGGGGCTTGCCATAAGGGCAATAGGGTTGGGAAAATCATATAGGTGCTAGGGCTTGATGTGACCAGCCGATTGATGGGAGGGGGCCTCTCCGACCGCCCATCTAGCCCAAGATAGGGCCAAAGTGGAGTATTGCGTGTCATGAACTGCTCATCCACCTGGGCTCTATCCTTAAGCATCACGGGTCGCCACCCACGGCCAACAGGTGGCCCCATTGGAGGAGTCTTACCCCTCTGCAGAGGTGCAGTCGGTGCATTCTAACGCCCCAGCCGACAGGGCGGTAGTTTATATTAGTATCATTGTGTCTTCTAGATGTTAGCAGATAATAGTAGTCTTTTTTTTTTTTAGTCTCTCTCTCTGCTCTATGTACTAGCTCTGAGTCAAAAGTTTTGCAATATTTTGGTAACATGAGGCACGATTCGGTAGCTCTGGATGCTTTTGCCAAAGTCATGATGCACATGAACCACACGGGACTGTTAGATGCCAAACTATTGCAAAACTTTTGACTCACACTGGTATTTACATCAAAGATAACAATTGAACAAAATTTATCAGTCAGAAAAAGAAAAAAAAAAGAAGAAGAAATTTCTAAAAAGGAAAGTAAAATTCTTTCCATTACCTGAAGAAACATTTTGCTTTGAGTGTCAATCATTTTTTCTTTGAGTTTTTGTAATTTACCAATTTTTGCTTCCTGTTTTTTGTTGAGTGCCAAAAGCTGAAAAATTAGGAATGAGTAGAAAACAATTAGTAAATTTTCTTTGGAAATTTTAAAACACATTTTTTTTTATTTTCCCCATCATTCTGTGTCAAACTTTTGGTTTTAGATTCCTTTCCATTTTTGTTCTTTTCACTGGTTGATTTATTCTGAAACTGAGGCAAATAAACAAATTAAATTAGTGAAAATAGATCACTAAGTAGGTCTGAGCCTATTCTAGTAGGGACCACTTTAAGTGGATTTAACAGGTTTTCCTTCTACTAGACTGGTTGCCATACCAAGGTTAAAAGCCCAGACTGCCCTACTATTTACTCACAGCTGGTAGGAGAGTAGTTGGACTCATACCTTTCTCAATATTATTTTTTAATAATTAATTAATTTTTAATAAATCATTGATTTATGAAAATGAATGTTAAAAGTAAAAAAAAAATAGGGTGTGGATTTTATTGAACTTTGGTCTTTGTGGTCTCCACCAACTCTCGTTTATAAAATGACATTCGTTGGATTGCTGTACAAACATACAGAATCTTTATATATATATATATATGCTTTATATGCTCCCCATCCCCTTGAGGTTGAACACTTTGGAGGGGATTTTGCTGATGACCGCCAACTAAAGCGTAAATGCAACGCTCTCCTATAAAAGGGATGGAGCACTCTATGGCGGCCTTTACATACATACATACAGATGTGTGTATTAAAACGGTTAAAATCCCCATCGCATTCTGTGGGTGACAATAGCCGAGTGGTTAAGCTGTTCGACTGATGCTATCCCAGCTGGAGGTAGCTCACAAAATGTCTAACCACAGTGAAGAGACTTGATAAGTCGATATACGTGTCTGTGGATGACTATATATATATATATATATATATTTGTACATATTATATGCACAAGCGTTATGAATAGTACACAATGTCTTAAAAAGTCGTTAATTACAGGAGTATGTATGGTATGAAAGTTTGCTGCATATTGTGTGAGAAACTATAGCTGCATTAAATTCCAAAGAACAAAAAATCCTGTGTTTACAAATTATCTCCCTTTATTAATTCGATGAGAATTGTGGATTTATAATTAAAAACAAATAAAAAGCAGCACTCACTTTTTTGTATGCTTCTCGTTTTTGTGAAAGACTGTATATATTGTCCTGAATATTATCCACAGCCGTTTTGTGTTGGGGTGATAATCTGCAAATTGTTTCTTTGTAGTCATTAATACTTCCATAAGCTTCGTTCACTTTCCCCAGAGCTCCAGCATAATGAGAAATATTTTCCTAGAATATAAACATTTATATCATTTGATAACATTGAATTTGGCTGAAATTTCAGGGAACTCTTTTGTTAAAAAAAAAAAAAAAAGAAAAAAAAAGAAGCAAACTTATGCTTAAAACATAATTCTTCCAAGCTGTAGCTGTGTTAATGCTATTGTATGGCTGCACCAAAACACTTAGAGAAAAGCTAGATGGGAACTACACAAAGATACTGCATACTATCTTGAATAAATCTTGGCATCTCATAAAAAAGCTGCTGTATGGCCACTTACCTCCTATCACACAAATCATCCAAGATGAACAAGAATGAAAAAGTTATACAAGATTATGAGGAAGATCATCATCATATCATGCTAGTAGCATGGATATCCATGACAATCTCTCACCAACTGAGCCTATCATTTATTGCCTTCAGGAGGTCCTCTCCACAGCATCTAGTATCTGCGCAAAAACTGGTCAATAGGCCCACACTAGCGTGTTCATATGCTGGTTTCCATATGAGAATGTCGCTGTGGGGATTATCTTCCCTTTGCCTGGAAGAGTTATCTTCCCACTGGGGTTGCGTCCCGGCCACCAGGATGTCTGGTATATAAGCAGCTATTTCAAACTTCTCTGCCTCTTTTAGCTACATCTCCAGAACGAGCACATGGGTTAGACTACTGTCTACCCCTTTCTCGGTGGGGCTTGGCCCCCCCCCTCCTAGCAAATGATTTCTATGTACGGACGCTCCAGTCCTTTTATGTATGTATGTTTATGTACACTATCTTGTATTTTATGTATTGCTTCCATGTGCTGTTATCTATATAAAATGTTTTGTCTCAGAAATGGGTCGGAGTTGTATGTTCAATTATGACTTTGAACCTTACATCGCTTATGATTTAATACCGGCTTCTCCAGTAATGCCCAGCATGTCTTGTTTGTTTCACTCGGATAGTCTGTGTGATAGAGGGCAAGTGGCCGCACAACTGCTTCCATTTGTTTACTATCGCATGCAGCATTCTTTTGGAGCTCCAATCTAGCTTATTCTCTAGGCGCTTTGTTAGGGTCCAAGTGTTGCATAATCTATGGGTAGCATAGATTATTAGCAACACCCTGTAATTCTGTGGAGACAGTTTTTTCATATCACGGGACGGCAGTTTCCATGGAAAGATACAAGATATTAGTAAAACCGGAAATCTCGCACATCACGTGATTTTAAATTAGTTAGCAGTTGCAGCCAGGATGTGAAGTAAGAGAGACGTCTCTTGCTTCGGCTCAACTCTGTGCGCAATGTTAGTTAGAAAAGTTAAATGAAAGCTTTAAAAAGGCAATAGGCATTGTTAGTTAATTGAGCATGCCTTAGTAGAAAATGAACCAACAAGAAATAGAAAGAAGAATGATGAGAAGAAGAAGAAGAATTCTGAAGAAGAAGAATGATGAGAAGAAGAATGATGAGAAGAAGAAGAAGAATTCTGAAGAAGAAGAATGATGAGAAGAAGAATGATGAGAAGAAGAAGAAGAATTCTGAAGAAGAATAATTCTGAAGAAGAAGAAGAAGAAGAATTCTGAAGAAGAAGAATGAGAAGAAGAATGATGAGAAGAAGAAGAAGAATTCTGAAGAAGAATTCTGAAGAAGAAGAAGATTCTGAAGAAGAAGAATGAAGAAGAAGAATGATGAGAGAAGAAGAATTCTGAGAGAAGAATGATGAGAAGAAGAAGAATTCTGAAGAATGATGAAGAAGAATGATGAGAAGAAGAATTCTGAAGAAGAAGAATGAAGAAGAAGAAGAAGAAGAAGAAGAATGATGAAGAATGAGGAAGAAGAATGATGAAGAAGAAGAATTCTGAAGAAGAAATAGAATGGTGAGAAGAAGAATTCTGAAGAAGAAGAAGAAGAAACCTGCAAGAAGAAGAAGAAGAAGAAGAAGAAGACGTAGACATCATGCCGAGGTAAAAAGAAGAAATAGAATCCAACATGATGAGAAAGAATAGAAAGAAGACTACAGATCACCAATGGCCAAAGAAAGAAAGTAACAAGTAAGTTATGTATCTGTGTAAATATCTATCTGTCTACCTCTCTCTCTCTCTCTATTAAAAGAACTCATTGTTTATATACCAGCAAAATGGGTATATGAGTATATAACACAAGTGGTGCCACCATTGCCACCATAAAGAAGATAGACACTTGAAACTTACCTTTTCTCTTTGGATAATGAACATTACAATTTTCTTGAACATATGAACAAGTTCTCTGAGATGATTGACAGTGTAACAAGGGATGATTTTTCTTTCTTGGATAACTTGTCTCATCAAAGCAGTTTGGGCTGTTTGATGAACATAAGCCATTGCAGCTGAAACAGTGGCTAAAATAATACTTTCATCTAAAAATGGCTGACCATATTCCATAATGTCATTAAACAGGCACTGAAAAAGGAAAAAAGAAGATTTAGACAAAGATTCCTTCAAGTTGGTAGACATGTCTTTAAAATAATGTAAAGTTATTTGAAGATGTAATCAAAAAAAATTATGCATATATATATATATTAGTAAAGACAAAAAGCTTAAAAATTGGGTATTAAGGGATTATGGTCCATTTCCCCCCATGGGTATCTGAATAACCCCACGAGTTTTGTCAGATAATACCCGATTTTTAAGCTGTTTGTCTTTACTAATAACTTTGCTCTGTTTATAAAAATTAAACATTGAGCTCTCAATCGGACCTGAACTCTTCAACACCATACTGTGGGAAGAAAGGACCAGCTTAGAATAATCCTAATACCAAATTACTTGGTACCCCACCTAAGTATATATATATATATATATATATATATATATATACACACATACATACTAAGTCCAAGAACAGTGCAGATTTTAGTAAATACATTCATGGGGTTCTTCTTGTCTGCTTCAGTGTGGTTGATATGGTCACAATTGTCTGCATACAAAAAAAAACCCTTACCAAAGATACAGAAACTCAATGTTAAAAAACACTCTCAGAATTATGATATCTTACATAGATGCCATGATTACAACTCTAAAAAAAAGCAGAAAACCATTCCAAAGTATATAGAAAACAGGGTGGGAGGTGGAATGTCCCTCCTGCTTTACTCCAATATTCTTGACTGATATTGGTACAGACAGCTTTCGCTCCACATTAACTGAAGCCTTCATGCTATTATGAAAAGATAAATGTATAGCAATTAACGTATTTTTTTTTTAGAGGAACTAAGATTCTTTTAAAATCTTTCACAGTGCAATTTTAGGTGAGTAAAGATGATACTAATCCAAACTGCCTTATGCACTTTTCCTGTAACTGTTACATAATTCATGGGTAGCCTATGAATTATGTAAGTAGTGTAGTATAAATTTTGAATCAGAGTTTATTAGAAAATTCAAAATTGGAGGGAGTTGAGTGGAAAATTACTGTCAACATTATTGACAGGTAATAACTTTTGTCCCATTCCAGAAATGTGCCAATAGAAGTGTGTGACAGTTTTTAGTTAGTTGCGATTAGAAAGTCAGTATGAGCAGATGCAGAGGTCTGCTCGCTCTGAGATGTTGCTTCTCACTGCATGGTTTTGGGCTGGGATTGTTTTAATAAAAGCTATAAAGAAAACAACAAGTCTTTGCTGGTTGATTGGAACAAGAATGAGCAGACACCAGCCCGAACAAGAAGTAGAATCAGCCTGGAGAAATCAGCCCAAAGAAGATGATGGTCGACGAAGTAAGTAAGCAGAGAACGAGCAAATCTATCATACCTTCATTGTCTCATAATCTATCTCTCTGTTGTTGCATAGCGCTCGACTCGGGCCACAAAATCGTACATGTTATATACTGTTGCTGGGTCGTATGTGTTAGTAGTGGAGTATAAAGATTCACACGTAGACATATGTAGTAGAAGATTGACTTTTTATTTAATTCCCTCGTGGTGCGTGTGAGTGGCAGGCGTTGACAATGGGAACTACTACTACTACTACTACTGTTGGGATCTCAGGCACAGAGGGGTGAACGAACCTCACTGCCCGCTGGCAGCGATGGTGCGTGACCGCGGTCATGTACGTTCTCGTCGGCTGTCTCTCTCCTGACTGACTGTCCCCCTGACCGTTCTGTCTTTTGTATCTCTCAAACGCCTACGCGTTTTCTTTGTTCGCTACAACCAGGAAAAAGTCCTTTGTTATCTTTGTCGTCCCCCCTCTGTTTAATTCAACCGGAAATTCCTATTTCTGTTTGTACAATATCCAACACTGTCACCAATTATATACCGAATATTGAATGGCTATATAACATAACTGCTTTGTTGAGAAGATCCTATCAGTGGTTTCTAGCACAACAGAGAGTGCAGAAAGCAGATTGTGACTGAGGAAGAAGGGCATTGTCAACAATGTGTCAGACTAACAAGATCCTATACAAAACTTTACGAACTATGAACAAGAGGGAATATTTTCTATAGTTATTTCTGCCACATTTCTCTTTGTACAAAACAATCATAAAATATCTTGCTAATTTATTGTAACAGATATGTAAATCTTTGGTTTGACAAAAGGTTTTGCTTAACTTGGTTGGTACATCCATACAGTTCTTTTAAAGATTTATGGAAAGTCTTAATGATGAACAAGTATCAACAAAGAGATCCATTATAAATTGTAGGTCACACTGTGAATGAACAACTAATATATATATATATATATATATATTGAATAAATGAAGAAAAAAAATTTAAATTTGCTTTATTAATTTTTCCTTCATTTATTCACTATATTGCTCTGTCTGTCCACATACTGAGATACATTGAACTCTTACTACAGTTAACCTATAACATTACAGTTGAACACCATATGAAATGATCCTTATCACCAAATTATATATATATATATATATATATATATAGAGAGAGAGAGAGAGAGACACACACACATATGTTAGGTAAGACCCCCCCTCCATGGGGGCCACTTGTTGCCTGGGGTGGCGACCAGTGATGCTTAAAGATGGAACCCTGGTGGCTGAGCAGTCCATGACATGCAACACTCCACTTTGGCCCTTACTGAGGCTAGATCGGCGGGTTGAGAGGCCCCCTCCAATCAATCAGCTGGTCACATCAAGCCCTAGCACCTATATGATTGCCCTTATGGCAAGCCCCAGCCCTTTTTAATTATATATGTGCTGAGGGTCTTATTGTCCTTGGTATGACATTAAACTTTAGCTGATGGTAAAGTTCTAATTCTGGAGCTCTGAGGAATGTGAAGTACCCCTTTATCACCATTACTCCCAGGTCCACTCTGAACCGGAGTGGTGGTACCTGTTAGAGTCCCATCCGTTGGTTAAATAGAAGAAAATGAGTTTTAAAAATGTGTTTAAAAATATTGTGTTAAAAAAAAAGTCTCGATCAAAAATGAATAAAACAAAATGTCTTTTGCATAAAATTACGCAAATGGGTTGACATGCCATTAAATCCTATAGGAAGTAATGTTACTATATTAAAGATAGAAGGCTTAAAGTAACCTTCCAGCATGGGTACATAAGTGTACATAAAACATTCTGACAAAGTTGTAGAATAATAACAATATTTATTCCGTAAGCGACGGAGACACATTTAAGACAGGAATACATATACAAATTACAAGGTACAAGATAGGTATACAAAGCAGATACATAAAGAACACATATATAGACATGTATAAAGAAAGTAGGACTTTGTCCTACAGAAGTGGTGTAGAGTTCCTGCAGAAATGTCACTTACTTATAGCAGGTAGAGACAAGCGACTAACCCATGTGTTGTGTTTGACTGTCCCAGAGAAAAGAGAACTCAAAATTCGTGTTTTGCTGACTAAATACCATGGCCCCTAGCAGCAGAAAACCTGCAGCAAGGGAAGATAACACTTCTGGACCAAACAGGGGCAGACAATCGCTATAATCCAATCAACCAACCAACAATTAAAACTGATCCCAAAACCAATGAAACTCAAATCTCCCCCTCCTGGACAGTTTTCGGATTGATTTCCATTTTCTTACCTCAATATCTTCTTCCTTTATCCATGATAAGGTCAGTTGTTGATAGGCAATGGTAGACAAGGGTTCTTGGATTGTCACAGAACAACTGTGTTTGATCAGATTTGGGTAATTTTCCAAAACTTCATTAGATTTGTTTTCACCTGAATCAGAATCTAAATCAGAAGGAAAAAAAAAAAGTGTGCAGGGATTTTGTGATAGAAATAAAATAATCTTGTTTGAGAAATAAACAATGTTGGATTTATTTATTTATTCATATCTATAAATAATGGAGATTAGGTCTCTATTTGTATGTAACCAAAACTACGTCACTGCTTACATCACATTACTCAAAGTCATCATAACAGAATAAATACATTCAAGATTTAAGCATGCAACCTTAGAAGGTCCACATTGTTTTTTAAGACAAGTTTCAATAAATACATGCCCGGTATTATATATTCATATATAGTTTGTTTTATTTTAACATATATTTAAAGTTATCAGAATTAAGGTTCCATTTTAAATTGTTTTATTTTTTTTTTTTACTCCTTTAATAAATTTGATGATTTTACTTATGGTACACACTCTCTGACATTGAATTTTTTACTCCCACTCCCTCAGGCAATATCTTTCAAAAATTAATTTTTATACCGCCTGGAGGGTGGGTCTTTATTGCTAGTAATTATAATGCGAGAAATATTGAATCATAAATATATATATATATATACTATAGTGTGGGATTGTCACTGTTTCAGCTTTTAATGGAATGGTGTGCCAAAATGCAGTATTATTGGTAGAGTGCTCAATATAAAAATAGAGCTGTTATATAATATGACAAAATAAATATATAAAGGTTTTACATATCTATTTATTTGATGACAAAGGAACAGTCACAACCATTTTGGTTTCATGCATGCGTAAGCGCAAACAATCTTCAGGTCTGAAGATTGTTTGCGCTTACGCATGCATGAAACCAAAATGGTTGTGACTGTTCCTTTGTCATCAAATAAATAGATATGTAAAACCTTTATATATTTATTTTATTATATTATTATATAAACATCTTGTGCAACCTTTTTTTCTGTCCACACCATTTGATCGACATAGTTACATACAGCTTGAGGAAATTTATATTTAGAATATCAAGATTACTAACTTTTCTTACAACCCTCCCCCACCTACCCAGGTAGCTGCTTCTAGTATCTAATATATTTTGAAATTCAATACATGATTATATCCAGACAGTAATACCTATATAAAAAAAGAAGAGTTGTTACACCCATGTGTCCAACTTGAAAGGGATCAGTATATTTATGAAGATGAAGAATGAAAGCAATTGCACTTACCTGAAAGAGTTAAAAGGATGAAAACATGCAAATTCTGTTTGATTCGATTGAAGAAAATTTGGAAAACCTTTGCCATTTGTTCATCTGTCAATTTATTAGCAGATCCTGATATTTTCTTTTCAGATAATGCTGTCTGCACAAGATGAGACAACTGGAGAGCTTCTTCGTATAAATAGGGACAATCACCTATTTTGGTAAAGAAACTGATATTAATATACTGATATCTTGGTAAAGATTTACTTCAAGGTTTAAAATAAAAACCTTTTTTTGTTTTTGTAAGCCTAGGGTTAAAATTAGGTTTAAAACATAAAGCAATCCAATGCACTTTGGGTGTTAAATTTCATAGGATTCTGAAAAGAGATATGATGAATTAATCATTTTTTTACCTTCTTAGAATTTTTTTTGTACGTATTTACTCAACCCCTCTACACAAGTATAGCATAGTCATGGCGCCATAGAAAGCTTATGTAGTATTGTGGTAGGTCGGTCAACTCATGAGCAACATTCAACATAGTGGGTTCCAAAAAAACAACAACATACGAAAGAATAGTAGGTTGCAGATAGGCATAAGGGTTGTTTATTTTTTGCTTGCTCCATGGGGTCTTTTCAATCAAAGAGAGGAAGAGTAGGTTAATCTTTACTATCTTGCAACTTATGAAGTCAATTAAAACACCTCCCATAGTGGAGCACGAAAAGTCGATGTGTGTCTACGTGAGACACTCAATGAAAGAGGATGAGTCCCCTTACTTCCGCTTGAGGTTTGATTATGTTACACAAGCAGGATGCAACATACAGTCAATTTTTAAGCTGAGTTTAACAGGTTTGAATTCAGAGTTTTCCTTCTCCTAAACCAGTTGCCATACATAGTAAACCCTTAACTCTGATACTTGAGTTACAACACATACCAAAGTTAAAGAGCCCAATCTTCCCTACTATTTACTCATAGCTGCAAGGCTATTAATACTATGTGAAATGTAAACGGCTTCGTACTGGATTTAAACTTAGTTCACCAAGTCCATTTCCTATGATGATAACCATTACACCACATATACCTCTAATGTTTTTGGTAAGGTTAAAAAAACGATATGCCAAATGTGCTTGAACTGCAAGATGAATATGTGAAATAGTCTGTATGTATTTACTCAACCCTAAATAAATACATAGAGTCTCACTGGGTGCTCCACATATCTGGCCTTGTGTCACAAATAAACAAAGCTTTGTAAATGAATATTTACTCTGTGACATCAGAAAATTAGTTAATCTATAGAAATTGACTCGATTGAGTTTTTGAATTTTACTTTGGATGTACTTAGAACTCTGAGACTAATAATACATTTTCTCAGGTATGACGAAGTTCAAAAGGGTCACTCTCGGACAAGTGAAAACAAGAATTTAACGAATTTAAATTAATTTTTGCTATTAACCAATGCTGAGTTTACATTTATGGAAAAATATTCAGAAAAAGTTAAAAAAATTATTTTGCTTTTTTAAAAAAAAATTGTCTAATCGATTGAATGACCCTCTGTCTGTTCACAGACTGGATCTCTCTGGTGATCATAAAATATATAAACAAATGTATATAATAGTTTAAACAGCACCCTGTTATGGCAACTGTCAAATGGCTGAGATGTTAAGAAATCGGGTGGACAAAAAGTCAGTCAGATTTCGCTCCTGGTCAGAGGTAGTTGTGTCTAGTCACACTGAAGAGGCGTGAAACGCCGAAACACGTGTCTGTGGATGACTTTATATATATATATTTAAGGTATCCAAAACTGGTAATAAGGGATGATTCTATATGGGATCTTCAAAATCTCACTGTATAATATATTGCATGTTTTAGTAGGTGCAAATACAAGGATTTTAATATCACTAGAGAGAGCTCAATGCATAATAATCTATATTTTAGATTAAATACAGAGCAAAATTTACCTTTGAAAGAAAGGAAAAACTCAATAAACCGTCATTCTGTAATAAATTTATTACAGAATGATGGTTTATTGAGTTTTTTCTTTCTTTCAAATATATATATATATATGAGGGTCATTCAATAAATTAGGCAATTTTTTTCAAAATAATTCTTAAAAATTTTTCTGAATATTTTTATATATATATATATATATATATATATATATCCACTAAATAATGTTATGAACATTACCTTGAGCAAGAAGATTAGAGATGCTTGTTAAATCACAATTATAGGCAAAGATTTCTGGAATCATAAGAATAGTGGGTGTGGCTAAAACTCCTGCATGATGACAGGCTGATTTTAATGACTTGCCAAGAAGTGTATCATAATCTTCACCTTCACCATTCTCTTTAGATGGTTCAATTAGCTGCAATGAAAATGGAGGAATTTAGAAAACAAATATTCAAATCAATTTGGAATAGTTTTTTTTTATTCATTAAACTTGCACAAAGCAAAATTAAACAAGTTCAATCCCTAATTTAGTCACCCAGTGTTTATTATATTTCCACTTAATTGTTCCAGGAACAAGATTTTAGTATACAGTCTTCATTATTGATGTAATGAATATGCATACACCTGGGTTCCTCCTCACAGTAATATGATTGGCTGGTGTCAGCTATAAATACAGAGCAATGTAGAGGTACAATGCCTACTAATACACCTAATACTACTACCACGACGTTGCACCAGTATTACTACCTACCTGCTTGATTGTACCACACTGTTACTGTAGCCACACCACTCTGCTACTTCTACTAATATATCCCTTCCTGGGACATATCAATTATAAGCACATATTTTCCTACTCAGATATACATGAATTGTCTTTTATCAATTATACAAGAAAATAAGGGATGTCAAATTGTTGCTCAATGTATCATTTCTAGTCCAGGTTAAAAGAAGAAAAGTTTTGATAAACAGACCAAAGTCTGACCCATTTACCAAAATTTTGCTTATTTACCAGAAACCGCATCATCAGGACCATAACTTCCATGCAAGCACCTGTCACCTTTAATGCCCAGTCACAGGAATTTGAGACTTGAATAAGTACAAAAGTACATGACGTTAGAAATGAGACCAGGGTGATTTTTGATGGACCTGACAGTTATTAAAATGGTAGGGTATATTTTGAAGATGAGCATCACCAGTATTCATGACATCAACAGCACAGTGGAGGAGTAATGTTATAGGTTGGTATCATTAGGGACAGACGTGTTGGCCCAATCAGGGTGCCTAAAGGAGTTAAAATGACCGCAGCTTCCTACTGCAATTTTACTGTGATGTCACAGTCTGAAGAATAATTAAAGTTCCAAATACCGCCGAACTGGGAAGACAAGGCGACAAACGATTGTAACTTAAATACAAACCAGAATAGTCACAAAGTCTACTGCAGAATGACAGGATATATATAAGACTCCATAATGTCATTCAAATCAAGCAGTCAACCAGCCAATCAGAACTCAAGGAATGGAATCACCAAAATCACCCAGATTCATGAGTGAGTCATTCTTGATTTCTATATATACCAACTGTCTTGGACACTGCTTGAGTTGTACTTAGTTAGCTGCTGTTATTCAAACCAACAGTAGACTTACTGACTTCAATACAGTCCAACATCTCAGTCATATCAATAGTCATAAAGTGTAGTGATGTTCACTGACGATGTAGTCAGGTGCACCTTTTAGGTGCATTTCTTGATATGACTACACCATGGGAACTCCTAACCCATTGCTCAAACTGAAATAACTTAAACCATAAGGTGTACCTTGTATTATCTAGATTTTTCAAACAGTTGTCCTCATCTTTATTCTTATATACACAACTTTCCAGTTGATGTGCCCTCAGACCTTCTTCAGGTATTTTTTGTCAAACTTGGGAACCTTCTTATTGAAATCAGGTGCCTTCATATCATAACCTGGACACAGTTTGAGTTAATACAGTTCTAAGTGGCAATCATCTGTAGGTTGCATGTTAAATCCTGGCCAAGGCGATAATAATATAGAATACTTAACATAGCTTAACACTTGTAATCAGTCATGGTTAACAGAATGAGAACAATCTACCCCAATGGATTAAATAAAGGGTTTGGTTTGAAGTTCTGTGAAGGCTTCCGATTGTGGCTCAGGAATTTGACAAGAAGATCCTGAGTTTGACAAGAAACACCTGAAGATGGTTGGAGGGCATATCGGCTGAAACATTTTGTATATAAGAATAAAGATGAGAACAATAATCCAAATTATCAAGCCTCATCTGAAAAATTCAGACAACTATTTATAAGTAGATTGAATTTTCCTAACTTTTCAAGGAAGCGACTAAAAAGATTAAAAATAAAACAGAAAATACAAGTGAAATGTATTTCTCTTAATTAATTCTTCATTGAATTTGCAAATAAAAATAGAAACAAAAGAAAAGAATTCTTCCTACTCAAAATTGTTAAAAAGAAATTGAAGAAATAGAAGTATGTGAAATGAATTCCAAAATGGTATGGCAATTTACAAACCTCTGCTTTTGCCAAATAAGCAGCTAGTCTGACAAGTGCTCTTTGAGCTGCGGGTCTGTAACTGGATCTAAACAAAAGTCCATGCCCTTGAGGAAAAGTCTGAAACAAAATTAAAAACAAAAGAAAGAAATTATACAATTTTTTTTTTTTAGTCAGGTTTATGTTTAGACAAAGTAAGTAAACTAAGCAGATAAATATAGATAAGTCAAGGAGGATTGGTTTAACTCAATCGGTAGAACATCCACCTTTGGAATCGCAAGGTTCCAGATTTGATACTGTTCCTCACCAGCTCAGCACAGTTTGGGTAGGTGTGGTGTTCCAGTTCAGCAAAACAATCTCTCTGGTCTAGTGCTAGTGAAAAGGGGATAGACTTCCTCGCTGTCTGGCTGATACAGACAATAGGCCACTCTGCCAATTTTACTTACAGTTTTATATCATCAAAAACTGAAAAAGGACAGAAATTTCTAAAATGAGGAATCCTCATTACTATACACTGAGATAATCTAACTAGTGTTGTGGTGTAATGTTCTGTTACAAGGTTATTCCCCACCCAACCAAAATAAATAAATAACTAGCAGGACCTGTGGATATACCACAGTTTGATAATTTAATTATTACAGCATTTGATATGTTTACTTAAGAGCTATTGCTAAATAGTTCAATATGTAAAAAGTATAACAATCTTGAGTTATCTTTTCATCTTTTCCTTATGTTCAATTGAAACAGATTAGCGTTATCACTTCCGTGTGCTCACCCCTTCTCTCTATCTTTCTCCTACTCTCCTTCTTTCTTATTATGTTTTTTCTGTGTAGCAATGTCCTTTTTTTCCCCTTTCTTTCTTTATAATAAAAACGGAATGGTCCATTATTTAGCTGAGTTGATGACACTCATAAGAAATAAGAATTCGGGGGGATAAGCAACACCAGATAATTAGGATTTACATCTTTGCATTTCAGCTTGGATGATTTGGACGGTCTCATTTTTAAACAGAAGGTGTTGCAAGATGATAACGGTTGTACAATTAAGGAACACGAGAATCAATATAAAGATAATAATAAATGAATTGGCTCACATGAACGTGGAGAGAGATATGGACCAAGACCAGATAACTCAATCCGGTCAGCAGAGATAAGAAGACTTAGAAGAATAGAAGAAGAAGAAGACGATATAATAAGAATGATAATAAAACTATGCAAGAAATTGAAAAAAATAAAAAAATTAAAAAATTAAAAAAAATCAACATTCCAAATTTCTCTTTTGTTATAAATGAAAAATAAAAAATTAATTAAAATAAAAATTCACTTGCCAAAATTCTGGTCATTTTTGTGATGAGAGGAATGAATTCATCAATTAAAGCCAAATTCCATTTTATTTGCGATACAGAACTGTATCGAGTAATACGTTTTCTAAGGGCATCAATTATCTGTGACATGGAACATTCAGTGTAACCTAAAATTAAAAGAGAATTATTTTTGAAAAAAAACAAAAAACAACAAAAACAAATCTTATGAAATGATTATGAAATGATTATTATTCCATTTCTACAAGAAAAGATATGATTTACAGTCAATTTGAAAAACATCCATTCACTCACTAGATCACTGAAGTTAAGCAACAATGAGCCAGATCAGTATTTAGATAGGTGATCGCTTAAGAGCAGCAGGTATTAGCAACAATTTAATGCCAAGTTTAGTAAATAATAAGAAAGTATATTAAATACAAGTCATTCAATAAATAAGGTGAATTTTGCAATAGGAAGTACTGTTTACAGTTGCACCTTTCTCTTTATATATACTGGGTTCATTTAATAAATATTGTGAATTTTGTCTAAGGAATAGACAAAAGGAAGCGCTGTTTACAGTTAAACCTTTTTTTTAAAGAAATCAATATTAACAGAAGATTATTAGTATGACCTTCTTTACTGACTGCTGCACCTAGAACTTTTTCTTTACCAGAGAATCAGTGTTTCCACTACATAGACTGTCATTTCAATGCAGGTTCATAGCGGCAATTCCATGTTTAGCCCATTTGTAAACATTTTTTTTGTTTACTAAACCATGCTTCTCCATGCACATCCCATATGCTTCTATAAATTTCACATAGTCTGCACTTCTCAGCCATCAAAAATTTGATGACAGACCTCTGTTCAAGCATTGAGCACTCTGTTTGATTTGCCATCATTTTGAATAGCCTCGAAAATATTTTTGCAAGATTAAAATAGTTTTTGATATAAATTAATTTCAAACAATGCAGAGATTGTTTTGCCTTTTTCTTTTTTAAAAAATCCCCATATTTATTGAATGATCCGACACTGAAAGGTAAAACTAATTTTCTATTTCATTGAACACCTTCCACTTACTCCACTAGTTTTTTTAACTGTGCACAGCACAGCTTAAAAAATCCAGCCTGTTTTTTTTTTCAGTTCTTAATTCTCTTATGCAAATTCCAGCGCAATGTGCAGAGCACAGGTGATCTTGTGTCGCTTTCGTTGAGGGGAAATATTTCTATAGAAATCTTTTTATTTTTAAACAAAAAAGTTTGATTTAGTTCAGCATCCAAAGATCATAAAATACATTTCAATAAAGTACAAATTACAGTACATATTAGTTCCTGTATTTTCCCCTAACAGCATGGTTTCCCATGACTCTCTCCTACCACCAGTCCTCTTGGTAATCGCACCTGGCAAGTTTGGTAATCTTCAACTTGTTCCTTGTAAATTCCTACTATAAAATAAACTGAACCCTCATTTTATGTCCGTGTTTTTGCAATAAATGTTTTAAATATGTTTGCAATAAATGTTTTTAAATAAAGAAAATATATATGTTTGCAATAAATGTTTGTAAATAAAGAAAATATATTCAGTATTGTAAAATAACGGGTGCAAGAAAAATAAAACATTTATTGCAAAAAACGGATATAAAATGAAGGTTCAGTTTATTTTATGGTAGGAATATACAAGGAACCAGTTAAGGATTACCGTAAGTTCTCCTCATGACATTCAGCATTCTCAAAGAACTGATCAATATCAGTATTTGCTGGTTGGGCCACTCTGGTGTGTTCCTGCATAGATATCCATAGGAGAATGTCACTTATGAGTGTATCCTTACTTCTCCAGTAGTGTTCAGTGTGTCTTGTTCATCTTACTTGGATGGTTTGTATGATAAGAGGTAAGTGGCCGTATTGCTCCTTTTTTGTGGGGTGCTACTTCCATGATTTGTTCAAAACAGTACATAGCATCCTTGTGTAGTTCCCATCTAACTTTTCTTTTTTTTTTACAGCTTGGAAGAATTTTCACTTTTTATCTTTTTAGAGAGATCAGATTTCGATATGATTAATAACCTGTCAATAGCAGTTCATGCCTTTCCTATACATATATTGACATCACTTTCTGTGGATGAGATATTACTACCTATAGACATTATAATAATGCATTATGTATCTTACCTTTTTCAGTAGAGTCAGCATATAAAATGTATCGGGAAAACATTATTTCACCAAGTGACTTAAGTTCACCTTTGATCTGAAAATAAACATATTAAAGGAATTTTGTTGACAATTTTAACTTAGACATCAATATCTTCAAAAATCATTTTTGTAATGAAGGTAGGATTCTTGTTACATAATGAATAGGCATAGCCTATCATTTTTCTAATGAAGTATAGGATTCTTGTTACATAATAGGCATAGCCTTTCATTTTTGTAATGAAGTGGAGGATTCTTATTATATAATGAATCAGCATAGCCTATCATTTTTGTAATGAAGCATAGTTAGGATTTTAAATTAATGGTATACTGTGAAAAAATACAGTAAGAGAAAAAAATTTATAAAGTTGATGAACAAACTTCGAACCAGGCTCATCTGAGCAAGCCTCTCTGATTGGCTTAGGAATCACAAGATTGGATAAGACACCCGGGAAAACTTAGAATTTACAGTTAGTTTACTAAGAGTTAAGTGAGTATCCATTGGGGCAAGACACCTATTGTAATCTGTCCTGGTTCTCCCAGAATTGGGGAAATAAAGTTATGTGCACACAAAAGTATGTCTTATTGTCCTCTGATTAACAAGAATCAACAAAGGTAAAAATTGATTGACAAAAAACACAGAACTCTTATACAGCCCAGCAGAAGTTAGAAGAATTTAAGAAAGGAACATAGAAGTAATAAGAGACTATTTAACATCTGCTCATATCATTGATTTTATTTAAAAATGAACTAATCAAGTTATTTAAACTGGTCTGGTATAATGAAACTAATAGGTTAGTGATAATGAGACTCAAGTTATTTTAAACTTTCCTTGAGAAAGATATTAAACCCCTCATCATCCCAGCTATGAATTAAAACAAAAAGAAATGAAAAAAAAAATTGGGGATTTTATAGAAACCATATTTTACTAATGTTCTAACTAGCTATGAGTTAAATAGTACAACTACTCTTCTTCTATAATGCTGGATTTGGCTTGGCATTAAATAACCCATGAAATTTGATATGCCATTAAAACCAAAAAGATTTTACTGATCTAATCAAAATGTACTTACATCTTCCATGTTCATTAATGCACCATGGAATGATTTTCTTGGTAATCTTCGTGTAGAATGTGGTGATGCTGGTGAACTTGATAGAATTTTCTTTGGCTCAGCTGTTGGTGCTTCAATTAGAAAAGGGGGGGGGGTGCAGAAGAGAAAATTTAAAAAGAATGGAAAGTCAATTGCAAATGACAAAGATGAGCAAAATAAAAAAAGATACATAATTAATAGGATTTGGATAGAAAAATCAATTCTAGCAAATGAAGGAACAGACATGATATTGTGTAAAACAAAAAGATTTTTTCTGATGTAACATAACATTACTATTATACAGAGTGTATAGGCAAGTGGCAATGGTAGCTCAGTCTAGCTAATGTATTACAATTTTCTTCTTTTTTTTTTTTTCAGATATGATCAGGCTTGAACCGTTGCACAATGTGCGTTTGCTTTTGAATTGTTTTTTTCTTTTTTTAAAGACTTATGAATCTGTAATTGTTAAACAGAGAGCTTTTTGTGCTCATTTCATATTATGTCAGAATGATGCTGTTCTAGATAGAATTTTCAACCCACAGCAGAAATTGATTTTTTAGTCAGAACATCTTAGCCTGAAAAACTGTGTAGCAATTACAGATCTATCAGTATTAAAAAAAAAGTATGAAAAAAAAAAAACTTTCAACAGCAAATGCACTATGTGCACCAGTCCACACATGATTGTAACTGATCATATAAAAACCTGGTTAGATGTAGCTGCCATTGCCACTTGACTAAGTTCACTTGCACTATACAGGTGACAGTTTAAAATGTGGGAGGTATTTCTGCTGCACTCTGTGCATTGATTTTGGACGCTATATTTTTTTTTATCTTTGAAGGATGTCTCATAATAAAATCAACAGTTGAATTTTTCATTCAGAAGATAGACCCCCAAAAGTATTGACAGTTGTACACATTATCTTCTCAAATTTTCCTCATCTTTTCAATGTATCAAACTGGCTATATCTCTGTGGGCCTACATTAATTTTCATGAAATTACGAGGGTAAGTAAAAAATTATCCGCACATCCACCCTAACATATCTATCATTGTCATACTGCTTTCTGCACATGTGTGCTTATAGTTGGCACTGTTGTGTTTATGTGATTGAAGTTTGAGACTAATTGCACCATTTTGCTTGCTGTTTTATAGTTTAAACATGGCTGCTCCAATAGCAGTATGCACCAAGGAAGTGACCCGAATTCTCTGGTCAGAAAGAGTGTCAGGGGCTGAAATTCATCAGAGGATTTTAGCATAATACGTGGACAGGTGTACTACCATGTAGAAGTGTATATGAGAGGATAGAGACATTTAAAAGTGATGCACGAAGAGGGAACATGATGCCCATCAACCTCCACAACGGATAAGAAGATTCAGCAAACTCAAGAGATGGTAATTGTAAACCGGCAAGTTAACATCGATGAGGTAGCTTATTCTCTGTAGATTAGTCATGCCTCTGCCTATCAAATCATCCACGATGAACTCAGCTTCCATAAAACAAAAGTGCATTAATTTTTGACTCTCCTCTGTATATTAAAAAAAACAATACTAACTTCTTGACTGATGTGATTTGGTCTCTTCACTCTGACTCTCGGCTTCTCTTGATTGGTTTTGACTTGTATTTGATGTCTTTACAGAAAATTCACTTGATTGTTGGTCAGTATCCTGCTCTCTAGAAGTTTCTGAAAAAAAAAAAACCCAGCAATGAAAAAGAAATGTATGAAAATAGGAAGGGGCTGCATATACACAAACACCTCTAATGTCCACCAATTGTAATAAAGGATTCAATTCTTTTTAACTTTCAGTTTTATTTTGTATTATTTTAGCTGATATTTATTAAGTCAAATGAAAACCCAAACTGTAATGTGTGTATGTGTGTTTATATATATATATATATATATATATATATATATATATATGTATGTATGTGTGTGTGTGTGTATAAAATTTCAATAATTAGTAAGATGAAGAAAATATATACAGGGTATTTCAGAAAAAATGATATCATTTTATGATCCCAAATTTTAACAGTATGTGTGAAAACAACTCACAAGAAAATGTTTAAAAATGTATATATATTTACTTTGTTGTTAATTGTTTAATTTAGTAGTTTCCTCCAGACATACATACATACACGCCAACTGTCCTTTATGTATGTACTAGAAGTGGCTACCCAGCATCACTTGGGTCGAGGGGTGGGAAATCTGGTGTGTTGATTTGTTTACATTTGAGATTTACAAATGCTGTACATTTTTAAGTAGAATTTCAATGCTATTTCTATGTATATTTTAGTTTCTAAATATCTTTAAATATAAATAAAATCTTCATAATTTTTGCACAAAAAAGCAAGAACTGGTGATATTTAATGTGTATATATATATACTTTTTTTACTATTTAATTGTTTTATTTTGGTAGTTTCATCTAGACTTACATACACACCAACTGCCCTTTATATATGTACTAGAAGTGGCTACCTGCCATTGCCTAGGTAGAGGGGAAGAGGGTAATAAAAAGTTAGTCTCATAGATCCATTGATTGTTTTGGTTTTACATAATTGATTTATATTTTAATCATGAACACCACAAATGACTTTCCCTTCTCTTACGATTCAAATCCTAATTTTTAAATATCTTCCCAGATATTAAAAAAAATCTTCATTATTTTTGCACAAAAGCAAGATCTGATGATAGCGAATGTGTATATACATTTACTTTGTCATTAATTGTTTTATTTTCGTAGTTTCGTCTGGACATACAAACACACCAACTGCCCTTTATATATGTATAGATTATTTTATTTTACTAAAGAATCTTTACCTGTTGCTTCTTCAGACTCAGCCTGTGTCTCTGTATGTGTGTGATTATCAGAGGTCATTTCTGAGTTTCTTCTATCCTGACCAGCCGAATATTCACTAGGACCCTCTTCAGCAAATATTGTATCTACTATGGGTCCTATTTCAGTTGCTGAAGTGGATTCGGAAGTTGAACTTCTTGTTATATTGTCAATCTATGAAATAAACAAAATAATTTGTATTAAGCAAAACCAGTATGACAATAAAAACAATGAATGGACATTAAAATGCATGAGATTTACTATTTTGTATTGATATCTTTCTATTCCATTTTGCAAATTCTATTACAAAATAGTCTAATCTAAGAATTTTAGAAAATTCTAAATGACACAATCATAACTATCTAGCAGCACGGATATCCATGACTCTCTCTTTCCAACCATCCCTATAGTGCAAAATATTCTAATAAAAAAATGATCAGGAATATAATGTGGATGGAATCATTACAATATTGATATGTATTAAAACAAAAAAAATGTCTATCATATTTTCTAGCATATAAGACACACATTTCTGATAAAAAAAGTGAGAATACTTCCAAGCTGTAACCGTGTCAGTGCAATTGTATGGCTGCACTACCTGGACTCTAACAAAATGCTTAGAGAAAAAGCTGGATGGAAACTGTACAAAGATGCTGTGGCAGTCTTGAACAAATCCAGGAAGCAGCACTCTACAAAAGGGATTTGTATGGCCATTTGCTTCCTATCACACAATCCATTTGAGTAAGACAAATAAGACAATCTGAACACTGCTGGAGAAGTAAGGATGAGCTCATAAGAAATATTATTGTATTGGCACCTACACACGAACACACCAGTGTAGGTCGACTAGCAAAAAATTACATCAATCAGATATGTGTGGATACTGGATGCTATGCAGAGAATCAGCCATGAACAAAGGCTGATAGGGATGGGTGGCAAGGAAGAGCCATGAAAATCAGTGCTGTTAGTATAACAATTTCTTTTCTATACCTCAAACAAGGGGGGGGAGAAGATCTAAAGATTGATGATATTTAAACCAAATAAGCCCTCTCTTTGCTTACAAAGAGCAGGCTTACTGGTAAGAATATACAATGTCTCCAAAATCAACTGAGAACCAGTCAACACTGAATGAGTTGGCACAATTGGGGTTATTTATGAGGTGCTCGCCTATTGGATGCCCGCATTAAGCAACACGTCCCCACTAAGATTAGAAATGGAATCGTCGGTCCGAATGATGTACTGAGGAACACTTATGGTTCCTCTATAGGTGAGCACCTCATAAATAACCCCAATTGTGCCAACTCATTCAGTGTTGACCGGTTCTCAGTTGAGAGCAAGTCACACTCTTTTTATCACCTCAAAATTTTGGAGACATTGTATATTCTTACCAGTAAGCCGGCTCTTTGTAAGTAAAGAGAGGGCTTACTTGGTTTAAATATCATCAATCTTTAGATCTTCTCCCCCCCCCCCTTGTTTGAGGTATATAGAAAAAAATTGTTCTTTTCTTCTTATTCTTTAATTTTTTATTGTTTACTTGTCCCATTTACTGGTTATTCTATTTTCCTCGATATTTAGCTCTGTTGAGCGAGGAACGAAACATGTATAACGTTGGTTCAAAGTTATACATACTTTGGATACAAATAACTCCGATGAAGGTTAACGGACAAAACATTTAATATACACTGCACATGGATAACAGTAGATACAACGTACATAGTAAAAGAGTACATACAATAAGGGGTACACAAATAAAGATAAAGACACATTCATGAATGATACAGATATACATATATGAGTACAGACATGAGACTAGCGATAGTCCATGCTGTGAATAACTTACAGTAATGTAAGGGGGGCGGAGCCCCAACGAGAGGGGTTAGATAAAATCTACCCCATGTGGCTCGTAGTTGCTGAAACAGGAAAAGAGAGGCCGAAAGGTTTTGAACCCGGCGCTTAAATACTATAGCGCCCTAGCAGACAACTCCACCAGGCGAATACAAACTAACGCTACACATGTAAGCTAGCTTCTCGTTTTTATTTTCCCTTTACCCCTCTTCTATTGTATATAAAAAAAAAAAGAATCTTTTACGTGGTCTGTTTAAAGCATTAATATATATATATATATATATATATATATATATATATGAAAGAGAGTAAAAAATTATCAACACTTTTGCCATAACATATCTTTATTATTGTCATACGACTTTCTGCGCATACATGCTTATAGTTGGCACTGTTGTGGTTATGTGATTGAAGTTTGAGCCTGAAAAAAAATCCTGTTTATATACCTGTGATATTTCTTCTGTAATGATTGTCATATCCAGTGCTGATGTTGTTAGTGGGGGCTGTTCAGCTCTTGGCTGACAAAAATATTTTTTCACCAGATTTTCAATACACTGAAGATACCAATCATAATCTACAAAAAAAGAAAAAAGTTTAAAAATAAGAAAATGTTGAAATTCTTAAAAAGGTAACCAATATAAACAGATAAATGTCAGTGAATATGTTACAGTATGGGTTTTCTGTCAATGGGGATTAAAGAAGGACATTTCTTCCAGACAACATGTATTGTAGGCTTGGCTAGTTTAGGATTGTATTGAATTACTCTTTGAAGTTTTGTTTAAACCATTAGCAATTAGGGATGATAATTTACAATCTATTTGATATCATATTTACATTTGTGATTAAACATGTGCCTACGCAATATCTTGGCAGCTTTGGCAAGAATGATGCCATCAGAGAAAGTTGAAAGGAAACATGCCCATCACTGCTGTTTCTTGTCTCAATGACATAAGTAAGAAGTTCAGAGAACACCAAATAGAAGACTTTCTTTTATTGGGACGAGTGGACTTTTTCTTTGTTCTTAGCTGCAATGTATGATACAGATCTGTTAGACAAGAGTAGTGATATTTCAGTTTCAGGGCAACCGGATGGAGTCAATGGCATTTATTAAATTACTTTTTGAATTTAGACTCATTGTTGTATACTCTCTTTCCTTACTTTCTTACTTCTATTCTTCTAGCGTCTGGACTTCGTCTTGGGGACTTCGTGTCTGGTCTTCCATTGGAGATTTCTCTTTATCAGAAGCCCTGTGTCATTGGTAGTTTTTAGATAATAACACAAGACTTTGATTTAACTTAGATCATATTTTATTCTGAAATCCCCACCAGACTACCTGTGCAGATTGAGTGGGCTGCGTGCATAACACGACTTACCACCGTTGTGGTCTTGGCCGATCTGACTAAAAATCTCTTTCTAATCTAAACCGGAAGAGGGTCTTTTCCACCGATTCTTACGGTATCCACCGGAAGGATCAGGATGAGGTCAAGCCTTGTCATTCAATCCTTCAAGGCCGTGGGCTGCAACTTATAACAGCCATTTTGGTTTCTACACTACTGTACACAAGTATTAGGAATCTAATAATTATGTAACATCATAAGTAGATATGGGTGGATTATCTGACAGTCTGTTTAATCCATTGCTTTTTGAAGTAACCTTTTCTTTGATCCTGGGTGGATTAAAAGACATTAAAATTACTTTTTAGAATTAAGAATAATCCATAGGTAAATGCTGGCAGGGTAAAACCAGCCGCAGAGGCAAAGGCATCGGATCAAGTAAATAAAATATGAGAATATTCTACATTGAAATCTTTGAACAAAGTTATATGAATAAGACCTTTTTTAGGAATAGGAGATGGAGGTTTTTGACTGTCAAAGTAGTCAGGGCAGGAAGGAAGTTCAGTTGAGGCTAGTGGCCCATTTGGGCAGACATGTTTTTCTGTTTCTGCTTCCCCCTCTCCCTATGAGATTGTGGTTCGAAAATGATTTGGGCAAATAAAAGTTATACAAATAAAAATGTCTTTATTATTTGTGAAAATAACAGAGCAAGATGGAACTCAGAGAGAGACACTCCCTTTAGCCAGTGGAGAGACAATACAACCCAAAACAAAGAAAAGGAATCTGATAGAAGCAGACATTAATGGAGAATAGAGACTTGGCATGCAAGAAGATGACTATTCTACTAAGGAAATGGTAATTGCTAATTAATCTTTGTTCTTTATATACAAGTCCATTCATTTAGTGATAATACCCTTGGGAAAGGTATGAATCCTACTCTCCTTCCAGCTATGGGCAAATAGTAGGGCAGACTGGGCTCTTTAACCTTGGTTAGGCAAATGGTATAGGAGAAGGAAAAACTCTGAATTCAAACCTGTTAAACTCCGCTTAAAAATTGACCTTGTGTCACATCCTGCTCATGCGGAGGGGTTGGTAAATATATATATACAAGTCCATTTTCTACAACTAACCATTAAACCATGTGCCTTTTTGACAATATAACTGATTGCAATTTGCTACTAAAATCTGATATAAAAACATACAGTAATTGAGTTTGATAAATTCCCTGCAATTCCTAACATAAAAGTATATGAAATGGGTAATTTTCAACTTTAGTTGTCAAAATTCCTAGCAAATAAGGCAATTAGAGTAACCTCCCCTGACTTTCACTTTGAACTAAGCCGGTAGCTATTTTGAAAGTCTCCGTGCGAAATAAACAAATCTTAGAAACTTTTTCGAAAACAATACAACTGCATGCTTTAACACAAAAAATATCATAAAATGTGTTCTTAATAACAATTAAGTTCATTTCAGATAATTTTATGCTAGGAATTTAGCCAACTGATTTTCACTTTGAAACAAGACGGTAGCCATTTTGAATGTGTCCGTGCGAAATATACAAATCTCAGAATCGTATTGAAAACAATACAACTGCATGCTTTAACACAAAATATCATAAAATGTGTTCTTAATAACAATTAAGTTCATTTCAGATAATGTGCACGCACAATTTTATGCTAGGAATTTTAACAACTAAAGGTGAAAATTACCATGAAAAGTTCTGAAAAGATTTAAATACGAAATTAATAAAATAGAAAAAAACAACATTTACCTTGTTTATCTATTATTCTGTCAGCAAAAGTGCGATTGCACTCATTGGCCCATAACCTGACTAATAAACCTGCTAATGGCAACTGTCGACTATTGTTATTAGTAGTGAACTGATAACTTATTTCATAGAAACTGCTGGCAGAAGTTGATGAGGTACCTAAAATAGAAAAGAAAAAAAAGCAATGAAAATGAATACAAATCAGATTCCATGTTGAATTTTTTAATTCTTACAAACTTTAAAACTTCTGGAATTTGTAATGATCCTTAACCCAAGAGTTTCATCAAATCTAAAAAAAGAGGGTTACTCTTTCCTAGAAAAAAAAATGTGTGTCATCATTTACAAAAATAACTTTTGCTGCCAAAATGTAGTGGGTCAGAATACCAGCTATCCAGTAGTCAAAGAGAACAGACTGTGGCAGGAACTATAGTACCAATGACTGATGGTTGGCTTTGTATATTTGTTGTCTTCAAGTACCAGAACTTGTACTAACAAATAAAGAGTAAGGGGTAACACAAAGAGAGATGAGACTTGATAAGATTGATACAGAAAAGACTTTATTATCATTTTAATCATTTCATTAGGATTTCTTCAAAGTGTTGCTACTGTTGCAGGTCATTGCATCTGCTGTTGGATTTCTTGGTCATTGCTGAGGTCTCTTTGATGTGTGTTGCCACTGGAGGTGAATCCTGTTCTAGCTGTTTATATAGAGGAGGGCTGCCTAAAATCGGCTCCAGATTTTGACCCACTTGAAAGTCATTAAACCGACATCAATTTGTTGCAAAATATATTACTGTTTTTTATTACCTGTTCATCCCAGAAGTGAGTGCATGGAGCCAGTCACAATTTTGGCTTGTTTTTGCCATATGAGCCACGGCTGTTGAGGTGAACACTTTTGGTTGGGCTATAAAAGGGAATTCTGACCTTTGATACTCCAGCCTCTTGCTTCCAATCAGGATAACTGCATTTCATTTAAGTAGAATGCGACGTTGTAATCATTTGAAATTGTTTCTGTGTAGAATTCAGAACTTTTGACTCAACTCTTTATTTTCAAAGTAAAAAAGATAAAAAGAACTTACTCAGATCAAGAGATTTTTTGTATTCAGTAATTTTTTGAGCTGCTGAACGTGATGTAAACAATTTGATCCCATCAAATACATTGGCAAGGTCATGGAGTGTAAAGATGTATAATGGAGAAGCGGGAGATGCATGAAATCGTTCTTTTATTTCAAGGTAGAGATCCAATGTTCCCTGGGTCATGGCCTAAGGGGAAAGAAATAAACAAATTATACATATATCATGTTACACATTAGATTATATTTCTTATTGTTTATTGTTTATGGCAACAACTGAACAAATTATTATCAGTATTATCTGTTTTATTCAGACTATTGTCCTCATCTTCATTGTTATCTGTACAACGTTTCGGTTGATGTGCCCTCCGGCCTTCTTCAGGTATTTCTTGTCGGACTTGGGTATCTTCTTGTCATAATCGAGAACCTTCACAGAACTTTGAACCTAACCCTTTATTCAGTCCATGGGAGTATCCCGTAAGGGTTAGTTTCTGTAATTACGACAAGAAGGTTCCCGATTACGACAAGAAATACCTGAAGAAGGCTGGAGGGCACATCGACCGAAACGTTGTACAGATAACAATGAAGATGAGGACAATAGTCCGAATAACGCAGATAATACTAATCATCAAGCCTCGTCTCAAACATTCAGAGAAATAAAATTATTATCAATTAAGTCAACAGTAGCTGTGATTATAAAAAATCACTAAGAGGAAGAAGTAAAACTGGCTCAGCTTCACATTGGCCAAAGAAGACTTACACATTCTTTTATGCAGGAGGATCAACCACGGTGCGGGATATGCCAAACACCCTACACTGTCAAACATTTTCTCATGGAGTGTGGAGTTTTTGTTCCAATCAGAAAGAAATATTTCAATGCAAATAATATAAGGGATATGTTTGAGAATCATAACATGGATGAAATTCTTAATAGCTTCAAATTAGTATAAATAATTTTCCTTAACTTCATTTGGTTCGGTTCAGTTTGGTTAATGGTATAATAACCCTGTGGGTTATTTAATGTCAAAAACTGTTAGTGTGAAATAAGTTGGTATTCAAGTTAACTTTATTGGTGTAATTTTTGTAGAGCTATTTCATGGGTGTATTTTATATCTGATTCATAATTTTTTTATATATTTCTATTTCTCTCAAGAAGGATAACACAGTGATATCTTGACTTACAAGTTTAATTCATTCCACTTGTAAATCAATTTCCTTGTATATCAAAACAATTTTTCCCATTGGAATAAACTGAAATCCCATTAATCCATTCCAGCCTACTCCTCCCTACCCACACGAAAAACACCCTAATTTTTTTGTTACTTTTTTTTTAAATAAGAAAAACAGCACAGTATTGTATAAAAACATAATAAAATAGAATGTAATGAATTATGTGCTATAATATGTTTTAGTGTTTATTTTTTCTTAAATTATATTTTTCTTTGGTGTAATAAATTTGAAAACTTAAATGTTTTTAGTGAAATTATTAACATAAGTGTATGTAAAGTTCACTCATACCATTAAAGTAATATCAGTGTAATAAGTAATTGAGAGTTACCTTCCCTATTTTATTATTACCTTCTCTTTGGTGTTTCTAAGAGTATATAAGATCATTACAAGCAGTGACATAAACTCAGATGAAGGTGAAAACAGTGTATAATTTACCTTTGCCATTTCAGAAGGATGTTGTACTAAAAATGGAGGAAGATCATCTAACCAAGTGAAAGTAGTACATGAGTAGATGGCTTTCAATTGGTCATAGGTTGGTGTATGGAAAGTTATGTTGAAGAATAAGCGGCTGAGTCGACTGCTCAAAACGTGACATGAACGGCCAAGTCCTGCTCCTGATGACAAGATAATAAAAAGTGAGAAGTTACATTTTAGTTAACAGAATCGAGAACAAAAAAAAAATAATTAAAAACAAAAACATTCAAGAGGAATAAATATAACTTAAAACCAAAATCCCCTAATGAACCAGTCATAACATAATTAACAATGCCACCAAGCATCCTAAGTGTACTAGTGAATTTGAAAGAAAGATTAGTCACAAAATAAGTAATGGAATTGGGAAAGGACAGCTGTAGTGAAAATTAGTATCACTAAAGATGGGACTATTTTATTCCAAGATTCAAATTCTTGGAGTTTCCAAAGACAAACACCGTTTTTATTGGTTTCTTCTGCAGAGAAAATGTATTTCTTTTAGGAAAAACACTTGTTCAAATCAAGATTTTAAATTAATCAAAATAATTTTCTAACAACAAATTTTTGTAAATTCAGAGAAGTGATAAAAAAATAAAATACTTTCAAATAAAACATCCTAGGTATCCTACACACACACACATTATATATATATATAAGCATATGTGTGTGTACCAGGTATTTGTGAACATACCATTGTCAGGCCATTGATAAATTGTTTGTTGGTTCATTGAGAAAACTATTTGACCAATAGATGGGATCCTAATAGATATTACCACTCTGGGTCAGAGTGGACTTGAGAGTAATAGAAATGAAGGGGTACTTTACAGTCCCCAAACCTCAAGAACTGAAAGCCTATTTATATTGTATTAGTATCAGTAATGCAGTATAATATACACATTATTTTGATATTTCTTTTTAATCGTAAGCTTCACTAGTTTAAAAGATTCACTAATGTGGCATCTGTGTGGTACCAAATTTTTCGTATTAGGGAAGATCAATTCTATTACTGTTGGATTATCATGGTATATAATGTATGCAAAATTGTCATTCCTATTTATGAACTTTCCAAACAACAGCAGGCACTTCCACTAAAAATTGGCCAATAAGAGATGATAACAGAAAGCATTAAAGATCGTTTGCTACTGTCTTCAAATCAATTACTGATTGAACTTTCTGCCAGTAAGACCTATCTTTTGGATTAACACCCAAGGAACACTATAGACTAAGATTACCAACTCACTACTGACTTGAACTTACACATTCCAAGGAAACTAACAGACTAGGATTACCAACTGGATTCTGAGAACAACAGAACAACTGAACCCCTACAATGGTGAACAGGATTTTAAGAATTACATTTGTAATTATAAAATGTCTTTTACTTACCAGGAGCCGAGGGTAAAGTGGTGGCTGCCAGGTAATTCAAATGTTTCACACTACATTCAGTATGTTGTTGCTTATCAAATACTGTTCCAAGTGTAAGGACTTGTCTAAATAACTCTAAGGTCGGCTGACAACCTAAAAACAAAGAGAACATTGTTTTATTGGGAAATATTCAAATGTACAAAAATCAATACAGAAATATTAAAAGGAAAAAATAAACAAATAGTCATTATAAGTCTATCATCATCATTATCATCATCATGTTGCACTGACAGCACAGATTCCCATGACTCTCTTGCTGTTATATACTGGGGTTTTCACTAAACCAAATCAGCATATAAAGTTATATACCTTTCTTTACTTCTTTACTTCTTCTATATCTTGGTCATCTATTCTTCTGGCCGGCTTTGCTATTCTGATCGTCTATCATCTTGGTCTGGTATATCTTCTAAGGTCTGGTCTGGTCTGGTCTTCTCATGGGGTGTTTCTTGGGGACTTCGGGTCTGGTTTCTGTTAGGGATCACTCCTTATCAGAAGCCCTGTGTCATTATTAGTTTTTAGGTAATAAACACAAGACTTCGATTTACGTTGATGTTACTTTATTCATAAATCCCCAAACCAGACGTCTGCGCAGATCCTTACATCTTGCTAGCTCGGCTTCTAACTCCTAACTGACTGAGTTACTTAGTATGCTTAAACCGGAACAGGGCCTTCTATGGGGGTTCCGGTTCTCACAATTTATCCCTGGAAAGCAAGGTCAGAGTGAGGTCAAGCGCTGTCACTCACTCTCAAGGCCATCAGCTGCACTAATCGCCATTATGATTTCTACACTATTGCCATAATCATTAGGTATCTAATAATTATGTAACATTGCCACCCGTCCCTATCGATCATTGTTCCTGGCAAGTCCTCTTCATGACATCCAGTGTCCATGCATTAAGTTATATAGTTAATCAATGTAAGTCTTTGCTGGTCAGCCCACTTGGGTGCGTCGATGTGTAGGTGTCTACAGAAGAATGTCATTTATGAATTTTGTATACACTACTATGCCAAAATGTGTGTACGTGTGACTCTCTAATCTTCATAGTCCTGTCAGGTGGGTCTTAGAATATTCTGACTGTATCCCCCTGCTGAGGGGTAAGGACCCTCCAAATGGTGTGTCTTGAATATGACACTAAACTGCATCTATTTCTCTGAATAACGCAGATAATACTAAACTGCATCTGGTGGTAAGGCTCCAATTCTGGAGCTCTGTGAAGTGTGGAGTACCCCTTTATTGTCATTACTCCCAGATCCACTCTGACTCATTGGTAGTACCTGTTAGGGTTCTACCTTTTGGTCAAGTAGATGTGTCTGCAAATTATTTGTATGGAATAGACTGATATTCAACTGGCTCCATGCACCCATTTCTGGGACAAATGCAAGAGAAAAATAAAGTGTCATAAAAATATTTTCAACTAATCAGAAACAGAGATACCCCCCCCCCCAGAAAAGCCGATCTGACCTACTAATGCACTATCTAAATGTTATGTTTTTAGCATACAGATAAAATATGGAGGATTGAAATGATAATGCAAGACCAGATTGTTATAAAATTAACAAGGTTTTATTTAACACAGGGTAGAAAATGCTTCTAATCTCAACCGACTTAACCAGTACTTAAACGCTGCATTCAAACATAAACAAATGCCATCCACAAGTAAGATGGCAGATAACCCACTTCCGGCTTTGACAAAGTAAAGGAAGCAAGTCTATTTTTGTTAGGTGTACCTAACAATAAAGAATAGCTAATTTGATCCAGGAAGCAGGAAGGAACCTATTGGATCATTCTCTAGGTATAAGCTGTACGAACAGCTACCACATGTTTATAGACTATTCCAAGAAGCAAGAGCTGGACTGACCAATGAAAAAATGCAAAATATGTATTTAACGTTGTTGATAAATTGTCCTAAAATTACTTACCTGATACACTGCCTCATAGAAAGACCAACAGATCCTACATATCTCTACTTCAAGGATCAACAAACAAGGATTAAAACTGATCCTACATATCTCTACTTCAAGGATCAACAGACAAGGATTAAAACTGATCCTACATATCTCTACTTCAAGGATCAACAGACAAGGATTAAAACTGATCCTACATATCTCTACTTCAAGGATCAACAGACAAGGATTAAAACTGATCCTACATATCTCTACTTCAAGATCAACAGACAAGAAAAAACTGATCTACATATCTCTACTTCAAGGATCAACAGAAAGGATTAAAACTGATCTACATATCTCTACTTCAAGGATCAACAGCAAGGATTAAAACTGATACTAATATCTCTACTTCAAGGATCAACAGGCAAGGATTAAAACTGATACTACATATCTCTACTTCAAGGATCAACAGACAAGGATTAAAACTGATCCTACATATCTCTACTTCAAGGATCAACAGACAAGGATTAAAACTGATACTACATATCTCTACTTCATGGATCAAATTGACTAAAATTAGCCAATGAGAGATGAGGACAGAAAGTATTTAAGATCGTATAAAATGTATTACGAAAAACAATAATGTCAGTATATAGATTTAAAGTGAAAAGAAATTTCAAGTTCCTACTTACCATTTTCTTTTGGTGCCATGTTCAAATCATCAATAAAAATCACATGAGATTGCCTTACTTTCTTCTTCTTTGTAGAAGGCAAAGTTTTTCCTCTTTTGGCTGCTGCTGCTGTTGTTATCCCTCCAGTTTTTCCAACGCCTACACCCGACCATTGTTCACGAAGCATGATTATCTCCAAGAAACGATTTGGTGTTTGCAAAGCCGACATGCAGTGACGCCTTGTTTTTGTGTTTAACATTGTATTCTAAAATGAAAAATCATTTGTTAGAAAAAAAATGTTTAAATTATCTTTTTAAGATCTTGCATTCAAGTTAGAATTGAGGAGAAAATTGGTAAGAATTTTTATAAGACAATTTGATGAACTGTGATTGCATTGGGTTCTTGTAACAGTGGTCCATGATGATAATAATGCTTCTATTTAGGAAGGTGTTAATTATTCTAATTAGAATTTCATTGTTATTTCCATTATATCAAGAATTTAGATGACGTTCAGTGCGAACGGTCTAATGGTCAAATTCTTTTTATTCAGTCGCAAATTGGGGTGAAAATTACTTTATTCTTCAAGTTAGAGCAATATACTAAAAAAAATACTCAAATAGAATATATAGATATAGATGAATGAACAAATGATCTTAAAAACATTTTTCTTAAATCAAGAAATTGCTTAAATATTGGCCAATAGGGCAGGATTCTTGTCCCACCAACATTTTTTTGCTTTGAAATCTGTTTCAAATAATTTCTCTTCAGTATTATGGGAAGACTTGCCATCAATGCTGTCATTCTTCTTTTCTATTGGAGCAATTTAGTGCAAATTGTAAGTTCTACTCAATATCTGAAGGACCAATTTATTATTGTTATATGATTTGTAATAGTACAAGTTTTTATTTTTATTTATTTCCCTTTCTCCTTCCATCCCTACACCATACAGTCAATATTTTACATTGTGCAAGGAATATTTAGTTTTTATTTATTTCATATTGTTTTCTGATAATTTATTTATTTTGATATATTAAAAGTTTAATAATGAAGGCAACATGATGAGATAAAACAACAGTTTCTTTTAGGTATATATATATATATATATATATATATATATATATATGTGTGTGTGTGTGTGTGTGTGTGTGTAAAGGGAATGACTTACCAGTAAACATATTGGATTGCTCTCAATATTTGGTTGGTATAAGTGTTACTCGGATAAGTCAGTGTTATAACAAATATAAAGTGCTGAATATGTAAGTAGAGCGGATTTAGTATTATAGTGTGTACAGAAATAACATCATAAGGATCTTCAGGGTTAAATCCACTGAATTAATCAAGATATTGATTAATTACAGTTAATCAATATCTTGATTAATTCAGTGGATTTAACCCTGAAGATCCTTATGGTGAACCTCGAGTAGGTTATTTCTGTACACACTATAATACTATATATATATATATATATATATATATATATATATATATATATACACACATAAAAAATGAGAATTTTAGTGATATATAGAGGAATTTATTGAATAAACCTCATATTTATCATCTAAAAACATAATATAAATATTAACTCATAGTAACTAATAAATCATGGATGTGGTACATTTTTGTTTCTGTATGTTAAGAACATTTTGAAGAAAAAAGAACAATTTAACTCGAGCTATCTAAGCAGCTTTAGAACAAAGCAATTTTTAAAAACCTTTAAGTTATTGCTTTCTTTAAATTACACCCAACATAAAAGTAAAGAAATTTAAAATAACAGATTTTTTTTTAGTGTGATGAATAAAATTTGTAAATTCATAAATTTTTGAGAATTGTGAAGAAATATAAAAATAATTTAATACGTATCCTTAATTAAACATTGATTTATAACTCAACACGAAATTGTTTTTTTTTAGGGGGGGGGGTAGAAAACTTCTGCATGAATTGTTTCCCTTAGATTAAAAAACTTAGAGTTATTTCCCTTGCAATATTTTGGATAATCTATTATATAACATAAATATTCTGTGTTTCTGTCTGTACAACAATCAAGCGCACGTCCGTTTATAAATGTAATTTGGTGGAAACAAGTAAAGACCAAAGTTCAATAACATCCACACCCAAGAGGGGGTTGAAAAATTTTTACCTTTTATTTTCCTTAAGAAAAGCTAAATAAAAATATAATTACGGTATAAATCAATGATATCTAAAAAAATTAATGAAAAAAATTATTAAAAATATAAATTAATAAAGGATAAAATGTAATAAAAAGCAAATGAAAGACAAATAAAATAAAAAATACAAACAAGAATAATAATAGCAATAAACAACTTATAAAGAATAAAAGATAATAAAACAAATATATAGAAAAATAATTTTTATCAAACTATATATAAAGATAAATATGAGATTTATTTTTAACTTTTTAAATCCTGGACTTTGCCAGTAGCTTTGCTAGTATCAAATAAAACTTGCACAATCTGAAGAGTAACTGACCTTAATAAAACTTGTCTTTCCAACACCAGGGTCACCAGTTATCAAAACAGGGATATTATAATCCAGCAGTAATTTTAGGATGTAATCATAACGTTCAAACTGAAAATGGATAATTGTAGATTTGAAAGATGATTAAGTTTTAGAGAATATATTTGCATTCATGGATCTGAAACAATATTTAAGTATGTGGCGTACATTGCGACCAACATGTTATTATACAAAGTGGCCCAAAAGTCTAGTCACCTTTATAAAGTTTTGTCACCCTTTAAAATGATTACATAATACAACCAGAAATTCTAGGAAATAATTTGATTTTTACATTTTTTTTTATTAGAGGTAAAATAATTACATATCTTATATATTATATTACTAGCAGTGGCTACTCGGCATCACCTGGGTAGAGGGGGATTTTTAAAGTTATTCCTGCAGATCCATTATTACTGAATCATGAGTTGAATTCTCGTGGGATGCCCCATTTAAATCCCTATGTAAAAAAACAGACCTTGCATTGATCCAGCTACTCTGAAAAGAAATATTAATGGCTACTATCTAAAATATCAAATGAAAAAAAAATCCATGCTTTTATCATTTAAATTTTATTTTTTAATTATCTTCACAAATATAAATCAAATTTTTATAATTTTTGCTCAAAAACCAAGCCCTGGTGATATTTAATGTGTATATATTAGGTACCACCAATTTGACCCTGTGCAATTTACCCCCCCTACATTTAACACAATGAAACTTGCAGAAAAATTAATATTTTCTTGCAAAGTTTTTTCCATTCGAAAGAAAAAACATTAAATAAACTCCTGATGATTTTTTAAATTTTTTATCAGCATACGAAAATAATGAAAATTATGATTGAAAAACAATGTTTTCATTTTTGCACTGTTAAATCAACTGAAATTTAACGTAGCTAAAAACAAGTTACGATAAGAGGATTTTTAAAAAATTCTATGAAAAATCAATTAATGGTCCGATTTTCACGAAAATTTCCATAAATGTTTACCATTGGATGTAAATACATCTGAAATAGTTTTTTTCTAAAATATATTTGGGAAAATATTTTTTACGATGTCTATCACCCCCCCCTATTTTATTTTATGAGATAAAAAAAAAAATGATGTGGAAAAAAAATTTGGTACTGTTTTTTTCTATAAAGATAAGAGTCTGAATAACTATATCAATGAAATTGTATAACGTACCGAATTATAGTTTTTTTAGGAAAAATAATGAAATCGGAAATAAAAAAGTGCAAAAAAATGTCATAATATTAATATTTGAAAACTTTTTTTTCTTATGTAATTGGTATGTACTATATTCTATTAAATTGTAAAAAAAAAAAAAAATTTTTTAAGAAATTAATTTTTACGAGATTTTCAATCTTTTGTGTGATTAATATTTTTATTTTCTGCGTGAAATAAATTAAAATTTTTTTTTTCCTGTGGAAAAAAATCAAAATTTTCACGGATATTTAAAAACATGAATTTTAGAATTCAGGTGAACTAAAAGTTGGTCCGATCCGTGCTCGATTAATATTTTTAAAGAATTTGTAATTTTTATTGTTGAATAGTAATGTGTGATTCTTAGAATGTACGGAAGAGCAAAACTGACATATGACGAGACGCTTCTCGGTAACTAAAGTTTGTTTTTCTGAGCGTAAAAAAATATTTTATTTAACTTTTACGACCAATTAGAATAAAAATAATATATTGAATGATTGTTTTATCAGTTTTTCTCTTAGAAAAAATATTCAAATTTTCATTTTATTTTCGATTTTAAGAATTAATAGTAAAACCGAAGACATTTTTAACGTCAATTTCACTGCGAAATTTTAAGATTAAAGTTTTTCAAGTTTTTATTCATAGTAAATTGTAATATTAAAGTTTTTAAAGATGTTATTCATTTTAAATTGTAATATTAAAGTTTTTAAAGATTTTATTCATTTTAATAGAAAAATTTTGGCTAAAAAGTTTGTCCGTTACACCCATCCGTACTTAGATGCATAACTGTAAGAGGGTAATAATATGTATTTCTTTCTCTCTAAATCGCGGCCTGAAAATTACCCTTTCGCACGTAATATGGATAGGTTTGTTTATTTTTTAAAATAACGATGTAATTTTCCAATCGGATAATTTGATCTTTGAATTAACTATTTTTCTTTGTAACAACACTGCACGATCTTTTTTTAACGAGATTTTTGATAAACAAAGTTCGGAAATATCTATTTCCGTTTTATTCAAGATGACCTAAACGGTCTGGTGGTACCTAGTATATATATTTACTTTATCGTTAATTGTTTTATTTTTGAAGTTTCCTCTGGACATACATATACACACAACTGCCCTTTATATATGCATAGATAGATAGATAAAACAAAACATAATGAAAGTTAAAACAATATGTTGGGGCGACAAGACTTTCAGAGCACCCTGTACAATATTATTTGTACAAAATCCTTCAGAATTCATTTCGTTAATTTTGAATACAAATTAAAGAGTAAATTATACTTACTTCTGAAATGAAAACATAACTTGTTTGACATTTGTAGCTGCCTGTTAATTTTTGAGTCCATGGATAAAAAGCTCCATTGGATTCATCAATCCAATAATCAAAGACGGTTCCATCGGATGGAAAATGAATCGGATTTCTCATCTTGTATAAATTCTGTCTTATATGATCACTGTACTGATATTTGTTTCTGTTCATCATTGGAAAAAAAAAGAGAAAAACATTATCAATTAGTGATTTGAATGAAAAGAAGGCATCACACACACATTTATAGGGTGATTGTAAAGTAATTCCCTTCTCTATTTTAAAACTCTTATAATTTATTTCTGATTCATTATTTTTACAACAAATGAATACAAGAAGAACACACATAAAATGGAGTTTTATTTTAAATTTTATATGGACACCAGCATTCACCCCCAGCCTCTCTAGCCACCCAAGAATCATATGAACTGATTTTCCCAGGAACTCTTTGTGGAATGGCAGAAATAAATTTTTGTATTCGTCCTTCTTCAAGTTCTTCCCAAATCATTAGTTTCGTAGCGTAGACTTGCTCCTCCAGCCAACCCCAAAGAAAAAAGTCTCAGGGTGTTAAATCCCAGCTTCTGTCCGGCCACTCATGCGGACTATGTCTACTTATCCATCTTCCAGGAAAATGGGGATTCAGTCATGCATGAACAACAATAGCAAAATGTGGAAGAGCACCATCAAACAACAACACAGATTTAATGTTACATAATCTATGCATAGATTATTATCAACCCCCTATATTTCTGAAGGGATCGCCCCTTTTCATATCACGAGTGGGACTTTCCATGGAATATTACAGAAAGCCCGCGAAATATGTGAAGTCACGTGGGACCTGGTTGGCTCTCGGTTTCAGCTTTGACGTCAGGCAGATAAGATGTTTCTACCTTAGCTGAAGCTCACTGCACATGCGCATTATGTTAGAGAAAAAAGGTTTAAACAAATAATATGGTTTTGTGGTTGGTGAATGTCTTGGCAACAAGACTAGCCTAGAAGAAGAAATGAATCAGGGACGACCAACCAGCAAGACAAAGTCCAGATGCTAGAAGATGAATGTAAGATACCAAAGATGAGCAGAAGAATAATAGAAGTAAGAAAGGAAAAAGGGTATACAACATTAATTGCTTTTCATTTAGGAACATACATTAAAGAATTGAGATAAATGTAACTGCATATAAAAAGATTATAAATAGTTTAAAATAGGGAGTTACTTTTCAATCACCCTGTATATCTAAGTCCGAATAGCATAGACAGAGTCACCAACACTTGGTCACTGCCAGTTTCTTGCCTATGAAATCATCAAATGAAGGCCCATGGTGTAATGGTTATCATCATAGGAAATGGACTTGACGACCTGAGTTTAAATCCTGGACGAGGCTGTTTGCATTTCACACAGTGCTAATATCATAGGGAAAGGTATGCATTCAACTATTCTTCCTGGCACTATGGTTAAATAATAGGACAGACTTGGGTCTTTAAACTTGGTTAGGTGACCAGTCTAGGAGAAGGAAAACACTGAATTCAAACCTGTTAAACCCTGCTTAAGAAATTGACTTTGTGTCACACTCTACTTGTGCGGATGGGTTGGTAAATATATATATAATCATCAGACTAAGATCATCAAAATCACATCTACTGTCAAGCAATGTTGACTGTGTCTAAACTATTCAAACCATATGCTATAAAAAACACACACACACACACACATATATATATATTATATATATATATATATATATATATATATATATATATATATCAACAAGTTACTACCATGTAATCATTGTAGTAGCATAAGTAGTTAATCCAAAAGGGCTCAATATATCTTGTAAAATATAGAGCATTAATAATTGTAAAAGTTGTAGAAAAGTTTTTTCTCTACCACGGTTTTGGTGTTCTAAGTACACCGTCTTCATGAGAACTATATATATATATATATAAAGGAATAAATAAGATACCTTGGTGTAGATATAAATTTAAATTCATTTCAACATTTCACTGTCAAATCAGTCTGATCTTCATCGATTTGAAGACCTCACACACGGTCTCTTATTTATTCATTTATCTATAATACCGTGTATATGTAAAATATACACGCAAATCTTTATATGTACATTTGAGTTTCTCAATTTTGGTTGAATCCTATCATGGAAACATTTGATATCATCCACCTTTTATATATATTATATATAATATATATATATATATATATATATATATATATCTTTAACATTATAGTTTGGTTTCTTTGTTTAAAAGCATTTCAACCTTTGTGGGTTATTTAATGCTAAAGCCATCCTTGTAGAAGAACAGTAGTAGTACTAGTTAACCCATAACCGAGGGGATGAGGGGGTTCATACCTTTCCCAAAGATATTAGTCTAAAAGTGAATGTAATAGTGAGACTAGAGTTCGAACTCATTACCTACAATGTTGCAGTCGAGCCCATTATTCACTATACCATGGGGACTCCTCAATCCTACTAGAAAGGTTTTATCATATTGTTTATCTCACCTTTCATGTAAATGGGATCCAAATCCCCAAATGAAACAAAAGACAAATGTTCCTTTGATGATGTCCATATAAAAAGGAATATCTTCATCAGGTCGGTAATTAAGCAATGAAACTTTTTCAGAAGAAATACTGCCTTCAGTTCGGGAATTTTCAGCTGAAAAGAAAATAGAAGTTTAGTAAATGCAAAACTTTTAAATAGATAAATTTTATAGATGATTAAAATTTATATTTAATCAGCAGCAAGACTACTTGGCATTGATTGGTTTAAAAAAAGACAAACAAACTTAGTATTAAGGGCTGCTTTAGCTCATTCAGTAGAGCATCTGCCTAGGAGCCACAAGGTTCTGGGTTTGATATCAGCCCTTGCTGCTGGACTAACTCTTGGTATAAGATGTAAGCAAAATCATCATTTCTATTTATCGACTTTTCCAAACAGTAGCAGCAACTTCTGGTAGAAATTGGTCAATGGGATGACAGGACAAAAAGCATTTAAGATCGTTGCCCTGTCCTCAAGATCACTCACTGGACAAACCTTCAGCCAGACTCATCTTTAGATTAACACCAGAGGCTTACTACAGACATTGCATTTATATATTACCAGAAAGACTACAGACTTAGATTAACACTACGATTCTTTGAACAAAAACAACAATATAACCCTGTGAAATGCAAACAGGATTTGAACTCGTCGTGTCCATTTCTTACGACAGTATACACCACGCACCTCCTAGTTCAACAGTATAGGGCTGAAATGTACATAAAATAATATGAATTTAACATTTTGAAAAAACAATTAGTAATTATAATCTGCTGACAGAAATCTGTTTCGACCGCTTAGAAGGGTCTTCATCACGAGCAAAACATATGAAGGAAAGAAGGGATAAAAAACCGTTGGAAGAAATAAAATAACTTTTAATAGCTGGATTATATTTTGAACATTTTTGATAATCTCTTACACATTTTTTTATATATTTACACCAAACTCTTTTTGAGTTTTATTTTTGGATTAAAAATGCTTCTGATTTTTAAAAATAAAATTTATTTTATTTTTGATACAGAATGCGCATTTTTAAAAATTCAAGCATTCCAGCGTGTGTTTGTACCCCCTATTTCTTCCAACGGTTTTTTATCCCTTCTTTCCATCATATGTTTTGCTCGTGATGAAGACCCTTCTACTAAGCGGTCGAAACAGATTTCTGTCAGCAGATTATAATTACTAATTTTTTTTTCAAAATGTTAAATTCATTCTGTCGGATTAACTTCCATTTATTTACACATAAAATAATATATACATGTAAACTTAAAGTGAATAGCCATTATCTCTTTATTTGGACCAGAAAATCTCAAGACTTCATTGATAAACTGTTGAATTTAGTTTAGTTCTATTTTAACACACAGTTCAATACTCAGCTGATTGCAAGCTGAATTGCTTTGCCAGTGTTGGTAGGTGGTTTATATATCAGATTGGGCTATTCCACGATTAGAATATTGGAATGAGCTTGCCCAAGCTCATTCTCTGGATTCTGGTTGGCTGCTGGTCCTTGCAGAATAATCAAACTAAGTTCCAATTACCGTTGAAGACACGGCAACAAGTAATCGTAACTGAATTACGAACCTATCTTGCTGCAATTCTACTGCAGAATGACAGGGTATTTATGAAACTCACAACATCATAGAAACCAAGCAGCCAATCAGAACTCAAGGAATGGAATCACCCAAATACATGAATGGACTATTCTTGATTTCCATAAATACCAACTGTCTTGGATATGGCTTGAGTTGTGCTTAGCCAGTTGCTGTTGTTCAAACCAACAGTAGACTGACTGACCTCAATAGTCCTAGTGTGGACACCTTGATCCCTATATACCCAACATGACTATGTTCTGAGAGTTAAAACAGGGTCTGTATTTGGTTACAGCCTATCAACCCCTTGTCTGGCATCTGAACACTAGTTGCAGCCTTTTTATGAAGGTGAGTAGGATATGTTGATTCTACTTAAGCCTATTTACAAGATACAATAATGAATTGTAATGATATCAGTGATATTAAACAATTAGTAAATCCACATTCTTTTACTGTAACACCAATTTGATATAACATTGTTAGTTAACCCTTGTAGAAGAACAGTAGTGATACTATTTAACCCATAGCTGGGTGTGTGTGATAGATTTCATACCTTTCCCAAGGGTATTAGTCTGAAAGTGAATGTAATAGAATAACTGGAATTCAAACTCACAATGATATGTCGCTGTCCAGCACATTAGCCACTACGCCACGGAGACTCCCCTTCCCCATGTAATAATTTTGCTTTCTACACACCTTTATTTGAATTGTGTTTAACAGTTATGTTCTATTTGCAAAATGAAAAGCTATACATTTTATTATAATTCTATAGAGATTTACTAAAACCTTATTTAAGTGTTATTATCATTTCTTGTGTCAAAACAAAAATAATTCAGTACAAAAAAAAAAAAAAAGATTTTGTCTCTGCTCTACTTTATATACCAATTTGTCTCAGTCAGTGCAAATCACTTTTTTTTTTTGATAACTTTGACAATTTATAAATGAAAAGAAAAGAATAGAGAAGCAGTCAGCCAATGTTATAAGAAATACAAATAATAAGATTAACTCATAGGTAGAGGGAAACTACGTGTCTAGCCAATCCTTTTTCTTTTGTTAAGCAAATTTTTATTTACTGATATGTTTTTTTAAATATCTTTTTATCTTTCACCTTTGCTTACATTTTCACAACTATTGTTTTGTATTGAGACGTGTTGGTGTATTCTTCCTTTGTAATGCCACCTATTGAACATATAGAATATAATTAAATGTTCTTCTATGTATTTACCCAACCCTTCCACACGAGCAGGATGTGACACAGGGTCAATTTTTTTAAGCAGGGTTTAACGGGTTGGAATTCAGAGTTTTCTTTCTAGACTAGTTGCCATACCAAAGTTAAAGAGCCCATTCTCCCCTACTATTTTACCCATGGCTGGAGTGAGAATAATTGGACACATAACGTTCCCAAGGGTATTAGCATCATGTGAAATAAAACCAGCCTCATCCAGGATTTGAACTCATGTTGCCATGCCCATTTTCCTAAGATGATAAGGATTATACAATGGACAGCTCCTAAATTAAGTTTCCTTGTATGAGTAATTGAGTTCATCTTGTCTTTCCTTCTGTTCTGTTCAGTGTTAGTATATCATGGATATATTAATACTAATATTGGTCCTTGGAGAATATCCGTGACATGCAACACTCCACTTTGGCCCTTACTTAGGCTAGATGGGCAATTGTAGATGCTGCCTTCATTCAATTGGCTGATCACGTCAAACCCTAGCACCTATATGATTGTCCCACCTCTATTGCCCTTATGGCAAACCCATTCTTTCATATATATGTTATAAAGCCGGTGGCTGAGGGTCTTAATGTCCTGGGTATGATGTAAACTATCTGATGGTGAAGTTCCAATTCTGGAGCTCTGGGGAATGTGGAGTACACCTCCATTGCCATTATTCCAAGGTCCACCCTGACCCTGAGTGGTAGTACCTGTTAGGGTTCCAACTATGGGTTTAATAGAAAAAAATGAGTTTCAAAAATTGTATTTAAAAAAAATGTTGAATACCCATCAAGCATGAATAGAAAAAAACTTCTTCAGCATTAATTAACTCAACAAGGGTTGACATGCCATAAAAAACCAACCAACCTTGGAGAGTGGAGACTTGACTAAATATCATCCCTACAACCAAGCAAATCAATATTACAAAAATGACAGCTAACAGATTATTTTATTGATTTAAATGTACACTGCAATTAGAATTGTTATAATAGTTAGTAAAAAAAAAGTAAAGTTGAGGGAGTCTATCCCCTTTTCCCTAGCACTACACCAAGGAGATTGTTTTGGTGTCTGAGGTGGGACACCACACCTACCATCAACTCCTTACTTTACCGCACACATACCTGTGCTACTCATACACTGAGTTGGCGAGGGCCGGTATCGAAACCGGAACCTTGTGGTTCCTAGTTAGTTGCTCTAAATAGTTACATAAGTTTAATTGTTGCTATATTTCAAAACTTGTTTCACTTACATTTGAGATCAGAACTGTCCTTTGTTAAATTCTTGTCTAAAAGTATAGAAAGCAAAGTGAGGAAAGCTGTCACCTCCTGCACTCCTACAACGGTCTGTTGGTAATCAAGGGGGCTGAGATCGGCAACAAGAGCAGGAGTGACTCCTCCATTACGAAGGAAGTTCAATGTAGCAGGAATCATTTGATTTGCAAGCTCATCCAAGAGTTTGATACTGAAAAAAAGAAGAGACGATCCTGTTTAATTTGTAGACATTTCTTCCTTTCTACACTATAAATTATAATCAATCTTTAACAGTGTTGTGACTGAATTAATCAATAATAATAAAAATCTGGAAAAGGTTTTTTACTTTTTGTACAGGAATATAAATAATAAAGCCAACATGCAGTTCTCCAACAGTATGACTAGCTACTTGATTCATAGTGACATGACTATGAATACTACTACGTAACTTGACTACAAATAACTTTGCGTATTCATATCTTTATATATGTTCCGTTGGACGAGTCCAACTATATTGTAAGATAAATATCTTCCCTTACAACAAGTAGCATCAAAGACTGATCACAAAAAGAAGTTGGTTGAAAGTATTGTCATAAAATAAAATTAAAACAACTGGTTATAAACATTTTTATCCCAAAACATTGTCTGAAATGGAGAGCTTTCCAAATGAGATGGTTTGGTTTGTTTTATGGTATATCAACCCCTTTTGGGTCATTTAATGCTGAAACAAGTCATTTTCATAAAATTTCTATGTTTCAAGTTCTTAATATCTTCAAATCAGTATAAATAATTTTCATTAACTTCATTTGTTTGGTTAATGGTATAATAACCCTATGGGTTATTTAATGCCAAAAAGCTATTAGACTGAGAGACAAAAGTTCGTACTCAAGTTTTCTTTACATATGTATTATTGTATATGTATTTCATGGATGTATTTTATATCTGATTCATAATTTTTTTAATATATTTTTCTTTTTCTCAAGAAGGATAAAATATCCTCCATATTAGTATTCTCAAACAGATCCCTCATATTATTTTTAAAATATTTAGATATTAAATTCAAAATAATCTAATATTAAAAGTAGATTATTTCTCTGAATGTTTGAGATGAGGCTTGATGATTAGTATTATCTGCGTTATTCGGACTATTGTTCTTATCTTCATTGTTATCTGTACAACGTTTCGGCCAATGTGCCCTCCGGCCTTCTTCAGGTATTTTTTGTGGAAATTGAAGGTTCCCGAATCCGACAAGAAATACCTGAAGAAGGACAGAGGGCACATAGACCAAAATGTTGTACAGATAACAATGAAGATGAGGACAATAGTCCGAATAACGCAGATTATATTAAAAGTAGATATTTAAATAAAGTCCAATTTGGCCTTGAAGAATAAACTTGAAATATTTAAAATTCAGTTGACTCTTCTTACCCAACATCAGTCATGTAACATTTAAATGTAATTTTTTCTTTCCAATTATTGAAGAGTGATTCCCATTGAAAACTTGTTGGACTACAAAATACCACAGAACATTGATTCAACATTGCAGGAGTGGCATCATTCAATTGGTCAGTTTCTATTATCAATTTCGTTTCATCTACAAAACAAAAACATAAAAGACATTTTAATAATTGTGTGGGAAAAGTGTAGAAAAAGTGGACCGTATGACCTTTAGGCACCCCTTTTGCTTTGCTGATTTATAAGTACATTTTTTCATTTACACCGTCAACATCTGGTTGTTTGTTAACAGATGATTTTTTAGAGTTTTTTTTAAAATTATAAAACTAACCCTAACCCTAATTCCTAACCCTAACCCCTAACAAACAACCGGATGTTGACGGTGTAAATGAAAAAAATGTACTTATGAATCAGCAAAGCAAAAGAGGTGCCTAAAGGTCATATGGTCCAAAAAAGCAAATAAAACATTTAAAATCTTTGATAACATAAAGCTTTAAGATTAAAGTATTATCTACAAAATTTTGGTATGTATATATTTACCAATCCCTCCTCATGAGAAGGATGCGACACAAGGTCAATTTCTTAAGCGGAGTTTAACAGGTTTGAATACAGAGTTTTCCTTCTCCTAGACTGGTTACCTAGCCATGGTTAAAGACCCCAGTCTGCCCTGCTATTTACCCATAGCTGGAGGGAGAATTGGATTCATACCTTTCCCAAGGGTATTAGCACTATGTGAAATACAAACAGCTTCGACCAGGGATTGAACTCTGGTGGACGACTCCATTTCCTACAACTCTAACCATTAGACCACGCACTCCATTTTGGTATGTAGCACCTCTCCATTTATTTAAACTTTTATAAAAAAAATTAAAATTGTAAATTGTCACTTATTTAATTTTTTCCCCTTAATAACAGAACCTAAACTTACACACACAAAAAAAATTTCTATGAATTTCTTAATTATAACAATTAAATAAACCACATTAAAAAGAGCACATCTTCAAGAGAGAAAAATGGCAAAAATGTGCCATTTTGACAGATACAGATTTTAATTGATAAAATTCTCCCATCAAAAAAAACTATGAAAGAAATGATTTTATACGTGATTTTAAAAAAAATCCTTTCTCTTCATAATACAGCAAAAATTATGTTAAGTTTCATTTTTTTATTTTTTAAAATTTTGTTGAATTCTAATTCAGGTTTTTTTTTATTAAAAAAAAAAAAAAACTTAAACCAGTAAGTGTTTTTTTACTTTACTCCTTCAGCCTCAGTAGGGGGACTTGACTAAATATGTTGCCAAGTACCAAGCATTTCCAATCAATATTTATTCTACTGATAAAATATCATAAATTAAAAACGTTAGGATTTTTACCATTGATGATAAAAGTGTCAGCATTTGGGAGGATCAGTTTTCGGATGAATCAAAAAGGCTTGAAATTGGATCACACCATGAGGAATGTAGGGTACCATCAAAAATCAGCCAAACTTGGGTATCTGCAACAGGTTCTGGTTTACCTTGATCACAATCAGTTGAGATGGCATCAGAGAATGTTGATTTATGAAGTTCCCGCCAGAGGGCACCACTTTGCCATCCATTTGAGGTATAGTAACCCAAAAACTTACATTAAAAAAAAAAAAAAGAGAGAGAAAGATTAAGAGAGATAAAACTGAGTTTGTCTTTTAAAAACAAAAAGGACATCTCAATTCTCGATGGCAAACTCCTAAACTCGTTAGAACAATTTAGGTACTTAGGCAGTAATATCTCATCCACAGAAAGCAATGTTAATGCACGCATAGGAAAGGCATGGTCTGCTATAAATAAATTATCAGACATGGAAATCCAAGCTCACAGACAAGTTAAAGAGACAATTCTTCCAGGCCGTTGTCGTGTCAGTGCTGCTGTACGGCTGCACCACCTGGACTCTAACGAAGCGACTAGAGAATAAACTAGATGGGAGCTGCACAAGAATGCTGTGTGCAATCCTAAACAAAACATGGAAACAACACCCCACAAGAAAACAGCTGTATGGCCACCTGCCCCATATCACCCAAACCATCCGAGTAAGACGGACAAGACACCCAGGACACTGCTGGAGAAGCAAGGACGAGCTCATAAGTGACGTCCTCCAGTGTGGGCCGACCAGCAAAGACGTACATTGACCAGCTCTGTGCAGATACTGGATGCTGCGTAGAGGACCTCCCGAGAACGATGAGGGATGGATGGAGAGAGATTGTCATGGATATCCGTGCTAACAGTGTGACATGATGATGATGATGAAATCATTGTGACATTAAATGACGGAGTTAAGTAAAATAAATAAAGTTGGCAGAGGGATTGTTGTCGGTATCAGCCAGACAGCGAGAGAGTCTATCCCCTTTTTGATAGTGCTAGACCAGGGAGTTTTTTTTTTGTTAAGGGGGAGTGACACACCTACCGTCAGCTCCCCACTTTAAAGCACAGATCAGATTTACCAATCTGTACTACTCATGTGCTGGGTTGGCAGGGACCGGTATTGAACCCGGAACCTTACAATTCCTAGTTGAGAGCTCTACCAACTGAGCTAAACTAGCCCCTAAAAGACTGAAATATAAACAAAGAAAACTAGAAAAAAAAGGATAAAATAAATGTGACAGTTGATGACAAACTGATTGGGTTATTTCCTATAACTTCAACCTAAAAAAGGGGAACCACTCTGAATGAATTTCATCTGTTAATTAATCTACCCATTATTTTTCCATTAAACTAACCCTAAACCCTAACCCTAACTCTGTCTTCTTTTTTCTTTTCTTTAATGGGAAAATAATGGGTAGATTAATTAACAGATAAAATTCATTCAGAGTGGTTCCCCTTTTTTAGGTTGGAGTTATAGGAAATAACCACTGATTAAATGAGTTCAAATAAACCTAAGTTCTTGTCATAGATATCATCATCATCATCATGTTGCACCAGTAACATGGATATCCATAACAATCTCTTGCCAACCACCCCTATCATTCATCGCTCTTGGGGGTTCTCTGCACAGCATTCAGTATCTGCGCAGAGCTGATCAACGTAGGTCTTTGCTGGGTGGCCCATCCTGGCATGCCCATGTGTTGGTTACTATAGGAGGATGTCACTTATGAGTTCATCCCCGCTTCTCCAGCAATGTCTTGTTCATCTCACTTGAATGGTTTGTGTGATAGGGAGCATGTGGCCATACAGCTGCTTTCTTGTACTGTTTAACCTCTTTCCTGATTATCACAAATATTCATGGGATTGGCATTCTGAAAATTGTGTGTGTGTGTGTGTGTGTGTGTGTGTGTGTGTGTGTGTAATGCCTATACTGAGAATACTCAGGATGATAATACAGGATAAATTTCAAACCCATATAACTTCAAAAATACTGATAATTTTATAAGAAAGATTCTCAAATTCACTTAATTAAAAGGGATAATTAAGCAAATAAAAACAACTGACTTGTTTTGGTTGGGTAATTAAAAAGAAAGAAAAGGGAAAAAGGATGGTGTGCAGCATTCTTGTGCAATACCCATTCAAAAATTATAGAACCCCCCCCCCAAAAAAAAAAAAAAAAAAAAAAAAACAAAAACAAAAAAAACAAAAGAAAAAAATCAAAAACCAAAACCAACTACCTCTTCTGGCGACATGGCACTTGGAAATAAATGAGATGTGTAGATACGAGGATAATGACTGCTATCTTTTTTTTTCTTGAGGATTGCTTTATTTAAAGTGCTTGGTGGTGGTCGAACATTTGAAATGATATGTTGTAAAAGTTGCATTCTTGCTTTGATTTTTTGATTGGCTTTTGATATGATCACTTCTGATTCTTGCTATGAGAAAGAAAAGAAAAAAAAGAAAAAGATTATTTAGGAGAAATTTATCTCATTGGACTACACATTACAAGTGAAATGAATTATGAGAATTATGAGAAAGAATATGCGACCTCCAGGCATAAGTTTTTGAATTTTAAAGTAATGAAATATATTAAATTAGGAAATTTGTTTGTTTGTTTGTTTTGTTTTACGGCATATCAACCTCAGTGGGTCATTTAATGCCGATAAAGTTTTGAAATAAATCAATTCTTAATGGATAATACAATTTTTTTATAAATACATTTTTCTATTTAACCCATAGATGGGACCCTAACAGGTACTACCACTCTGGGTCAGAGTAGACCAGGGAGCAATGGTGATGAATGGGGTGCTCCACATTCCCCAAACCTCCAAAACTGGAACCTCACCATCAGATAGAGTTTAGCGTCATTCTCAGGACATGTAGACCCGCAGCCACCGCCTTCTTGCACCCAAGGGGTTGGGGCTTGCCATAAGGGCAATAGGGTTGGGAAAATCATATAGGTCCTAGGGCTTGACGTGACCAGCCGATTGATCGGAGGGGGCCTCTCCGACCGCCCGTCTAGCCCAAGATAGGGCCAAAGTGGAGTATTGCATGTCATGAATTGCTCATCCACCTGGGCTCTATCCTTAAGCATCATGGGTCGCCACCCACGGCCAACAGGTGGCCCCATTGGGAGAGTCTTACCCTCTGCAGAGGTGCATTCTAATGCCCCAGACGACAGGGCGGTAAATTAGGAAGACTAACAAAATCAAATAAGAATGCATATAAAAAGATTACCCTTATCTTAATTATATTTTAATTGGTTTATATATAAAATCATCTAGAGCATTGGTTTTAATATGTTGGAGAATAAAATAATAATATTAGAGATGTGACCTGGAGTAGTAGTACCTGTTGGGGTTCTATCAAGGAGGCAAACAGATCAGTTTGAGATAATGAAGTATTTACCTTTTTAACCCTTTATTTACCACTGCCATCTGCAATAGCATGATGAAATGGTTGACAAGCTAGTATTGTATTGTTGATCATTTACTATTGAATAGAAATGTATTCATTTAATTCATTTCTCTTTTTAAACTCTAAACCATTTTCTAACAGCTGATAATCTTGGGCGTTTTTGGATAGTCCGGCATTTTGATCGTCCGGTTTGGAGCACTTTGGTAGATAAAGGGCTAAAATGATTTTGAAGATACATTTTTGTGTACAGTATATAGGATTGGAACAAAAGTCTTGTCCAACACAAAACAGTATTTATTTAACCAATAAAGACAACAAGTAAATTGAGAAATATAAACAAAACATCATTGGTCAGTATTGGACAAGACTTTCGTTCCAATCCTATATAATTGGAGACCATAATTATTAAAGTGACTTTGGCATAACCCAACAAGGGTTGACATGCCGTACAATGAACAAATCAACCAACATAAAACATCCATTACCTGTCTTTGTCGAATCTCTTCATCAGGTTTCTCTATGGCAGCCGCTTTGTAGCTGAGCATGTTCAGGGTTTGAATTAAAGTTTTCAAGATTAAAGTCTTGCCACTGCCACAAGGTCCACAGACAATGATGCTACGCAAAGATAAGCTGCAGCTTTTATAAAGTTCCACCATCTGCAAAGAACAAAGTTAACAAGAATCAATTTCAATATTTCTTAGAAAAATAGCACATGTAGAGAAGATCAGTAAAGAGTTATAATATATCAGAATGGGAGTCAAGCATTATAGATTTTTACTCAGTTGAACATTGCCTGCTTCTAGATATGAATAGAATAATAAAATAGATTTATTTGAGGCTACTTGGCGTTGCCTGGGTAGAGGGAGTGCAAAAAAGGTTAGTCATCCAGATCCATTATTACTGAATTGTAAGTTGGATCCTTGCAGGATGCCCCATTAAAATCACCGTTTCTTGTATTTAAGCATAATCCACCAACTCACTATGTGAAGTCTGAAAAAAAAGAAAAAAGAAAAAAAAGTCCCTCCTCAAAATTTCCCTCATTCTTTTATTATGGCAAGCCACAACTGACTAGCCAATCAATGCATGTGGCTTCTTTTAAAATGAAAGCCAGATTATTTTAGTTTTTTTTGACAAAAGTGCTGCTGCTGCATTTCGTGTGTTTTGAAGTTAAGAAAGTGTTTTTTTTTTTTTTTTTTCACATTTTAAACCAGACACAAGCTGCTCTAACTTGTTTAAATCCCCTAGGCAATTATTCACTACAAAAAACAAATAAGAATATATTAATTATTTGTAGATAACATACAAGGTGATTGATATGAAAGGAGACAAACCTTAGAAATCATGACTGGATTTAATTCTAGCTGATTTTCTTTAAGTTGATCTTGTAGGGCTTTGTGGAATGGATCTTCATTAGAATTAACTTGTGGCACATAACCAAAGACATCCTGTAATAAATTCCAAAATTGCATTTTGTCTCTGCCTTCATCAAGATAAGGAATAAAGACTTCTTTAATGGCTTCAATCATGAATTGCTTTTCATCTTGTTTTTTCAATGCTGGATGGAAAAGGGAGAACAAATAATACATCAATTGGTTTAACATCACAAGAAAAAAAAACATTCAAACTATTTTTTTATTTAATTATTTATTGTAAATTACTTTCAGCATTTTATAGCGAGTAATGAGACTAGGGTAAGTCAAAAGTTTTGCAATATTTTAGTACATGTTAGTTTGGTTTTCTGGTAAAAATTGGCCATGAGAAATGATATAGAATGCATTTAAGATTGTTGGTATTTGTCCTGAAATCACTTGCAAATTGAACTTTCTGCAATCAAGACCTACAAAGGAGGATTACAAATAATACTACAATGAGTATCTAGTGAAATTACACTCTTTTCTATTTAGGATTTCAAGGAAATAAACAAGGATTAACCAACTGAACCCAAACTCAATACAGACTTGGATTTACCAACAAAGAACTAAACAAAAATAGCGACCAGAATTTTAACACCTATAATCTAAGCTGGTCCTTTCCATTCGCCATCCCTAAAAAAAAAGTTTTGCAATATTTTGGTACTTATTCATTAACAGATAAACTGAACATTAAATCTAAACTAGTATAATTAACTAGTATAAGTAAAGTAAAGTCGTCAGGGGGCCTAAAGTCGGTATCAGCCAATCAGTGAGGGAATCTATCCCCTTTTCACTAGCGCTAGACGAAGGAGATTGTTTTTGCTTCTGAGGTGGAGCACCACACCTACCATCAGCTCCTTACTTTACCACACAGATCCCTGTGCTACTTATACGCTGAGTTGGCGAGGGCCGGTATCGAACAAGGAACCTTGTGGTTTCTAGCCGAACGCTCTACCGACTGAGCTAACCTGACCCTTAAAACTAGTATAATTAACCTTATTTGTTTGTTTATTTGCAAGGAAACGACTAATGAGTAATGATACTAGGGTCAAAAGTTTTGCAATATTTTGGTATGTGCTAGTTTACAGTGTGTTTATCAACAGTAGATATACATATCTTTCTCAAATACAATGGTACTTTGACTTACAAGTGCCCCAACTTACAAGTTTTTTCCAAGTTATGAGCGGTCATTAGGTCAATTTTATGTTTTGTATTGAGAGCTACAATTTGAGGTATGAGTGATCTTTAGATACATTTATCTTAATAAGTTTACTAAAAACAAAAACATTTCAATCTTCATTGTCAAGTTGTGCTAACAACACAAATTACCATAACTCTCTCTCGCCACCAGTCCTATTGGTCATTGCTCCTGGCATGTCTTCAGCTGAGCATCCATTATTTTTTAATTATTTTTTAAAATTGATTTTTAAATATATCATATATACCCTAATTATATTTTAAGAGATTTCAGGACTCTTAATATTTTCCGGTGGTAAGCAAGTAATTTTGGATGAAAAAAGATGCGAACAACAATTGAAAAACAAAGAAACATATATTCAAAAGGTACAAAAAGGGGTGATTGCAAATTTGTGGCATTTACTAACCAGACTTATCTTGCTGAGGGTAAAGGTTGCGCTGGATGAAACCACTCGCTGGTTGATAAGGTAAAGGTGGGCGATGGAATTATTATTCCACTCACTGGTTGACTGTCAACACGATAAGTGCTGAGAGTGAAGGTGAAGGTAAAGGGAGTACTTGAAAAATGCGACTCGCCTGGTTGAGTGCCCGTCGATAAATGCCTTTCGTCAAGGGGTTTAATTTAGGTGTCAATATTGTATATTGGCGATTCACCCTCTGGTGCCAGGGGCAGATAATTCAACTATAATTTTCTGATAATTTTTCATTTAGCTTTTATTATGGAAAATGAGGAGTAAAAAGTTTTTAACACTCTCTTGGACAAAAATAGAGTTCAAATTTTATTAAGCTTTGGTCTTTGCTGGTCTCCATCAGTTTTTTTCATAAAAAGATGAGCACTCGGTCATTGTACAAACAAACATACAGAATCTTTCTTTTATGTAAATAGATTTCCTTTGATGGTTGGTTAGTTGTTTTGTTTTACAGCATATCAACCTCTTTTTCTGGTTATTTAATGCTGTATCAAGTCATCTTGATATTCGGTTTCTTACAGTATCTGCTGTTTGCTTAAATGGTCACCCATCTAAGTATTAAACAGACTCATGGCCGCTTAACTTTAGTGATCTAGCGGGAACTGGTGTTTTCAACATGACTTGATTTGATTTGGTTTGGTTTGGTTTGTTTTGTTTTGTTTTACGGCATATCAACCTCAGTGGGTCATTTAATGCCAACAAAGTTTTGAAATAAATTCATTCTTAATGGATACTCAGTTTTTTACAAACAGATTTTACTATTTAACCCATAGATGGACCCTAACAGGTACAACCATTCTGGGCCAGAGTGGACCAGGGAGCAATGGTGATGAAGGGGTGTTCCACATTCCCTAAACCTCCAGAACTGGAACCTCACCATCAGATAGAGCTTAACGTTATTCCCAGGACATGAAGAACCTCAGCCACCACTTTCTAGCACCCATATGATAAAATGGGTTGGGGGTTGTCATAAGGGCAATAGGGTTGGGGTAATCATATAGATGCTAGGGCTTGACGTGACCAGCCATTTTCATTTGAGGAATTATGATAAATTAGAGTGCAAATACGTAACTTGCATTATTAAGTTGTGAATTGGCATAGAAATTTCTTTGTGGAGAGCATATGGGGTAGGATAATGCTTTGGGGTATTTCATTGTTAAAAGGTAGCTGCATATTCTGTTTGCATGTTCTTTATTTTTTTTTTTGCTTTATACCCCCTCTCATTTGGTGGTTGTGCTGAAATGGAAGAATTTAAAGAACGAAAGAGACAGAGACAGAAGGTGTTTTATAATTTAGGTTTTATTGACCGGCCATAGTCGCCTGTGGCAAAGGAATATCCCCCTGGCTAGTAGGAGTGACCAGACCCAGTTATGGCCTAAACTCGAAATGGCCGAGATATTCTTTTTGGGGTCGGGGTACAGTCCTTTTTGTCAGACATGTGTGGAGGGTTCTTCCAATGAGGGCCCCATGGAAGTTGTTTATTTTTTTATTTTAATTTTATTTTAGTTTCATTTAATCCCCACAAGCATTTTAACACTTAACAAAAATCTCACCATGATATATATATTTTTTTTTTGTATTGTTATATAAGTATAACTATTAAAAAAATAAAAATCAACCATTATTGTATTACATGTTTGATCTCTTGCCGGGTGCCCCACATAAAAAATGACCTTGTGTTAATCGAACCTGGTGGGAGGCTAGGAGAATATTTCTTTTGTATACTTCATTAGGTTTCTAAATTGTAAACTGACATTAGCTCAAATAACTTTTTTTTAATAATAAAGATAAAAGAAATAAAAAAAACTTACTGAATTCTTCTAATCTGTAAATTTCTGTTTTATTTTTTTTCAATGCTGTTAATACAGATATTAAAAAACTCAAGTTTTGCACTTGGAATTTTACTTTTTGGGGAAGCTGAAAAGGTTAAACATATGTAAAAATAATGAGTATACATTTAGGAATTACATTTTTTTTTGCATGTATAAAATATTAATAGAAATAATAATAATATAATATATAATAATAATGATGATATAATATATAATAATAATAATATAATATATAACAATATATATAGTATATATAATCATACAATAATAATATATATATATATATATATATATATATATATAATAATAATAATGATATACAATAATATATATGATATATATATATATATATATATATATATATAGATATACAATATATATATGATATATATATATAATAATAATGATATACAATAATATATATGATATATATATATAATATAATGATATACAATAATATATATGATATATATATATAATAATAATGATATACAATAATATATGATATAATATATATAATAATAATGATATAATAATATATATGAATATATATATATATAATAATAATTATATAATATATATTATATAATAATATAATTATACAATAATGATAGTAATGATGATAATATAACAATAATAATGATAATATAACATATTATAATAATAATATAATATATGCAATAATGATGCTGGTGTGAAAAACTTGTTATAATAACAAATATATACATATACATATATATATATGATATTGATGATATATATAATTATATAATGATAATAATATATAATATAATCATATAATAATATATAGAGTGTATGGTGACCGAGGTGAGACAATAAACCATGTATTAAGTGAATGCAGCACACTAACAAAACGAGAATACAAGGCAAGGCATGACTGGGTTGGAAAGGTGGTCCACTAGAATTGTGCAAAAAAGCTAAATTTTAACCATACAACAAAATGGTATATGCATAAACCAGAAACTGTTCTTGAGAATGAAACAAACAAAATTCTTTGCATATGTCACAAGTTCATCTAATTTCACACAGCTAATTTCATTTAATTGCCTGAGCTAGATAAGTCCTTATACATAACTAAATAATAATTAATATTAATTGTTTAAACAAAACAAATTGGTTTATTGTTAGAATTCTTACCCAAGTTTGAAAAAGTTTGATGAACATTACAAGCTTATTAGCCAGAAGTTCATATTGTTCAAATCCATACATAAAGCAATGTATCTGTGCAATCCGTTGATATCTGGTGTTAGCAAAGAGAAAGGTCGTAGAAGAAGCTGTGAAGAGACAGAACATAAAACTAGTTTTATATTCAAACAATTTTGACTAAACAAAACAAAATCCTTATTATTTTCAAGTTTATTAAATTTTTACTTTCAAGTTTTCTAACAATTCTTTTGATATTACAATCTTGAAAAGCATTAATGATTTATCCAAAAGAGCCATTATTGGCAGACCAAGTACTTTTGGTTCTTATCCAAACCATTATCAAGGTGTATATCTGTCTATCAATATTAGAACTGTTTAATGTTTAACTAAACTATTGTTTTGTTTTTGTCACCAAGGTGATGCTAATGGGTGGATTTTTACACTATGCTTAGTAGGTAAATATGGTTGTTATATCCTAAGATCATCGCCAAAAATTTGTTAAATCCCGAGATGTAGGAATAACAAATGATAATAAAAACAGTGAAATATGTTTAACATATAACAATATTTGTTTTATTTATTCTCACTGACAGGGAATACAATGGGATTGTTTTGGATAGAATTCAACTGTGTGTATCATGTGTGTGGTCACACATGGGGCCAGTCTTTGTCTGCCTGACTCTCTACTTGTCAGTTTTCTGTCTCACTGCTAGTCAGTGAGTATATCCGGTGTAGAATCGTTAGGGGAGACAACTCTCCCTGTAATGAGTTCATTTAAAGTTTTTGTAAGTTGGTAAATAGGAGTATTGATTTGGGATATTATTGGACGAAAGTGGGGAATTAGGTTTGTGGATCTTTACAGTTCCATATGAATATCCGGGTTTAATAATTCTTTGCAGTTTTATACTATCACAATCAAAATTATTAGTAATAAGTTTGTTTACTTGTGTCTTGAGTTGGTTCATAGAATTTTTATTTAATTTTTGCAATTTAGTTTGGTCATCAAGAATTGTTTGTAATTTTAATAGTACTCTGTTTTATTAAGTACAACAAATATGTTGGTTTTGTCAGCTTTTTTTAATGATTATATCTGGGTGGTTGTGTAATTGTTTTATAGCACTTTTTAAATTACTATTTAAAATAGTAATTCATTACAACATAAAGTCTTATTGACTTAACAAACATCAGTGATTCTTTTGTTATTGATTTAAAATGAAATGATGAAAAATTAATTGAGTGATTAAATTCTGGAAGAAAGAAACTTAAAAATAAAAACTTTTTGAATTAAAACTGAAATTAAGAATCAGATAAAATTTAGAGAATTATTTATTTTTTCAAAACTTACCTTATCCAAAAATAGTGTGCAGTACTTACCCTGAAATTTTCTGGAATATCTTGATAACTGGCTTCTGTTGTATTGAGGGTCATAAAACATCCATAACTTGCATAGGATTGTAGGAACTGGCCATCAAATTTGATATTACCAATATAGATTCGATTATATAAAGTTTTATTTTGCATTTGATTGAAATCTATGTCAGTCTTCATATTGAGGCGTTTCACTTTTTCTGAACATGAAAAACAAAACAAAACAAAAAAACCAACCTTTATAGAGATAAAGTAAAATAATTGTCAATGATGATCTGAAATATGATTGTAAAAAATCTGGTTGAATTATTTGATACTAATTGTCTGTTGGGTAATAGAATAAGTATAAAAATATCTAAGGTAGGGTTGTTCTCCTTGATCCATGAGCCTCTCTTTCAACCAACCAATCACAGCAATCTTTAGTGGTAAAACCGAAGATAGCAATTCTTCCTTTTCTGAACCATTACTCACAGAAGTTGGACAAGAATTAACAGTGTCTCATATATTCATAAGTGTGGTGAACCAGAGAGCCGTAGTTTGGTACTTTGATTATTCACCTACCTCTAAGACTTTCAGTTAAGTCGACTGTATTATATTTATATAATTATCATTCCTGCAGACAAAACCTTCGTTTTCAAGTAATTCAATTATAATTTCTTTTGTGTATGATAATACAAGTTGTTTGAAATTCCATGTCGAGTTCATGCATCTTCTCTTTTTAACTCCTGTCTGCCTAACACTCATGGTGTGAATCACCATAGAATATCAGAAATTTTCAATTGGTAAGAAAAATATTTAGCCATCAAATTTTGATTGAAGTCAGATTTTATGATAAATTTCAAACAACCAAATTCACTTTATGACTTAAAGTCAAAATGTTTCTTCCAGAAATATCTTTCGGGAATAGTGGAATTCTTCTCTTGTAGTCAAAAAGTGCTTCTTCTGGAATTCTTTCGGGAATAGTGGAATTCTTCTCTTGTAGTCAAAAAGTGCTTCTTTCGGGAATAGTGGAATTCTTCTCTGTAGTCAAAAAGTGCTTCTTTCGGGAATATAATAGTGGAATTCTTCTTTTGTAGTCAAAAAGTGCTTCTTCTGGAATATCTTTCGGGAACAGTGGAATTCTTCTCTTGTAGTCAAAAAGTGCTTCTTTCGGGAATATCTTTCGGGAATATCTTTTGGGAATAGTGGAATTCTTCTCTTGTCGTCAAAAAGTGCTTCTTCCGGGAATATCTTTTGGGAATAGTGAAATTCTTCTCTTGTAGTCAAAAAGTGCTTCTTCCAGGAATATCTCCTGAAGAAAGTTGAATTATTCTATTCACTTTATGACTTAGAATAATTATTTGTGTATAACATGCACCCTTAACTTTTATGAAATTGTAGTGGACACAGTCTTTATCCCCCTCCTCCCAATGAAAGTGACATAAGATCGCCTGTGCTTTGCACAGTGTAAAACTGTTAGATTCTTGAGCACCAGAATTTGCATGAAAACTTTAAGAACTGAAATAAAACAGGCTGGATTTTTCAGGGGAGGGGCAGTTGAAAAACTAGTGTGTTACAATTCATGAGAGATCATGAATTGTGAACATACCCTGTAGCTAGAATTTAAATTGAGGTCTGTTGATTTAGAATCAGGGAGTCCCCATGGAAAACTACTGGGGACTGTTGGTAACACTTGACTCTTAGAGACACGTGAACACGCGCCATGACAGACATGTAATAGCTTAGATTAGATGTGACCTAGCTTTGTAAGGAGAAAGATGTGATTGTCTTCTCTCTGGGGTCCAATCTCAATCCCCATGGTGGAATTAAATCATGGGCTCATAAATAATAAAACTTGATGAAGTAAAAACCAAGTTTTGTTAGTTTATTAAATGTAAAAACAAGCAATGCCCAACCAGCCAGCCCAAGAAGAATTAGCAAAGAAGATTGAAGAACAGAAGATAGAAGTCAACTAGACAAGAACATGGCGACCGAAATAAAAGCAATCAGCAGAAGCAGAAGTAATGAAGCAAGTAAGACTATCTCCTTTCTAATCTAAGTCTCTGTCTCTATCACGCAAGATGAACACTCTCCATGATACACCAGAGTTGTTGGCATCCTTCCGTCTATTAAAGATGATGGTGTAGTGTCCACTTTCTGTTATCTGCAATTGCGTGAGTGGCTGAACAGATCAATTTTTGAATGGCAATCTCTGGTGCAGTGACTGCAAACAAACAGTGATGCTTGCTGGAGTTGCTGTTGTCTCTCCTTCCTTTTGACTCTTTTCTGCGGCGGCTTCTTTTCCTCTTGTTTGACGAGGAGGTGCCATATCGCATGGTCTTCTGCACAAGCCTCCCATGTGTTGGTGTTGATGTGGCATGTCTTCATGTTCCTCTTGCAAACATCTTTAAAGCGCAGGCGTGGTCTCCCTACCGGTCGGGTGCCCTCTACTAATTCACCATACAGTAGGTCTTTGGGGATGTGGACAAAGGCCGCATCCCAAAACATTCTCTCCACGATTATATACACCAGATTAAAAAGGGGTATATAACAAATGTTTGATGGAGCTAGTGGAAGGCGTTCAATGATATAGACAATTAGGATTACTTTTCAGTGACAGGCATTTCTAACAAAATAGATATTGTTATCCCTCAGAAATTGTGTGGAAAAAAATATTCTTGTGTATAATACACAATGAGTTTTTAGAATTTATAGCAACTAAATTTAAGCATTTGTCCAATATTTTATTGGTTTGCACTGACTAAAAATAAAAATTCATTTAGTTTATTATATTTTGAAAAACAGACTTTACATAGTATGTAAAACAGCTGCATGAGCATGTTCATGCAAAAAATGCAACAAGTTTACGGTAAAAATAAGCTCACATTACTAATAAATTTCAGAACATATCTGGTCAGAGTCAACCTAAGAATAATGGCAATGAAGGAGTACTCCACACTCCCCAGGACCCAGAACTAGAACCTAAGATGCAGATTAGTGGCATCCTAGGATGATCCTTTTTTGTGTGTGGGGGTGGGGTCTCTGCAGGGGATAAAGTCGCTGTATTATAAGTCCTGTCAATTGGACATGAAATCTTTTAGGTTATTCAATATCATACATTATTAGTATTTGTAAAGTTAGGGAAGTGGCCTATTGTCGATATCAGCCAGACAGCAAGAGAGTCTCTCCCCTTTTCACTAATGCTAGACATAGGAGATTGTTTTTGCTGAGGTTAGCTCCCCACTTTACCACACAGATCAGATTACCCAATCTGTGCTAATCATACACTGAGTTGGCGGGGACCGGTATCGAACCAGGAACCTTCCGATTCCTACCTGGGTGCTCTACCGACTGGTTGCATCAGAACAGAAAGTGATATTAGCTTTCAAAATAAGTTCTGCCCTGTTGAGGTGTAAGACCACCCATAATGGGGGGGGGGGGGGTCACAAAAATGGATGATGGTGAAAAAGTGGATGGTGGTGAAAAAGCTTACCATAAGCAATCGGTGGTGGCTTCTTATTTGGGAAAAATTCTGAGTCTGAGGTTGTGCCAGTTTCATAAATTGAAGATCTTCTTTGTGTCTTCTCAGAAACCCATTCATCTTCAAAGAATGTCACTAATCCTTTGTCCTGTTGAAAGAATAGAAAGGAAATCATTTTACATATTGTTTTTTCTTGTTTCATTGAACTTTTATCACATTCTGATTAAGTTATTTCTTAGCTCATTTTACTTAAAAATTTGAATTCAAAACATAAAAGCAATTACACTCTTTAGGAATTATCTGTAATAACTTATCAAACTGAATGGAAATAAATTGTGGTTGATTGTGCTTAAGGATGGAATCCTGGTGACTGAGTAGTCTATGTCTTGCAACTCCATTTTTGCCCTTACTTGGGATAGACAGGCGGTTGGAGAGGTTCTATCCATTCAATCAGTTGCTCATGTCAAGTCCTAATATCCTTGGTAAAGGTATGTTGTATACCCTTTCTTACTTCTTACTTCTGGTCGCATTTTCTTCTGGCCGGCTTTGCTATTCTGATCGTCTATCTTGGTCTGGTCTCTTCTAAGGTCTGGACTTTCTTGGGGACTTCGGGTCTGGTTTCTGTTAGGGATTTCTCCTTATCAGAAGCCCTGTGTCATTGTTAGTTTTTAGGTAATAAACACAAGACTTCGATTTACTTTGATGTTACTTTATTTTCAATCCCCAGCCCAGACATCTGCGCAAGTGAGACTTACATCCTATGAGCTCGGCTCCTACTTTCTAACTGGCTGAAACTTACTTACTATCTAAACCAGAAGAGAGGGTCCTCTCTACCGGTTCTCACAGTATCCACCGGAAGGTTAGGACTGAGGTCAAGCCTTGTCACTCATCCTTCAAGGCCGTGGGCTGTAGCTTATAACGGCCATTTTGATTTCTACACTATTGCCATAAATATTAGGTATTTAATAATTATGTAACAGGTATACATCCAACTATTCTCCCTCCAGCTAAGGGTAAAATAGTAGGGGTTGGTAAAAAAAAAAAGGAAAAAGTCATACTACTTCTGTCTCATAATAGTTGTTACAGTGAGTGAATAAAATAGATATGCAAACTATTAGGGCTACCTGGTGTTGCCCCAGTAGAGTGAATAACATCACATATAACAGTATAGTTTTTTTTTTTAAGTTAACTTACATTATATCCATGTGGAACAGTTCTTTGTCTATTCAAAGGTGCCATGATGTCCTCAGATGTAGGTTCTTTCTCCAGTGAGTGCAGTGTAGTGAGGGAGTTTCTTCTTATCAGTGTACCACTTTGGGATGGGGAAGGTTTCTGGAAAAAAAAATAACCAAAAAAGAATAATTAAATGACAGATATACCCCAATATAAATGAAAAAAAAAATCAGGATTTTTTGAATCAGAGAAAGAATCAATGAATTAAATTTAATCAGGCATTAATCTATTTGATTGAAATATTTGTTTGTATTATTTGGTCTATTATCCTCATCTTTATTGTTAACTACACAATGTTTCGGCTGATGTGTCCTCTGGCCTTTGTCAGGTATTTCTTGTCAGACTCGGGAACCTTCTCTTCGAAGTTGGCCAAAATGTTGTGTAAATAAAAAAGATGAGGATAATAATCCAAATAATCCAAATCATCAAGCTTCATCTAAAAAATTCAGAAGAAATATTTTGTTATTTGGAAAATAATGGCTGATTTTATATCTAAATGTGTAATATGCATAAAAATATATGAATAGACAAATTAATGATATGCAGATTTTTTAAATTTTTTTTATTAAGCCAATGAATCATTATTGTAAAAGGTGTAGAGTATAAAAGTGCAAAACTCACATCTATTCAGTGGATTTAACAGACTGTTCTTTTTTATTCCCAAAAACTGAACTTTTGCCAGAAGTGGAATTGTGGGTGATTTTATTTTTGTATTTTATCATTTGTTTTATTTTTTTTATTCTAAAATTTATCCCTTTATTATTTCCCACATTGAAAAACTTATTTACTAGAAGAGCTACCCAGCATTGCTTGGGATTTAAAAAAGTTAAAAATAAATCTCTTATCTATATTTGTATATAGATTAATAAAAATGATTTTTCTATATATTTGTTTTATTATCTTTTATTCTTTATATATTCTTGTTTTTAAGGTGTTTATTTTTTCTTCTTTTGTATTTTTGATTTTTATTTGCTTTTTTATTATGTTTTATCTTTTGTTTATTTGTTTATAGTCTTTAATCATTTTTAAAATTATTTTTTAATGTATCATTAATTTATACTCCTTATTATATTTTTATTTAGCTTTTCTTATGGACAGAGGTAAAAAGTTTTTTAATCCCCTCTCACAAAAATAGGATGTAGATTTTATTGAACTTTTGTCTTTTGTGGTCTCTACCAATTTTCCTTTATAAAAATGATGTGCGCTTAGTTGTTCTACCAACAAACATACAGGCAGACAAACATACACAATCTTATATATATATATATATATATATATATATATATATATATATATATATATATATATTATATATATATATATATATATATAGTATCCAATTGCCACTTTAACTTTTCCATCGCAGTGGCATAGTAAATAATCAAAAGTGCTCAATATATTAAAAATACAGAGCAGTAATAATACTACTAATATTATTATTAGAGGAAAAATAAAGGGTCTACCATGGTTTCAATCTAATTTCAAATCATTTCAATTTGATTGAAACTATGGTAGACCCTTTATTTTTCCTCTAATAATAATATTATTAGTATTATATATATATATATATATATATATATATATATATATAAAATGATAAAGAGGCAATGTAACGAAATGTTTTAAACATCGATTATTAAATTCATCCCAATTTCGAATACTTGTTTTTTCAAATTTTCTTTATATAATATATATATATATTAAATGAAGAAAAAACTCTAAACTTGCTTCATTACAATAATTGCTTCATTACAATAAAATTATTGTAATGAAGCAAGTTTAGAGTTTTTTCTTCATTTACTAAATATCTTGCTCTGTCATTTTTACTCACTGGTACTAGGCACATTGAGCTCTCCTTATGGTCTACCTGCATCAGCTTGGTTAAACCACACATGGAAAGACCCTAACTACGGAAAAAAACTATATATATATATATATATATATATATATATATATATGTCATATTTCAATGTGTCACTAAAAAACAAAGAATGGTATCATCATATAATCCTGAAAATAAAAAAGATTCTCATGTTTGAAGTATCAATGATTATTTCATCAAATATTTTGAATTACTGTCTGCCTTTCGTACAGCATAGGAAGGTTAGCAATTGACCTAAAATAACTAATGCACAAATCTTCATACCAGATTGTTCTTTTGTTACTTTCCTGTTAAAACACTGAACTAAATAGAAAAAAAGAAATCATATTCCATGATTAGTAATAGCTGATAGTTTTCTAAAGCCTTCATGATTTTGTATACATATAATTGTACCTGTCAACAAATCTTGTACAGTCCTCTGCTCTACCAACTGTGTTATTGCAACTTGTTTCTAATTGAACCTATTTGATTTGGTTTATTTAATGGCAAATCAAACTTTTATGGGTCATTTAAAGCCGTAATTTTAAAAATTATAATCATAACTACTTATATTTTCAACATTCCACTGCAATCATTCTTTTAATTACACTTTTTATTTGTATATAAAAAAAGGTCGTCGGGGTGGCCTAAAGTCGGTATCAGCCAATCTGCGAGGGAGTCTATCCCCTTTTTACTAGCGCTAGACGAAGGAGATTGTTTTTGTATCTGAGGTGGAGCGCCACACCTACCATCAGCTCCATACTTTACCGCAGAGATCTCTGTGCTACACATACGCTGAGTTGGCGAGGGTTGGTATCGAACTAGGAACCTTGTGGTTTCTAGCTGAACGCTCTACTGACTGAGCTAACCTGGCTGTCTGGTATCAAGTATTCCTAGTACTAATAATTTATATACAATTGTATAGTTTCAAGTAACTATTCTTATTTGATAATAATGATAATAATTTTTGTGAACAGTTATTGGGTTTCAAGTATTCCTATCTAATATCAATAATTTAAAAGTAATTATATGGTTTCAAGTAACTAATAATACTTATAATCCTTAGTAAACAATTATAAAATCAAGTAACCATTCTTAATCAGCATACAGTTAAATGGTTTCATGTTTGTTTGTTTGTTTGTTTTGTTTTGTTTTACGGCATATCAACCTCAGTGGGTCATTTAATGCTGATAAAGTTTTGAAATAAATCAATTCTTAATGGATTATACAATTTTTTTATAAATATTTTTCTATTTAACCCATAGATGGTACCCTAAAAGGTCAGAGTGGACCAGGGAGCAATGGTGATGAAAGGGTGTCCACATTCTCCAAAACTGGAACCTCACCATCAGATAGAGTTTAACGTCATTCCCAGCACATGTAGACCCACAGCCACCGCCTTCTAGCACCCATATGATAAAAAGGGGTTGGGGCTTGCCATAAGGGCAATAGGGTTGGGAAAATCATATAGGTGCTAGGGCTTGACGTGACCAGACAAAAATGGTTTCAACTATTCCTATCTAACATTAATAAATCTATTTAATACTAATCATTTGTTTGCACAATTCATGTAGTTTCACATATTCACATCCAATATTAATAATTTTCAAACAGGTTCATTTAACACATAGATGTGACCCTAACAGTTACTACCATTTCAGTTCAGAGTATACTTGAGAGTAATAGCAATGAAAGAGTACTCCACACTCCCCTGAGCTTCAGAAGTGGAGCCTCACCTCTGGATTCAGTTTAGTGTCATCCCTAAAACATACCTTATCCATCTTGGATTGACCTCTCAATCCATACTGTGAATTTTGGGTAGACTGAAGACCTCTTAGAGCTGTCTGTATTTGGTCCAGATATTGGCTCAGGGTACACATTACATCTGCAAGAATTAAACAAGGATTTAGAAAAAAAAAGAAGGAAATTCTGTAAAGAAATCCAATAAGAAACAAGGGAAAGTCATATTGAATATTATCATTTCTTACAGGAGATTCTATCCAACTAAATTCAAAGAGACTTTTGTGGGGATAAAAAAAAAAAAGTGAAAATAAAATTAAAATAAAATAAAACAACAAACTCCCATGGGGCCTTGACCAGAAATACCCTCTGTGCATGTCCGACAAAAAGGACCGACCCCCTGTCCCCAAAAGAATAATTCGGCCATTCGAACTGAGGCCGCAACTGAGTGTGGTCGTTTCCTAGCCAGGGGACATGTCCCCTCGCTACAGATGATTATGCCCTGTTCAATAAAGCCTAAGTCGCAAAACTACCTCTTGCCTTTGTCTCATTCCTTTTTGTTCCTTAAATTTAATTTCAGCTTACCAGCCCACAAAAAGGAAGAAATACTTTTATTGGGGATAAGATACAAGATGAACGAACTAAAACCTAGCCCCATACTTTGTACTTAAGAGATCCAGGAAAAATAGGAAAGTAATAATATCTTTTCTTTAAATCACAAAGTTATTATTCTTTCTCTGAATTTTTGAGTTCAATTGTTGGTTAAAGCTTTAGGGCTAAAAGACCATTACCATCAACCCAGAGTACTTTATATTAAGAATCTTTGTTAGTTTTCTGTCATGATATGAAAGTCTGAGATCTTTGCAGATAGAGACTTTTCTCAATCTTGGAAGCTCTTTAATATATTTATTCATTTCTGTTGGTTGGTTGGATTTTATGGCATCTCAAACCATTGGGTTATTTTATGCCGAAATGTTTATTCTTGATGGGTACTCAATTTTTTTAGAACACATTTTGTTCTATTTAACCCATAGAAGGGACCCTAACAAGTACTACCACTCTGGGTCAGAGTGGATCTGGGAGTAATGGTGATGAAGAGGTATTCCACATTCCCCAAGCTCCAGAACTGGAACCTCACCACTAAATGCAGTTGAACGTCATACATAGGATACTAAGACTCTCAGCCACCACCTTCTAGAACATATGATAAAAAGTGTTGGTGGTTTGCCATAAGAGCAACACAGTCAGGACAGGGTTCCATTCTTAAGCATAACTAATTGCCACCCACAGTCAACAGGTGGCCCCATTGGAGGGGAGGGGTCTTACTTCTCTGCAGAGGTATTCTAAAGCCCCAGTCAACAGGGTGACCTTTTTTCTGTAGATGAAAAATTAGATTTAGTCATATATGTGGGAGGTTGAATTCACAGGAAATATCATTATTATTCAGTCATGACTTATATATTCTTTTTGTATAATTTACTTTCTCAACTTATATTGATTTTATCAATTAACATTTTAAGAAAACAAATGTTGATTCAATGATGTAAATGTTTTTTTTTTTTTTTTGAATGACCAGATGAAAAGATTAGAATTTTGGATGATTAAGATCTCAATGGAATCGTGAGATGATATTCCAAAATCTTTTGTGATGCTCCATCAAATAATGATTTGCACTTTTTTTTGTTAAAAAGGTTTTCCTTCTTTTATAGAATTAATTTTGGCTTGAATGGTGGCCTCTTGTGTATATATATATATATATATATATATATATATATATATATATATATATAATGTATTATTTGAAAGCAATTACAATGCAAGTAAAAAATAAAAACAAAAAGATGTTATTTTTTGTCTTATCGATTTCAAAGTAAAACTTTATCTTCAGAGACGATTTTCGGAAATGGATGCGTTTTTTTTTGTTTTTTTTGGTCATTATTTTTTTTTTATGTTATAAACACGCGTCTCGTGGTGTTCTTTTTTTTAAACGCCACGTGCAAAGTCATGATGGACATTTAGCCATTCATTCAATTTCAATTTTATTTTTTATTATTTTCATATATTTATATATTTATGTATTATTCATTTGATATATGTATAATGAAATGTACATACTATGTACTATATACTGTGAGGAACGTGTATTTTAATTAATTATGTATTCAGTGTTTAGCTCTAATCTATTGTTTATACTAGGACCTAATTTGGCTATTAATAAACTTTCTCTAATTCTGAGATTACCAATGTTTCGTATTACAGTCTCTATCTTAACGGAAAAACTATTGTCTTTATTTTTGCATTTGATTAAATGTTTGTGGAATGAGGATGCACGTGTGTGGATATATATATATATATATATATATATATATATATATATACAAGAATGTACGTGTCACACACTTCTTGAATTTTAATTTTATGCATCTAATAGGTCATTTACAAATGGGAATTGATCCCCTTAAGATAGAGAAATAATTCATAACATCAGGTCTAAGGAAGAGGATTAAAGTTTTAATTATAATGTAAATTATTATATGAGTTTATTTTTTATTTAAAGAAAGATTTAATTTTTTCTCTTTTCTCTTTTGGTTTGGACAATAAAATGTCAATAGTTTTGTTGATTGAAATGTTTTTTTATCACCTTTTGTTAATCTGTTAACATCATCAAAAAGTGCCCAACATCCAGATGTAATCAGACCAATCATGTATTGTTTAATTTGAAAAGATGAAACCAGCTCACCACACTTGATATGAAACAAGCACTGACCAAATGCCTGAGAAATGAAAATCAAAAAAAAAAATTCAGTTAGAATTACAAACTCACAACAACAAGTACAAAAAACAAATCTTATAGGCCAAATATTCAATTTTCATCCAATACAAATTCAAAGATATCTGTTGCCCAAAAAATATTTTTAAATTGAAAAAAAAAAAAAAAAAAAAAAAAAAAAAAAAGAAAAAGAAAAAAAAGAAATTACTGTATATATTGAAGTAAGTGTTATATTGTCAAAGTGGAATGATACACAGAGAAATTGAGTGCTTAATATATTCATTCAGCACCAGTATCCGGTGCTAACGGATACATACAAAAAACAAAGAACAATACTTTACAAACAATTAACAAGACAAACTTACAAGGAATAGAAGATGGTTAAATACGGTATAGTCAAATGAAGTAAGTTCAGTCTGAATATTAAACAGCTTATTAATCCACTGTTGAAGTCCTTAATCATAGACTATTTAAGTATAATGATTATGTTACATACTGAAAGTTTAGGAGGCATTTACAAATCCTGGAAGCAGCACCCTAGAAAAACAACAGTTGTATGGATACTTACCTCCTATCTCACAAACTATCAAAGTAAGATGGACAAGACATACTGAGCACTGCTGGAGATGTAAGGAATAAAATCATAAGCAATATTCTTCAATGGACTCCTACATATGGACACACCAGTGTTGGCCAACCAGCAAAAACATACATTTATCAGCTCTCTAAAGACACTGGATGCTGTCTAGATGACTACTAATGCTAATATTGGTCCTTGGTGAGTGGAGATTCAACTAAATATTTTCCCTATCACCAAACATTCCAATAATAGTAAAAAAACATCTTAGTTTTTTAGGAAATGCTGTTGCATAAAGTTGTTATCAGAGTTATATCAGTGAAAAGATGGTGGTTCAGAGCTTCATCATTCTCTGATAGGGTTTGCCTGGTGAGAGGAGTATGATGTTTAAAGACCTGAAACTCCCCGGTGACCCAAGGAATGACATCACAACGCCCTCCAAAATGTAGTAAGAAGCATATATTTAAAGATTAACTTTTTAGTTAATTTCTTTCCTTCAATCTCCTATCTTATACATGTACCGAGCAAGTTTCTGTGTGGCTGTTATGTATCCCTGGGCCAATATATAAGAATTTGTGAACTATTTGTAAAATACACAGAGCGAATCTGGAAAGGAGGTGGATTAATAACATGTCTACTGGTTGAACAGATATAATGTTACAAAAACCGAAATCTGGAAAGGATACTGGTGTAACATCACTAATGACCTCCTTTAGTGCATTTCGGAGATGTTTAACAAGACTAACTTATTTGAATATTTCTTCATTGACTTATATTGAGAATTCTGAGGTATGGGGGTTATCGTCCTTGTCTACGAGCCTCTGTTTCGAAACAACCAATCACAGGCTAGAATACTTTAGTGGAAAACCCAAAGTGGGAAATTCTTCCTTTTTCTGCTCGACCAGCATCGAAGACGGACCACAAATTGAACGTCTCTCATATCCAGCATTACAACAGATAAGCCGTAGCAGGGGATCCAATAATTCACCCTACCTCAGGAGTCAGCTAAGTTTTTTACAAATTATATACATTTGTGCAGACGCACTAAAAGTTTGCAACCTTATTGTTATATATACATATTCTATAATACAAGTCTTTTATTCATATTTCAAGTTGTTCGTTTTATTCTTAACTCTTGACCTGTCTGTCACCATTCGTGGTTAAAACTTTATACTTACTCTGGAGAATTCCTTAATAGTTTCTGTTTTGCCAACTGATGATGGTCCAACAATAGTGCCACATTGGTAATTTTTCAGACTATGAGTGAGAGAAAGCATTGCTTTTTCTGTCAGTGGAGTGTTCAAGAATACAGAGCTTGGACCCAGATATTCATATTCATAGGGGAATTCTTACTGCCATTTGGTGAATTATACAATTTGTCATCTTATATAATGTTTTCACTGTTGTCTTTGTTCTTGTCATGTTGGGAACACCTAAATGAAAAAACACAGATGGTAAATCAATTAAAAAAAAAGACAGATTTTTTTTCTTAGTTAATTGTGCTTAATAATGATTTTTAAAATTGATTACAAATTGTGAAAATAATTTTTCCTATTTAAAGTAATAATACAACTTTTTAATTAGTTTCATAGTTTATCCATTTAAATTGTCATTATTACAATGGAAAGGATTCAAATGTTGAATTATAAGGAACAGTTTTTAATTATTTTATTAATAATAATATTGAATATTTAAAAAAGATATATAAAAAAATATCTAATACAGGTTTATTCTTTATTCTATGTATTAACAATTTTGGGTATTGTGATGTAAACAGTGACATAGTTTCAGTTATAGACAGATAGACACCAAATCTCTTATTAATAGATAATTTTAAATAAAAGTGATTCTTATTTTTTTTTTAATCCTTAAATCCTTTTTTTTATCAAACAGTATTAGAATCAAAGATTTGGAGCAAATATCTTTGAAAGAATAAGAAAAAAAAGATAATTTACCACTATTTACTGGATCAAGATTGGGAAGCATTTCTTGTTCAGTTTCAGCTCGAAGTATTGCCTTGTAATTAACATTGTATTTTAAAGCCGTTGCCACTCAAAGCTACGAAGACTAGCTGATTCATCCTTTAATAGAACTGTAAAAGATAAAACAAACAAAAACAGAAATGTATCCTAGCGAATTCACAAACATTAATTCATAAAATCAGTTAAATTGTATTTGCTTTTACAAAAGGTACAAATATTACAAATTTTAATCAATTAGCAATGGCACTGCATACAAAAATTTGTCTCGATTTTTTTGCTGTGGATATGAGCTAACATCTTAGCATAATTAAAATGATGATTCATTTCAAATATGTGTTGTGTAAAAATATCTGAGGTAGGGGTTATCGTCCTTGTTCAACGAACCTCCCTATCAACCAACCAATCACGGGCCAGCATTCTATGGCGGCAAAGCCAAAGAGGCAAATACTTTCTCTTTCTGATCCACCAGCACGGGAGTCAGACGACAAAAAAGGGCGTCTCTTATATCCAGCGGAACAACCAGATAGCCGTAGCTAAGGATCTCTGATAACTCACCCTACCTCAGGATTTCAGCTAAGTGGACTATTATTCTATATAACATTTCCGCAGACAAACTAAAGTTTGCAACAATTTATGTTATGTATGTCTGTAATACATGTCTTTATTCCAATTCTAAGTTTTGTTGTGTTGTGTTTTACTTCTTTAACTCTAACTTGTCTGTCACCACTCGTGGTCTAAGTCACCACAGTTGGAGAATGGCGTTGTTTAAATTTCCAAGTTTAACGTTCCTCTGGTGCTCATGTTGGTGAGACTTCTAGAAACCTTAAGAAACATATTTATACATACCATTGGATTTATTTCGATATTTTTCCACCTGCATTATATATATACATACATACACCAGTGTGAGAGAGAGAGAGAGAGAGAGAGAGAGAGAGAGACATACATACACCAGTGTGTGTAAGAGAGAGAGAGAGAGGAGAGACATACATACACCAGTGTGTGTAAGAAAGAGAGAGAGACACACACACACTCAAATTTTGTATCCTTTCAGCAAATTGTACAATTGCTTTAACAAAAATTGAATACCAAAAAAAATATCTCAAGAGTATTCTTATCTACAGTTATGTAACAAATTGAACCTGTGAATGTTGTGAAAGTGAATTGTTATGATTGTTTTTACCTTGAGTCAAGTCCCTTAAATTGATCCAGAGAACTATGAGTGAATTGTGGATATAATATTTTTGATCTTCCATGCTTAAGGATGCAGAGATGGAATGTTTTCTTGGGAGTCGAGTCAAAGTAGAAATTTGTTTTTGAATATCGGATCTAAAACAAAATCAAAATCAAAATTATTTCTGACATGTGAGTTTAAAAACAACATCAATGAAAATAGAACAAATAATTTTATTATTTGTTTGATTAAAAAGAAGTTATCATAATTAGAGATATTATTTCAGCTCACATTATCTTTAAGGACAAAAGTGAAGAGAGAGACAATTGTTACATAATAAGATTGGGAGTAAAATAAACAAATCAATCTGACAGTACAATGTGGGAAAATATAGAAAAACACAAAGTCTTCCAAAAGATGAATATTTATTATTTATTTGGTAATGTCGATGCTATAATGTTTTAGTTTATGTAATCTTGTTCAGGAGAGTGGTGAGATCAGTACTTATCACCCAAATACCAGGAACTTAACTTCTCCCACACAAGATTTCACCACTGTCCTGAAGAAGGCTGCAAAAACTGAAATGTTATAGCATCGACATTACCATCAAGAATAAATATTCATTCTATGGAACATTTTGTGTTTTTCTATCTCTTTCCACATAAGATTGGCAAAGATATTCTTGGATAATTTAAAACAGATGTGAAAAACCATTTGATCAACTCAGTAAGAGTGACAGATGAAGGTCATTTGAGGGTTATTTCCTATAAGTCTAACATAATCAAAGGGGAACCACTCTTGACTGATAAATTATCTATTTATTTTCCCATTAAATTAACCTTAAACTCTAACCCTAAACCCGTCTTCTTTTTTCCTAGTAAATAAATAAATAAATAAATAATTTATCAGTCAAGAGTGGGGTTTTTTTGATCCTGTTAGATTTATAGGAAATAACCCATTTGAGAATATGGATTTTCATTGGATTAGAAAGTCATGTGATCAAACAACACTGAAAAGTTAGAAAGAAATTTCAGTCAGTTATAAATCGCTGAGGCCATTGGTTACAATTCCAATATGCTCTTGATCACCGATTCCCTGTAGGTCGCAATGGGTAAAAGAAGTTGTAAAAGAAATAAAATATGTGCACATAAAAATGTGGTCTTGTTATTCTGGCTGAGAAGAAAATAAAACAACGAATGATGTTGAGAAGTGACACAAGAACAAATAAGATGGCAATATGGCAGATGAGAATAGACACAGAAGTGACAGGCAGAGAGACACCTAGATGGGAAGAACACAATGAACAAGTGAGGAGATGGACATTGGGTGTTTATTTTTAAAGTGAGGCCTATCCAAAAAAAATAACAATAATGAAGGTAAATATAAAGTTGGATATTATTGCAAGTCTTCATCTTCTGAAATTCTTTTAATCGGGTTGTATCTCTTAATTTCAGGTTGGACATCTTCATCAGGGTTGTCTGCTTTTATGCATTCTACAGGGTGTCCACAAAGTCTGGGTACATGGAGATTTCACTATTGTATTTATTTATGTTATTTTTCCGAGAAGGCAGATATGGTAATTTAGCAGTAAATAAAATCATAACATAAATAATTAAATATAAGAAATAATAATTTAACTTTTTTTACTTTTGTTTAAATTAAATAAAAAAAATACTTTACTTTTCTTAATTTATTTATGTTATTTTTTCCACCCAGATCGAATGATGACTCTGTCTAAAGAAGAAAGAATCGAGTTAGTACTCTTAAGTGGACGAGAGGGATGGTCTTATCACAAAATTGCAGAAGAATTTAACCTTCAACACCCTTATAAGCAACCTATTTATTTTACTGCCATCGGGAAATTGATCAAAAAGTTTAAAGACTTATGTAGACTTATTTAATCGGGTTCACCTGAATTTTGCAAGGTGCATCAAGTTATGCATTGAAAATTATGGAAATCATATTGAAAATATTATTATTAACATTATAATTAAATAAAATTGTTTTGTTTTAAAAGTATGTGTTAATCCCCATGTACCCAGACTTTGTGGACACCTGTATAATTGCTAATTCTTTTAATCAAGAAATACACAGAGACATTTTCTGGTGTGACCAGCCGATTGATTGTATGGGGCCTCTCCAAGCACATGTCTAGCCTAAGTAAGGGGCAAAATGGAGTATTGCATGTCATGGACTGCTCAGTCACCAGGATTCCATCCTTAAGAGTCACAAGTCCCCACTCACAGCCAACAGGTGGTCCCATTAGGGGGTCTTACCCCTCTGCAGAGGTGTAGTCGTGTATTCTACAGCCCTAGCTGACAGTGCGAAGATGAACTTGGGGTTAAGACTTGTCTATCAAATTCTCAGTGAGTTTCCTTGTAAATTTCCAGTTACTGTTAATTTCAAAATCTATACTACACTTTCTAACAAAAATGATGAGGAACACATATATATAAAAACAAAATATATTTTATTCTTTGATGGTGACACTTGTGTTGGATCAGGAGAGCCATCAGAGAGAGGTTGCACATACAAAGGAGCTGTCGGGAATTTGAACAGCGAGTAATAACTGAATTTAAACCAACATTCTAGACTTTATATAGTCTTAAAACTCCCACATGGCCACACCTCCTTGACCGTGACACTTATGCAGACACATTTCTTTGCTAATGTAGCTTGTTTTTTTTTGGCCCCGGTTACACCTATGCATTTCCTGTATTTATCTTTGGCCATGGGTCACACCCACGCATTTCTGGTGTTTATCCTTGGCAATGGGTCACACCCACACATTTCCTGTGTTTATGCATTGATTATTATACCTGTCTTCCGGTAGTCACTTTGTTGACTTTCAGGGTCACTTTTCAGTCAAGGTAATATATTACAAATTGGCACTATAAAAAAAAATGACAAACTGAATGAAAAGTTACAAAAATGGCAAACCTACTTCATCTTCTTCATAGCAGGACGATTTTTATTTTCAAGACATTTTGCCATTTGTTTTTCCCAAGTGATTGCTTCTGCAAGTCTAAGACATTCAACAGGAAATTCTTTAATCCATTGGCTAAATGTCATTCCACTTTCTTCTTTAGTGATATTACTGGGTTGGATAATGCCGGCATCTTAAAAGATAATAATAATAATAATAATAATAATAATATAATAGACTGAAAAAAAAAGAATACACTGAAGTTGACTATACAGGATGAGCACAAAAGAAAACAAAAAAACCCTCCTTGATTTTAAGTAGTCATAACATCAAAACTTACTGAAATATCTTATTATAATGGAGATTGTGGGTTAGTCTGTCTGTAACCGAAAACTATATTACTACTCAAGTCACAATTCCCTTTGTTATTTACATGACATTCTGCATGATTTTATTTTTATTTAAATCTCAATTATTAATAAAATTGTTTTACATCATTAAGACTGTTGACCATATATACATACTAATAACATGCAATTGTATTTATATATACAACAAAATAGCAGGTTACAGTGTGAATGGGAAGGCTAATTTGCATATTGATATTAAAAATTTGATTTTAAAAAATATATGCTTAGTATTATTGATTTCTAATTGTTTGGTTTTATCTTATTATGAGCAAAAATCTCAGGATAAATCTTAAAAGAAATCCATTAACAAGAAGAAATAACTGTAATTTTATTGTTTACTTCCTATTTTAACTAAATAGTTAAATTAGGAAAATTTACCAATGAAAGGCGGGAGTAACGGAAAATGATGGAAGAGTTAGTTTCAAAGTTATTCTATTTTTCAATCATACCCCCCTCTGTTCCAAATCTTTTTATCTGCATTCTTATTCAGTTTCATTAGCCTTTCTAATTTAACATGATATTTTATTATATTAAAACTTAAATACTTGCACCGGAGGGTGCATATATTTGCTAGTGCTTATAAAAATGGTGGCATCACATACTGTAGAGAAGCATTGCCCAGAGAGGGTATGTGAGTTAGAATGGCTTGTGTTTGAAGCAATATGCATTCATGCAATTAGTGCCACTTATTTGGATCCAACTCCTGACTTTGGTTTACAAATAAATGTCTAGAGTCTGCCACTGAAGTCATTGGACTGATTTACATAGTAGGGGTGCTGGTTAGGTGTTGGTCAATGGTTGTCAGAAGTTTCTGGCAAGAGAGCCATAAAACATAGGGATTTCTGTCAGGCGAGAGGAACCATTCCTGGCATGAGAACAAAAAAAAAAAAATGCGAATGGAAGGAATGGCCAAGTAGAAAAAAGGGCAAGAAAAGAGAAAAGAAAGGATGTTTGTATTGTATTTGTTAACAACATTTTACTTTACAGCTAGTGGTCTGCACCTGATAGTTTGAATCAATCAATTTTGTTTGTTTTGTTTTACAGTATATCAACCTCGGTGGGTCATTTAATGCCGACAAAGTTTTTAAATAAATTCATTCTTAATGGATACTCAATTTTTTTTATAAACAGATTTTACTATTTAACCCGTAGATGGGACCCTAACAGGTACTACCACTCCAGGTCAGAGTGGACCTGCGACCAATGGTGATGAAGGGGTACTCCATATTCCCCAGACCTCCAGAACTGGAATCTCACCATCAGATAGAGTTTAACGTCATTCTTAGGACATGAAGAGCCTCAGCCACCGCTTTATAGCACATATATGATAAAGGGTAAATATATATCAAGGCTTTTTACTTGATGCATTCCTTGTCTCACATCCTGTCTGTAGGTGGATGAGTTGGGTGAATATATACATATCAAAGGAAAAGATAAAATCACAAAAAAGTTTTTCATTAAAAAAAGGACTTCTTACTTTTGAATTTTTCTTCAATACAACGTGCCAAATTATCTACCATTGTATCTTTCATAGAAGCTTCAAGATCATGAAGCCATTGAATAACGCCCTTCATTGGCCCAACACTCCTGATCAGTCGCAGTTGTTCACCATGTTTGCCCTCAATGCCAATTGTTATTAATCTGTGAGCTGAAATAAGAAAATTTGGTAGAATCAGTAGTATTAGCAATACCTGTGGATATACAACAGTATGATAATTTAAGCATTACAACATTTGATATGTTTACTTAAGAGCTATTGCCAAATAGTTCAATATGTAAAAAGTATAATAATTTAATTTAACTCTCTCACTCTTTTTTTCTTTCTTTCCTTCTTTTCATCATGTTCGATTGAAACAGATTGCCGTTATCGCTTCTGTGTGCTTACCCCCTTTCTCTATCTTTCCCCTACTCTTTCTTTCTTTCTTTCTTTCTTATATTTTTTCTGTATAGCATGTTCTTTTTCTTCCTTTTCTTTCTTTATAATAAAAACAGAATTGCCCATTATTTAACTGAAACAACTTGTAATTATGAACATCCATTAGCTTTTTTCTGGACTTGCCGACACGGTCACACTCATTGCAAGGGACTAAGAATGAAGGGACAACACTCATAAGAAATAAGAATTTGGCAGATAAGCAACACCAGATAATTAGGATTTACATTTTTGCATTTTATCTTGGATGATTTGGACAGTCTCATTTTTAACAAGAGGGTGTTACAAGATGATGATGGTCATACAAATAAGGAACATGAGTATTAATATATAGATGCTGGGTGCTAAGGAAGATATTATAGTTGATTCCCCACTTATGAAGGACCAATGTTAAGAATTAGTATATCTGTGATATACTAACACTGAACACAACAGAAGAAAGACAAAATGAATGTCTTTGCACATACAAAGTCATTTACACTTTTATATACATTTATTATTTACACTTTTATATGCATATATTATTATGGTATTAAGAAGATTGATTGATTGATTGATTTTAATGGTATGAATTTAAAATCACCTCTCTCTCTCTCTCTCTATATATATATATATATATATGGTATTTGTGAAAAAAATGACTTACCGGTGAAAATGGTCACAGTGGTTAGTTGATTCAAGTTTCACAATGATAAGGCAGCGATATAACAAATATAAAGTGCTCAATACATTAGTAGAGCAAATTTATTATCATAAAGGTACACGGTAATAACCTACTCGAGTCTTCAGGGTTAAATCTGATTTAACCCTGAAGATCATTATGGTGAAACTCAAGTAGGTTATTACCGTGTAACTTTATGATAATATATATATATATATATATATATATATATATGCTAAGGTGTTCAAGCAGTTTTCCAAAGATTTTTAAAAGCAGTTTTATTCAAAAAAAGATATCCTCTCACCATTCATTGCTAGTTCCGATGCAGCCAGTTTGGATGACATTAAATTTGTTCCAAGAACAGTCAAGGTGATGCTGTCAATACCTGGGAAACACCTGCTGACACCTGGTAGCTCATGGGGATCATCACTAATTGACAGTACTTCAACCAATTCGTTGTCACTCAAAAGAATAGACGAGGAAACATCATCCTCCGTTCATCAAGGTAAAACCTCAAATTTTCAATAATGTTATCCTGAAAGCAAAAATATGATTTATGAACACAAATAAAAAAAAAAAAAAAAAATCTCTAAACATGTTCGAGAGAAACAAAGTTTGGAAGAGAATGTCACCATATTATTTGTTTTTCTCATATATCCAAGTTACAGAGAAAGTAGGAAGAAAAGCACACAGAGTATTTTAGATAAGGAATAGGTTTACTACTGTTACATAATTATTGGATCCCTAATACATTTATAAGGTATTGTAGAAATCATAATGGTGATTAGTATAGCTGATGGCCTTGAGGGTGAGTGACAGCTCTTGACCTCGATCTCACCTTGCGTTCTGGGGAGAATCGTGAGAACCGGAACCCCATAGAAGACCCTCTTCCGGTTTAAGGATACTAAGTAAGTAAGAGTCAGTTAGAACTTAGAAGCCGAGCTAGCAACATGTAAGTCTCATCTGCGCAGATTGTCTGGGTTGGGGATCTGGAATAAAGTAACATCAACGTAAATCAAAGTCTTGTGTTTATTACCTAAAAACTAGCAATGACACAGGGCTTCTGATAAGTAGTGATCCCTAACAGAAACCAGACCCGGAATCCTCAATAGAAGACCAGACGAGACCTTAGAAGATATACCAGACCAAGATAGATGATAGACGATCAGAAGCAAAGCCGGCCAGAAGAATAACGACAGAGTAAGAAGTAAGAAAGGTATATAACGTTATATAGATTGGTAACGTGAAAAAACAGTATATAACATATACCTATTTAGTGCTGGTAAAGAAGGCGCTATGCAACACTACACAAGATACAGTGAACAAGTAATTAGTAACTAACAGGTTGCATTCACAAGTCTGTGAAAGTCTCACTCACTTCTCTCATCCATAGTTCACTATCATAGAAAACAGATGATTCCATTGTCCTAATTTAGGTACTATATGACAATTTGTTTGGTTTGGAATTATTTTACACCACCAAAAAACAAAAATATTTAAATCCATAATTAATCATTTTGACATTTTTAAGTATGAAAGACTTTTTCATAAAATATGATAATAATAATAACCAACTGGACATGTGATTATAGTACAGTATGATAATTTAATTATTACGTCTGATATTTTTACTTAAGAGCTATTGCAATTAGTTCATTATGTAGAAAGTATAATAATCTTAATTTAACTCTTTCACACTTTTTTTTTCTTTTTTTCCTTCTTTTCATCATCTTTGATTGAAACAGATTAGCATTATCGCTTCCACTTGTTCGCCCACTCTTTCTATTTTTCCCCTTCTTTCTTTCTTTCTTCTTATATTTTTTCTGTATTGCATGTCCTTTTTCTTCTCTTTCTTTCTTTATGATAAAACAGAATGGTCCATTATTTATCTGAGATGATGTCACTCATAAGAAATAAGAATTTAGTGGATAAGAAACACCAGATAATCAGGATTTACATTTTTGCATTTCCTCTTGGACGATCTCATTTTTAACCAGAGGGTGTTACAAGAAGATAACGGTCATACAATTAAGGAACACAAGTATTAATATATAGATAATAGAATAAAACTAATAAAAATGTAAAATTTAAAGTATATTGGTTGTCTAGAAATTAATGAGATTTATTTTTCAGGTTGGCTACCCTGATTGAAATTAAGCTGATCTATTTGAACACATGAAAAAAATTCAGTTCATTTAGTTAATTAAGTGTGTCACCAAAATGAAATAAGAATATTAAACAGCATTATGCAATAGACCAGTTCACATACCTTGGTAGAAATATCTCATTTACTAAAAGTGATATCAACATACACATAGGAAAGGCATGGACTGCTATATAGACAGACTAACAACCATATCAAAGTCTAATCGTTGAAAAAATAAAATGGGAATTCTTCCAAGCTGTAGCTGTGTCAGTACTACTATATGGTTGCACCACTTGAACTTTAAGTTTGAGTTTTGTTTAACAGCATATCAACCTCTGTGGGTCATTTAATGCCAAAAAGGTTATTTTGGATTTCAGTCTTTAAAGTAGTGGTTCTATGGAGATAATTGGTTATGTTCTGTTATATTTTGTTGAAAAGGTTGATTTTTTTTATAAAATTTAAAATGTTTTCAGGGTTTGTATTTTTAAAGATGTCTTTCAGGTTTCTTGCTTGATAGTAATTTGTGCGGATATGTTTAAGTCTGTTACAATTTAGAAGGATATGCTTGGTTGTAAGTTGTACTTTGCATGTTGGGCACACTGGGGCATCCCCCCTTGAACTTTAAGAAACACTTGGAGAGGAATGCTGCATGCTGTTTTTAATCAATCCTGGAAGCAGGACCAGGAAAACAAGATGAGAAATTCTTTTACAAAAATTGTTTTCCTGTCCAGAAATTTAACATTCAAAACCACTAAACATGACTAAATGCTTTTATATGTTGATTGCAATAAAATTCGGTTCTTCTTGTGTAATGCCTTTAACTTTCAAAAACAAGTGAGTGATTGGTTGGTTGGTAGGATTTTACAGCATGTCAACCCTTGTTGGGTTATTCTATGCCAAAGACATTTTGTTTTATTTATTCTTATTGAGTATTTAATATTTTTTTTAAAAAAACATAAATAGATATTTTTAAACACATAATAGATTAAAAAAATGAGTATTAAAAAATACTCATTTTTAAAAATGTATTTAACCCATAGATGGGACCCTAACAGGTACTACCAGTCCAGGTCAGAGTGGACCTGGCAGTAATGGTGATAAAGGCGTATGCCACATGTCTCAGAGTTCCAGAATTGGAACTTCCCTAGGTGATTAGAAGCAAATTTCTATTTGTTCAATTACTTATGAGCAAGCTAATTTCTAAAAAAAAATTGAAAATTTCAATTTTCTTTAAATGAAAATCTCGTTTTAAGAATAGGCAAAAAAAAATAAAGAAATCATACTAACCATTGATTCAATGACACTGAGAAACATTTTCTGAGCTGCTCACCCTGAAGGAAACGATATCCTTTCTCACTGATTGATTTTGTCGCCACTGACAGAACTTTGGAGTCAGCATATACAACTCGCATCCATTCCTTTAAAATCAGAATTATTTCAATTTGGTTTATTAGAAATACTTTTTTTTTTAAAGTAAAAAAACAGAAATAAAACAAAAATGTTTTCCTAACCATTTATCAGTATGAAGTAATTTTGTCTTCTCATCTCAGTATCAACAAATACAGTTTAGCTCAGTTGGTTGGCTGGTTGTTTTAGTTTTACAGCATATCAATCTGGGTCATTTAACACTGAATCAAGTCATTTTGATATGTGGTTACTTACAGTACCTGCTATTGCTTAAATGGTCACTCATCTAAATATTGAACAGGCTCATCGCTGCTTAACTTCGGTGATCTAGCGAGAACTGTGCTTTCAAGCTCAGTTGGTAGAGCATCCAAGCATACATATGTTGTATACCATCTTTGGTGTATATATATTATGAGAGGAACACCCGTGGTTGTGTCTCTCATATCTAATCTTATCTATGTTTATACTTACTTCTACTTGTGAGTAGCACTTTCTTCATTTGTAACTTGATTGGTATTTCTTCTTTCTAGTATTATCTGCATTATTCGGACTAGTGTCCTCATCTTCATTATTATCTGTACAACGTTTCAGCCGATGGGCCCTCCAGCCTTCTTCAGGCATTTCTTGTTGGACTTGAGAACCTTCTCGGACTCGGGAGCCTTCTTGTCATAATCGAGAGCCATTGTATAGATAACAATGAAGATAAGGACAATAGTCCGAATAATGCAGATAATACTAATCATCAAGCCTCATCTCAAAAAGTCAGAGAAATTCTTCTTTCTACTTCATTACTTCTGAGTATGACAGTCTATTCTGTTTTCTTAGCTGTCTACTGGTCTGGTTCTGGCTTCTTTTTCTTAACTAGTCTTTTAAGAGATGCCATGGTTGTTGTTGTTTTTAGTGACAAACTCTAAACATGTATCTTTGTGAATCACATTTTTTATTCAACCACTGGACCTTGACCATGCATGGTGAGCCCTACTGAGTCCATCTTTACATTATGACATCTAGCAACCAACTACTAACTAAAAATCTTTCTCTATCTATTCCTACAGTTCGCCTCACAACAGGAAGTTGGGGGTCACACTAAATTTACGACCTGGCAATCACTCTTCCTGCTCCAGCGGCCAGGTCTGAATTCAAATCTATTTTCTACATTAACTGTCCAAAACCGATGGTGTGCCAATCAATATGTTACACATACACAAAAATAATTGAGGCAGATATTACTCCTTTAAATTTACAACTACCATGAGACAAATGGGGTACAAGAAGACATTTAATAGAAGAATTCTCCAGGGTGGTCCGAAAGTATTGTCACCCCTACAGATTATTTTACAGGTAAAATAATTACATAATGCAACCCAAAATTCTAGAAAATAATTTAAGTTTTAAAGATTTTTTTTAGATGTAAAATAATTACATAACTTATATATTATTAAAAAAAAAAAAATAAAAGTTAAAAAAATATGTTGGGATGACAAGACTTTTGGATCACCCTGTACAATAATTTCTGATCAGTTGAAATTTTGTAAAAAGACTGAAGGCTTTTTTGCCTTTTTATTTTTAAAACATACTCACCTTGAATTTGCTGTGAACGGAGACTTCAAACTTGCTTGCAAACTGAGGAAATTTATCTACCATAGTAGGTTTTTCAAATATTTTCACCAAAAACATCCACTGTATATAATAATAATAAAAAAATAGATAAGACAACAGAACAATAAATGTAGGGTGTGTGGAGACAGAGATAAGATGATCAACCATGTATTAAGTGAATGTAGCAAACTAGCACAATGAGAATACAAGGCTAGACATGACTGGGTTGGAAAGGTGATCAACTGGGAATTGTGCAAGAAACTAAATTTTGACCATACAACAAAATGGTATATGCATAAACCAGAATCTGTTTTGAGAATAAAACACATAAAATTCTCTTAGACTGAGATAAAGTTGGATAACATTATCCTTACCAGAAGACCAGGCCTAGTATTGATTAACAAGATAAAGAAAACTTGTCAACTAGTAGATTTTGCAGTCCCAGCAGATCAAAGAGTGATGGTGAAAGAAAACAAAAAGATAGACAAATACTTGGACCTTGCTAGAGAATTGAAAAAAATCTGAGATATGAGGGTGAAAGTGATACCAATTGTTGTTGGTACACTTGGAACAGTCTCCAAAAGTTTAGAAAAGAGGAATTAGAAATCAGAAGAAGAAAGAATTGAGACGATCCAAACAACAGCATTTATATTCATTGTATTTTTATACTGACCTTTTTTTGTGCAGAAACCCAAAGATTAATTATTTCTTCAACTGATACAATGCAGATGCCAAGTTTTCAACTTGAACTTTCATATCTCCAAGAAAAGAAGAGCTCAACATGGTGGCTAAGATTATAGAATCATCCTGAGGAATAAAAGAATGAAAAACAAAAGTTCATAATGAATAACTGTATAAATATCTACATCTAAACATATGTGTACATATATCTATATGTGTCTATATTTTTATGTTTTTTTTATGTTGAAGTTGGGCGTTATTATGAAGCATTTAAAAATATTGTCTATATTTCTTATAGATATCAACATTTTTTTATATTTCTAATGTGATACTTGAATCTTTGAGACTGAAATTTTCATGGAGACTGGCTTACTTTACACAAAAGATTTAAACTTTAAATCAAAGTTAAAACTCAAGTATATTTTTAATTTGATTTTTTTACATGTTTATGTTATAAATATGGTGACAAAAGAAAACCTGTTTTTGTAAAGCTATAAAATTTACCCCCACCCAGCTGGGGCTGAAGAACATACCAACTGCATATTTGCAGAGGGGTAAAATTCCCCCAATGGGGCCCGCTGTTAGCCATGGGTGGCGACCTGTGATGCTTAATTTGTTTTTTGAACACCTCTGATGCCGGTTTAATCAACATCCAAACTATTTAAAATGATTTCCCAGGTTAGGTCATTGCTATGGTTGGAATATACAAGGAACACCTGAGGAAGGTCGAAGATACATTGGCTGAAACATTGTGATTTTACATACCACTATAAAGATGAGGACAACAGTCTGAAGAAATTAAAATTATTCTTCATTGTTATTATGTTAAACTCATTTTGTCAAGAATTCTAACATTTTTTGAATGATGTTTCATTTAAAATCATTTCCTTACCATCAGTTCACTTTTAAGTCGTTCCATTTCAATCAAGATATAATATTCATCATCCACAGAGATGATATTCTTAAAAAATTGTTCACTTATCTTCCTGGTTGGCATTGCACCTCTTCTTCCTAAACAAAATCGAAAGAGAATTTAAAAAGTCATCTTTTATCATCTGATAAAAAGCAACAAAAAAGCTTTAACACTCAGAAATAGGATGACACTCAAAATATATTTGACACATATAAAAAGTCTGTTGAACATTTTAAGGGGAAAAATAATTCTTATTAATGACTAGAAGCGGCTACCTGGTATCGCCTGGGTAGAGGGGTGGGAGCAAAAAAGTTAGTCTTGCAGATCCATTATTACTGAATCACAAGTTGGATCCTCACATTAAAATCTCTATGTAAAAAAGACCTTGTGTTGATCTGGCCTGGTGGGGTGTCAGAAAAAAAAATGCTCTGATATATGGCTGTCTGATGAAACTGGGCTCATTTATTGAGTTACCGGCTGAAATAAATTTATAATAGCCAAATGACAGTTTGTTAAGATTTTCTTTCTTATAGAAAATGTATATATATATATATATGTGTGTGTGTGTGTGTGTGTAGCAATTTTGAGTAAAGAATGAGCTTGGTTGATTACCTCAGCAACAACTCAAACAACATTTGACATCACTTGCTGAAAATTTGGATGAATATTTCTTGAAAGACTTGAATAATACAATCTAGAATTTTGACTTGATCAAAAGCCCTTTTGATCCTCAAATAACTGATCTCAAAGGATATGAACAGGAAGAATTGACCGAGATATCATGTGACAGAAGTTTAAAAATTCAGTTTAAACAGCAACCACTCCCAAAATGTCTTCTGGAGTATCCATTGTTGTCTCAAAATACGGTCACAATACTGCTACTTTTTGCAACAACATATTTATCAAACAGCATTTTCAGCACTTATCAATATGATAACCAAATACAGATCTAGACTTGTGCAAAGTGAATTGTGTGTATCTTTGTCAAAAATATCACCAAAAATTAACAATTTGGGCCAAGCAAGGCAAAGATATTCCTCTTACTAAATGTCATTACTTGATACAAATATTTGATGTGATTTTCATTAAATATTTTTGAAAATTTCATCTTTATTTATAGGGAGGTCAATAAGATTTCATTTTATTTATAGGGGGATCAATGAGATAAACCCTAAAATAGAAAGGGATCCTGGCTCCAAAAAGTTTGAAAACCACTGATCTAATGTATAGAAAAAAAAAACTATTATGAAATCATGAATTTTTAAATTTTTTAAAAATAACTTTGTTTTTTTTACTGGAACTCATATTCTAGATATCTCTTTGAAAAGCACTGTAAAACATATAAAATTTGGGAAAATATATCATTACATTTTCGTTTTTGTTAAAGGATTTTACTTTAATTTGTTGCATAATGACTGCAAAAAGTGCCAAAGCAGGGGTTCCCAACCTTTTTTATTTTTGCCATGCCTCACCAAATCACCTTTAAAATCCTGATGTCTCTCCATGTGGTAATATATAATTCTTAAGTTAAGTGAACTCTGTTTGAGCTGAAGAAGCTTAAAATGCCAATACATTGGTTTAAACAATTCTCAAAAGAACAAGACAGCTATGAGAAGTAAAAATGAAATAAACAAAAGACAAAATAATAAAGAAAATTCTATATTTGGACACAGACCTCATCAGTCTCAATTGCTACTTGCCAAAAAAAATCAAATTGCCCCCCTATGGGGTGTACACCCCACATTGGGAACCACTGTGCTAAAGGATATTATTTCTACAAAAAGCCTGTTGTGTTACATAATTCATGGATAATCAATAAATTATGTATATATTATAGTTAGATATTTTGAATCAGAGGGAGTTAAGGGGAAATTTCCATAACCGTTAGGGTGAGGATTGATTTGTGATATCCCTGACTTAACTCCTCTGGTAGAGCGCGATTAGATGCGTGAGAAGTTTAGTTGAGATGCGACTAGTTGCTAGCCAAGAGTGGACCTTGTCGTTGGCTCTCGAGATGTCGTTTCTCCACTGCTACGGTCGAGTTGGGCTGGGGTTGTTGTTAATAAAGACTTAGAAGAAAAACAACCAAGTCTTGTTAATTTATTAAAAACAAGAGATGATCAGCCCAAAAGGAAAGAAGAAAACTACCCGAGAAATTAGCCCTGAAGAATATTGCGGACGAGTTAACGAATAAGAATCCTCATCATCTCATCATCCTATCTCCTACTCTGTCTCTCTCTCTCTCTCTCACCATTATATACCCGAGATGAATGATGTGTTAAAGGTTGTTCAAAAAGCCTTTAGACATCATCAGATTCAAATGCATTAATCACCTTTTAATTAATCATAGAAAACAATTTCAATTGATTTACCTTTGTGAGACTTTGAGGAATCTGGAATGTATTTGAGAAGTTTAAACATTTTGTCTTCCCAAACTTTTTTCATTTTTTTGACACGCTGCTCCAAATCATATTCAGCAATGGCCAACTGATGAACTGCCATAATCATGTCTTTGTGTTTAGTCAAATCCAAAGAGAGTAATTCCTGTACAAGATATTTCTTGGTGGTTATGTAAACTGCAGACATACCATTAAATATGGCTTTCCAGTGACGAGACTGTAAAAAAAAAAAAAAAAAAAAAAAAAAAAGGTTTAAAAGAAAAGACATACGGGTAATTCTATATCAAATCATCCAGGCCATGTTACCTACCCGCTTCAATTTTTCTGAAATTTTGTCAAGTGTGGATTATGATAAAGTTAGACAATCACCAAATTTGAACTTCCAATTCTAAAAATTGGCGGAGATATGTTGATTTTTAGCCCTCCAAATTTGAGGTGGGGGGTCGCAAAAAAAGGTGATTTTTGTAACATTTTTTGTCTGTAAAATGAGTTCAAACTGTCTGTAAAATGAGCTCAAATTTTGGGGATTGTCTGACTTTAACATAGTCCACACCTGGAAAAAATTCAGAAAAATTGAAAGGGATGGATGGCAATTTTACTTTTTTCTGGATGATTTGACATGGAATCACTCATACAATAATGTATGAGAACATTGAGTGGTATGTCTAGATTGAACTTATTTCTATGAAGCAGTCATGTCTATTCTCTTCTATTAAGTTTTCTCAGGCAATAAATTATCCTTGTTATTACTTTGTTGCAAATTGTTCTTACATTTATTTTGTAGGAGGATATGATATACTCAACCAACTCTCCTTCTTCAAAAATGCCAAAGCCATTCTTGTAGAAGAACAGTAGTAGTACTATTTAACCCATAGGTGTGGGAGGTGAGTTGGTTCATACCTTTCCCAAGGGTATTAGTCTAAAAGTGAATGCAATAGTGTGACTGGAGTTTGAACTTGCTTACTAAAATAAAATGGTTTGTCTAAAAAAAATATTACAAAACAATCTCATTCATTTTACTAGTTATTATAGTACACATCAAAATTTTATTTTTTTAATAATATTTCTCCTTGCATAACACAACTAGCATTCTTTAAAAGGATATACCAGAAAAAAATCCATTTAGTCAGAAAGTTTGTATTATGTTTGTCTCATATGTGGAGGTGCATAGTGTAATGGTTATTGTCGTAGTAAATGGACTTGGTGATGCGAATTCAAATCCTAGACGAGTCTGTTTGCATTTCACATAGTGCTAATAATCTTGGCAAGGGTATGCATCCAACTATTCTCCCTACAGCTATGGGTAAATAGTAGGGCAGACTGGGCTCTTTAACATTGGTATGGCAACTAGTCTAGGAGAAGGAAAACTGAATGCAAATCTGTTAAACTCCACTTAAGAAATTGACCATGTGTCATATCCTACTTGTGTAGAAGTGTTGGTAAATATATATAAGTAAGTTGGCATAGTAACCTATTGTTGATATCAACTGAACTGTGAGGGAGTCTATCCCCTTTTCACTAGTGCTAGACCAGGGAGATTGTTTTGCTGAGGTGGAGCACCACACCTACCGTCAGCTCCCAATTTTACCGTACAGATCAGATTACCCAATCTATGCTACTCATGTGCTGAGTTGGCGGGGACCAGTACCAAACCTGGTACCTTGCAATTTCTAGGCGGGTGCTATACCAACTTAGCTAAACCATGAAAGTTTTTAAAAAAATGGAAATAAGTTGTTTTTTAAAATCTATTAGCAATGTTTACACTGACACATATATTCAAATTATGATTTATATGTCTACTAAACTACTAAAAAGTCACTCAAAATTTCATAAGACATAAAACATAAGCCTTCCTACATACTTTGTGGCGATCAGAAGATATGATCTGTAGCAGCGGAAGTGGCTCCAGGAAGTTATTCAAGCATTGTTCCCAATATTCTAACACGAGGTCTCCAGGTGGCAAAACAGATTTCAGATTTGCAGCCGCAGTTTTCCACTCATTAATTTTTTTCACTGCATTTGCAAATTTCATCTAAAGTTGAAAAAAGAAGAAAAAAAAAAAAAAAGAAAAGAAAAGAAAAAATATCTTTAAAAATTGTATTCAGAAAACTTATAGAGACTGTTAACCCTTTATCTACCAGAGCACCCCAAACTGCTCAATGATCAAGATGAGCTCATCAGCTCTTAGAAAATGGTTTGGAGTTAAAAGAAAAAAAGAAATTGATTAAATGAATACATTTCTATTCAGTAGTAAAGGATCAGAGATATGATACTAACTTGTCAACCATTTGGGACATGGATATTATAGATGGCAGTGGTAGATAAAGGGTTAAAGAGAAATAATGATTAGTAGGTAGACATAGGAGGGTCAGCTGAAAAGTTTATATACTCTCATAGAATGTGACCACATGAGGTTTATTTTTCAACCATCGTCCTTCTGGTGGTCCACACACTTCTTTCATAGGTGTTGCTGTGCTTGGATACCATTGGTCAAAAAAGTTATCAACAACAAATATGATGTCAGCCTATGAACTTTTCAGCCCACCTTTATTTGCATATTGTTACAGTGTTATCTTGTCAAAGAAATTTACCAAGTGTGTTTAAAAAGTATCAAGACTGAAGATGTATTTACCAAGATAGAAATGAACAATGAATTAATTTTCTACAAAATAGTCCCCTTAGCATTCAGCACATTTGTGGCCCTTTGCAGACCCCATGGAATTATGGTTACATTCAAAATCAAATCTCATTATGATCATGACTCTTTTGTTAATGGTAAAAAATAGGATGGTACATGACCACACAAAACACTGGCTGACTGCTTATTCTACAGATATGGAGGTGGGCATATAAATAGACTGTAATTTCCTCTCTCTCTCTTTTTTTTTTTGCAAGCCAGGCTGGTATTGTAAGTAGATGACAAAATGTATTCTGGTTGTTATTCTCTATCCACCATCCGTAATTCTCCTCTACATATTTCAGCCATAGAAACTCTTGTTGCCACCAAAAAAGAATTCTCCCAGCTATTATATGTGCCTCAGTTAGTCATGCAGATTTTCTTCATACAGTATTTTATTAGTTCTGAGGCATATATATATATATATATATATATATATATATATATATATATATATATATATCTGAATATATCATTAATTAACATGCACATTCCTTAAATACATATTTAAATTTAAAAACGAATGATTTTAACTGAATTTTAACTCAATTTAACAGTAGATTAGAATTTGACATCGGATGGATCATCAGAATTAAAAAAAAAAAAATGAAATTGATTTGAACAACTGGATTTATCTCTCTTCCATGCGGCGTTCAAACACCCCATGTGAAGCCGTGTTTATAACATTCAGAAATATGAACACACAACACTGCGTTCAAATTTAAAAACGTCTCTGAAGATGAAGATACTTCAAAGTTGTTGTAGAGTAGCTAGCACCATTTCAGCACTCTGACAGATGGCCTGGCTCATAGCCTTAAATAGTTTACGATTAAGGACTTCAACAGTTGATTAATAAGCTCATTAATATTCAGACTGATCTTACTGCGTTTGGCTATACCGCATTTGACCCTCCTCTATTCCTTGTAAGTTTGTCTTGTTAATTGTTTTGTAACTTATTGTTCTGTATTTTTGTATGTATCCATTAGCACCGGATACTGGTACTGAATAAATATATCAAGCACTCAATTTCTTCTGTGTATCATTCCACCTCAATGATACAACAGAAATTAATAAGACCTTGGAAAATTACTTTTGCATCACAATAGACTTTAAAAAAAAAAAAAAAAAAAAATATAATAAAATACTTTATGCAATGTTTCAAGCAAATTATAAAATAAAGAAAATTATAATACATACTTTTTTGAATGGCATTAATTTCCAACTGTCAATTGATTGAATTGTGTTGAGAAGATATTTCCATAAGTCACTACGAGAATCCATTTTAAAAACCATTTCATGAAGAAAACTCAAGTCAAATGATTCTCCACAAATATCTTTTTTCCATTTACTGTAACTGATCAGTTTTTGTTGAATGGCATAAAATTTATGGCGAATCTGTTCAACAAAGTACAAAGAAAAATTTGTATTATTGAACTAGGAAAATACAGACATTAACATGCAATCCATGATAGGATCAAAAAAAGAAGAAAAAAATCATAATAGAAAAATTTGTATTAAATTGTTGGTAACTAGGTGTTATAGAATTTGCAATAATCAAGGAAAATAAATCTTATAATGGAGATTATGTGTTTGTAACCAAAATTATGTCACCACTGCCATCACAATTTCCGTAGTCACTTATGTTATATTCTCAATTATTATCAAATAACCCTTATTGGCATCTTATTTAATAAAGATATTTCTAGTACAGTCCAGCTGACATAAATTTGCCTCAAAACAGCTCATGTTACTAATGCATTTAAAATCTTGCGATGTGTATTATATATGACTGAAAAATAAAGTTTTACATAGCATTTGTTGTTGTGGATTTCTAGGACAGTCATTTTGTTTCTTTCAAAAATAGGAATCACTGGCCGCTGTTTGAAAATTGCCTCACATCGTCTTCAAACCACGGTGCGATATGCATCAAGCTGGATCTGGTTGAGGTTAAAAAGTCTTCAGCACGTATAATACACACACAGAATCACCATTCCCGTGTTATTATGTAACATCAATAAACGGTTTCTGCAAATGCATAATGACATCAATGGTTGAAAGTAAATGTGTTTTAAAAAAATCACAAACTGCACTAAAAATAAAATTCTTAAGATGAACGGATGTTATAATTTCTTCTCATTTTTTTAATACCCTATTTCATGGCAAAAACTGCTTGGTAGTCCTGGGAGTGGTAGTCCCACCTTGAGCTACTGAAACAGTGTTATCACTCCTGGTTGGTGGCTGATGAAGGCATTGTATTGCACATGCTATCACACATTATGATGGAAAATCAGAAAAACAGTGTTCCAAAAAGTTGATTTTATTTTGATGTTGATGCTTAGATGTTTTGGTTTATGTAAAAACCTTCTTCAGGACAATAGAAAAGAAAAAGCATATGATGTGGATAATTTAGATACTGGTTTTTAACAAAACCAGGTTTAATAAATAATTATTTGGTGTTATTGATTTCTAATATTATTGTTTTATTCTCAAACATATAAAATGCAATCCTATTTATCATCTTATATCGAAATCAGTTAAAAGAAAAATGAGTGTAATTGTTTTATATGTGTTCTTATTTAGTTTTGTTAATCTTTCTAATATTTTATTACATTAAAACAAATACTTATGCCCAGAGGGCACATATTTTTACTATTCTTCCAAGCTGTAGCTGTATCATTGCTACTGTACAGTTGCACAACTCAGACTGTAACAAAGCACTTAGAGGAAAAACTATATGGAAGCTTATAATGGAGATTATGTGTTTGTCTGAAAACAAAATTATGTCACCGCCAACATCACAATTTCCTTAGTCACATTATATTCTCAATGATTATTAAATAATCATTACCAAACTTAATTAGAATATTATTTAATAATGATATTTCTAGTACAGTCTAGCTGACATAAATTTGCCTCAAAACAGCCCATGTTATTAATGCGTTTAAAATCTTGCAATGTGTGTTATATCAGATAACATATATGGAAGCTACACAAGAATGCTGCGTGCTGTCTTGAATGAATATTGTAAGCAGCATCCAACAAGAAAGCAGCTGTATGGCCACTTGCCTTCCTATCACACAAACCATCAGAGTAAGATGAAGAAAACTTGCTGGACACTGCTGGGTAACATGCAACATTCTTTTTGACGTTCCAATGACAATTGACTAAAGACTGCCATCTGTCACTTTGGAACCCTTATCTACATGTATATTCATAAGTGACTAGCAGTACCTGTGGATATACCACAGTATGATAATTTAATTATTACTACTGAAAAGAAGGACAGAAAGAAAAAAAAGAGTGAGAGAGAGTTAAATCAAGATTATTATTACATATTGAACTATTTGGCAATAGCTCTTAAGTAAACATATCTAACGGTGTAATAATTAAACTATCATACTGTCGTATATTCACAGGTCCTGCTAGTTAAGGGAATATAGTAAAAAAGCATTGTTGTTTCACCTGTCTGATTTGATCCACAATTCTGGATGGATTCTGATTCGGATCAAGGAACTTTCCTGAAGTTGCTTCTTCGCAATAATCACTTGCTTGGATTTCAAGTTTCTAAAAGACAAAAGAACATTTAGTATTATCAGATACAAATGATGCATGAATGAATAAATTGAATTAACAATGTCATCAGAGAAAATGAACAGTTATTAATCATTCTAATATAATTAACCCATTATCTACCACTGCCATCTGCAATAGCCATGTCCCCAATGGTTGACAAGCTAGTTTCATCGCTGATCCTTTACTACTGAATAGAAATATGTTCATTTAATTCATTTCTCTTTTTTTTTAACTCTAAACCATTTTCTAAGAGCTGATGATCTTGGGCATTTTCAGGAGGAAGGGAGTCTTAACTCTTTAAGAAACTAGCAGCAGCAGTTGTCATAAAGTCAATTCAGTTGAATGACCTATTGTTGGTATTATTGAATAGCAAGAGTCTAACCCCTTTTCGCTTTTGACTAGGGAGATTATTTTTTTGTTGAGGGGGCAGATGCTCCTGGTAGGATGGCTCGCTGGGACCAAGTGATTGCTTTTAGCTAACTCACTCAATAGGAGCCAATACCCAAAAGTAAGTATTTTTTATTTCAATTTAGTATGGCACAAGTTCAAATGAAGAGAGGTCAAAAAAAAAAAAAAAAGATAGTACAATTGATAAAGAGAAGAAGAGTGGAGGTGTAGCTCTGATGTAGAGTGACTAATGAAAAGAGAATCCTTCTAAAATGGTTGTCATACTAAAGTTAAAGAGTCTAGTCTGACCTACTATTTACCCGTAGCTGGAGGGAGAATAGCTGGATGCATATCTTTCCCAAGGGTATTAGTGCAATGAAATGCCTTGTTTAGGATTTGAACAAAAGTTACCATGTCCATTTCCTATAATGATAACCATTACACAACAAGCGCGTCCTATGCCCACCTTCTAAGCAAGAAGGGCCAGCCTGCTTTAAAAAGCAACATTTAAAATCTTAGTTTTGACCTTAGTTTGGACACTGACCCCTATGGGAAGAAATAACTATCTAATCTATGACTTTTCTACAATTGTCCATAAGTAAAAATTATACTAATTGTCATAATTTAACAATGATATATATTTATCCATACGTAATATGAATTTAAACTTTAATCAAAACAAAAATGGGATAATATGTCAAAATTTCTGAGATGTGCAGTTGTTATTATTTGGACTCTTTACACATCTCAGGTTATTATATGACAACCAAGTTGAGTACAATAGTTCAAGACTTTAAATAGTATGAAAAATGGAATAATAAGGAATGTGTATGTCCCCACCAAGACATAAAAGAATGTTGGGAGAGTCAGCAAGGATCAAAATGGTTAGAAAAAAAATGGCTAAAAAATAAAAATAAATAATACAAAATATAGTTTAAATTATTAGATGAACTTTTCAAGTAACCCTGGTGTAACAGTTTTTTGACAGATAAATTTTATTAATCATATTGTCAAGAAACCAGTTTGTATTTTTTCTTCTTGTCCATTCATTTAGGATTGTAATGGTTTTGATATGTTGAGAGACTTGTTTATTGTGCCTTATAACTGACAAAGGCAGACAGAACTCTTTTTCCTTCTCTCCTATGTTTGTGGGGATTAAAAAAAAAATGAAAATAAAAGTAAAATAAAATAAAACAACAAACTTCCATGAGGCCTTGATCGGAAATACCCTCTGCGCATGTCCGACAAAAAAAGGACTGACTCCCTACCCCAAAAGAATAATTCAACCATTTTGAATTTAGGCCGCAACTGAGTGTAGTCATTTCTTGGCCAGGGGCATGCCTCGTTTAATAAAGCCTAAGTCATAAAACTACCTTCTGCCTTTGTCTCTTTCCTTTCTCGTTCTTTGAATGCCTTCTTTTCAGCGCACCCACCAAAAAGAGATGGGGTTAAAAGAAAACCGGAGGAACACGCACTAAGAATATTCAGATACCTACATTTAACCTTGAAACACCCAAAGCCACCTATACCCCATAATCCTTTATACCCCATAATTACTTGAACCCCATATGTTTCTCCCTTTTCCCACAAAGGTCTACTCTTACTGCTCCAACAAGGAGACACTTGTATTGTAATGGTTATCGTTTTAGGATATGGATGGGGGAACAGGGTTCAAAATCTGGATGAGACTGTTTGCATTTCCTATAGCGCTAACATGCTTCGGAAAAGTATGAATCTAAATATTCTCCCTCCTGCTATGGGTAAATAGTAGGGCAGACTGGGATTTTTAACCTTTGTATGGCAACCTTTCTAGGAGAAGGAAAACTCTGAATTCAAATCTATTAAATTCTGCTTAAAAATTGACCTTGTGTCGAATCCTGCTTGTGGCAGACGGGTTGGATCAATCATAAACTTTTTTACCATATTTTCTTTTTACTAACATTAAAATACACACATAAAGATTCCAAAATATGATCAAATTGGTTGAATAACATAAATAAAATACCTTGAACATTTCTTCCAACCTCCGTTCCATAATGGGTGACTGGGTAATGACAAATTCAGATACATTTTGCATCATAACTTGAAGTATTTCCCATTGAACCCACAAGTTATTCTCATGTTCAAATTCTTCATCTGTCAGAAGTCGGTGGTAACTCCGAGTAATCTATGCACAAAAGAACAAAGTATTAAATAAAAAGTAAGCAAAGTCAATTTGTTACATAAATCATATGTAGCTTATGAATTATGTACATACTATAGTAAGATATTTTTAATCGGGGTTCGTTAGATTCAGTATAATGGGATCCTTTAAGACTCGGAGATAAGATTATCCAAGCTCAACAAAATAACAGTTACTGACGAGTAATAACCTTTTTACTTGACCCTTGAAAATCGCACCATTAGAGGTGTGGGAGATTAGTTTAAGTTTTAGTTTAGATGCGACTAGTTACTGGCTGAGAGCAGACGTGTTGTTGTTCTGAGAGTCGTTTCTCCGCCGCGCGGTTGAATCTTTGTGGGTTGGGTTGTTGAAATAAAAGACTTAAGAAAAACAACAAAGTCTTGTTGATTCATTTAAACAAGAAATGACCAGCCCGAAGAAACCAACACAAAGAAGCAACCCACAGGATCAGCCTGAGAAATAGGCAACAATTTGTGATTTCTTTAAGAGCAGTTGAATAAATGTGTCTATTTGTGTGATTAACACATTCAGCATAAAATCTGTGTTAAAATATCTCTCAGGGATCTACTCACAAACTGATAATTCTACATCTTTTTTTTATTTCTTCCTTTTCTTTGTAATCCACAAGAAAGGCAGCATCTATCTCATCCTTTTGTCCCAATTCATTACTAAAATAAACACTGAAATTTGGACTGTTTTACTAGACTGCTTTTAAATAGAGAAATCATAAATTATTGCCAACTTTTATAATATTTTATAATAGAGTAATTAAATATTCACTATGAAAAGATTTTAAAATAACAAAAACATATATTATAACATTTATTAGTATGATAATAAATTTACAAGTAGTATTATACAGATGCAGGCATCTTGAAGAAAGTTAGCAGGGATGAAGATGTGATGATGATGAGGAGTTCATACTAGGAAAGGAAAAGTCAGACATGTGGTCACAGAAAAGTTCCACTCACTTTATTACAAATGTTGCAAGTTCTTTCTGGCCAATCTCAATGTATTAAAAAAAAAAATATGTTAAAGAAATAATGGACCATATGACCTTTAGGCACCCCTTTTGCTTTGCTGATTCATAAGTACATTTTTTCATTTACACTGTCAACATCCAGTTGTTTGTCAACAGACGATTTTTAAAGTTTTTTTAAATTATAAAACTAACCCCTAACCTAACCCTAACAAACAACTGGATGTTGACGGTGTAAATGAAAAAAATGTACTTATGAATTAGCAAAGCAAAAGGGGTGCCTAAAGGTCATATTGTCTGAAATAATAAACAAAAAGATGAACTCACTTCATAGATAGATTTTGTGTAATCAACAAGACGCTTGTATCCTGGTATATCTTCCTTTGATTTCTTGAAAAGCTTAACATATTCAGCAAAACTTTTGACCTCATCTGGTTTTCCATCAAGAATCTAAAGGAAATAGAAATATCTTCAACAATGGATCCAGAAAAATAAAGTTTATGTAAAATATCTTATACTTTGTATTCGGATTTTTTGCCCTCCGGCCTTCTTCAGGTGTTTCTTGTCAAACTCTGAGGGCACATTGGCCAAAACATTGTGTAGATAACAATAAAGATGAGACAATAGTCTGAGTAATCCAAATAATCCAAATGATCAAGTCTCATCTCAAAAATTCAGAGAAATAGTATCTTATACTTTATTTACTATTAAATATCACTAATAAGTAGGAGCAAATTATGTATTAAAAACTTTTAAGTATTTTTTGTGAAATTGATTTACATCTATATAATAATGGAGATTTGGTCTGTCTGTAACTGAAACTATGTCACTGCTTATGTCGCAATACCCAAAATTGTTAATATATAGAATAAAGAATAACCCTGTACTATATATCTTTTTATTTTTTTTTAAATATTCAATATTAACAGAATAAATAAAAGTTGTTCCTTAAATTCAACATTTGAATCCTTTCTATTGTAATAATGTCAATTTAAGTAAACTATGAAATTAATTAAAAAGTTGTATTATTACTTTAAATAGAAAAAATTATTTGTGAAATTTGTAATCAATTTAAAAAAAAACATTTTTTTACTCTTGCCCTTTTTTCAGTAACAAGAAGTTAACTAAAAAGTTTACAAATGAATGAATACCTATGATTATGTGTAAAATTATAAAATATTCAAATAATTATTAATTAATAACTAATAGATGAACATAACAATTTATTTGAGGGGGACAGAACTAAGTTTCCATTTCAAATTATTTTTTTTTTGATAAATTGATAATTTTACTTACTGATGATACAAACCCTCTGACTTTGATTTTTAACTCCCACCCACTTAGGAAATATCTTTCAAAAACTAATTTTCATGTAAATTTTCCAAGACTTCTTACAGTCAAATTTTAAATTCTACACAACATTACAAAAATGATAGGCTATGCCAATTCATTATCTAACAGTACTATTCAAAACTGCATTGTAGAAGGTCTTTTCATAATGGGTTTTGATATAATTTATTACAACCAAAAAAAGAAGGTAAATAAGAAAAAATTATAAAAAAAATGATAACAGAGAAATAGAAACAAGAAAATAAAAAATAATAAGAGTAATTGGAACAAATTAATCGGAGGTATCGTAGTATTTATATTCAGCTATTGGCTGTCCCTGAATTCATCATTAGAAAATGTAGGGGCTAGAACTCTCCTGTGCCCATGGGACAGGAAGCTAGAAATTGATGTCCCTTGTTGGATTATGAAAACTCCCTCTCAATCAGGCTAGACCCCGAGAAGTAAACCTCATAGAGTTAGGCTCTCGCAACTCAGTCAACAGAGACTGAAGAAAACCCTCAGTGAAGGAAGCATAGCCGACTACACCACCTGAGCACCCCCTCAGTGAGGGAGATAATTAATTGTAAGTACTGCTTTCAGGTATTTGTTGTATTGTTGTGTCAAATTGTGTTGCATCTTAATAAACTTGGTTAAAAGTTCATGTGCTTTTCCCTCATTATTTTGGTTTGTGTAACTATGATAATGATAATGTAATTTATTGTGTACAGTGCTCAGGTGCACCACAACTCATCAAAGTCTCATGTCAAGTACACAGAATAATGTTGTGTCAGGAACATGAACAGTTCACAGTAGTAATATGCATGTATGTGTGTGCATGTGTATGTGGAGAGTGGCATCAGGTATAGTGTTGGCAGACTACAGGAAGCATGGAGGCTTTGAAAGATTCAGTGCTACAACAGATGCAAGCAGTTTATTCCATGTCTCCGCAATTCTGAGCGTGAAAAAATGTTTCTGAAAGTCACGTAACAGTGTTGTTTTCTGACTTTGTAGGCATGCTAGATGATATTCTTCTTAGTTTGTACTCGAATAATCCTACAAAAATATCCATTTTCTCTGTATTCTTTAGATGAGGCTTGAGGATTAGTATTGTTTGCATTATTCAGACTATTGTCCTCATCTTCATTGTTATCTGTACAACATTTTGGCCGATGTGCCCTCTGGCCTTCTTCAGGTATTTCTTGTTGGACAAAATTCCATGATGGCTTCCAAGTCCGACAAGAAATACCTGAAGAAGGCCGGAGGGCACATCGGCCGAAACATTGTACAAATAACAATGAAGATGAGGACAATAGTCCGAATAATGCAGACAATACTAAAAATATCCAAGTTTGTAAAACAAAATGGCTGCAAATCACCCAATAGAGAAGAAATGAAAAAAACAAAAACAAAAAAAGACAATCATTGTTGAGATCATCGTTTTACCTTTGACATTTGATCAATTTGTTTGCAGAAATAAATAGAATTATTTTTGCATTCATTAAGAACATATTCCAATAATTCCTTGTAGATATCATCCAGGTGAGGAATAAGGTAATCACGGACTTCACTGCAATCAAGCCAGATGAGTTTGTTTTTTGTGATAAAGCTGACATCCATTTTCTTCACTTCTTTGCTCCACGTATTCAGTTCACCCAGTTTTTGCTGAAATCAACAAGAAGACTTTTTTTTTTCTAAACAGAACAAACAATTGAAAATAAAACATTAATAAATCAATGTATCAGACGATGATTTCACAATTTGGGTTTTTTATTAAGATATCTTTTTTATGTCATTACTGAAAATTTTGCAGAAAAAATATAAGAAAGAAAGAAAGAGAGAGAGTGAGGAAAAGAGAGAGAGTGGATGAGCATGCAGAAACGATAACCCTATTATGTTTCAATCGAACATAATGAAAAAATGAAAAGAAGGAAAAAAAAAAAAAAATGAGAAAGAGTTAAATTAAGATTACCATACTTTTACATATTGAACTAGATTTTTGGATGTTTGTTTTTTAGAAGCATTGTTGAATAAAGTATATATTATATTTTTGCTTGAAGGCAATTACAATGCATGTATCGCATAAAATTTGTTACTTTTTTTAATAGAAAATGAACTTGACAAGTGTAATCCCGGCAAAGGATCGTTCGGTGTGTAGAACATCATACAGACTGTTTCGATTTTATTAAGTCTCATCAGCGTATACATATCGTTAGTATACATTGCTGATGAGACTTAATAAAGTCGAAACAGTCTGTATGATGTTCTATACACCGAGCGATCCTTTGCCGGGATTACACTTGTCAAGTTCTTTTTCTATTAAAAAAAGTATCGAATTTTATGCGATACATGCATTGTAATTGTCTTCAAGCAAAAATATAATATATATTGAACTATTTCGCAATAGCTCTTAAATAAACATATCAAACGTAGTAATCAAATTATATTATATTGTGGTATATTCACAGGTCCTGCTAGTTGATAATAATTACCTCTATGTCTGGTGGTGGTAAATCCTTGAAAGTGTAAAGGGATTCACTTGTCCATTCTTTGCAGGTTTTATAAATAGGTTCAAGCCATTTAAGAGAATCAATATATTGCTGTAAATCTTTCTTTGCATTAGACAACATGTGGTCTTCAAGTTGAACTGATTTCATATACTGTGGGCTGAAAACAAACAAAAAGAAAGAAAAAAAAGGGTAACAAAAATAAATTGAAATGATGTTCAGTGACTTTAAGAAATTTAATGGTACATTTTTGTATTTATTTACCAACTCCTCTTCCATTACTCCCAGGTCCACTCTGACCCAGAATGGTATTACATATTAGAGTTCCATCTTATGGGTCAGATAGATCTGATTACAAGTTAATGTAAATTATTTATACCAGTTTATCGATACACATGAAGTTAATGTAAATTATTTCTACCAGTTTATCGATACTACACATGAAGTTAATGTAAATTATTTCTACCAGTTTATCGATACACATGAAGTTAATGAAAATTATTTATACCAATTTATCGAGACACATGAAGTTAAGGAAAATTATTTATACCAATTTATCAATATTTATGAAAAAGAATTTAGTTTAAAAGAAATAATACGCCTTGATTAGGCAACCAGTTTAGGAAAAGGAAAACTCTGAATTTAAACCAACTTGACTCTGCTTGTGGTGCAAGGTTTGGGTTTCTTTGTTTAATGGAGTATCACCCTTTGTGGGTTATGTAATGCCAAAGCTATCCTTGTAGAAGACCAGTAGTAGTACTATTTAACCCATAGATGGGGAGGATGTGTTTCATACCTTTCCCAAGGGTATTAGTCCAAAAGTGAACATAAAAGCATGACTGGAGTTTGAACTTGCTTACTATGATGCTACAGTTGAGTATGTAACCCCTTATGCAATGAGGGCTTCCCCCATGGTGGAGGGGTTGTGTAAAAACATGAGTATGGCACAAGGCCAAATCAGAAGAATGGAAGATTGTGTTATACTAATCTTCCAGTAGAGAGGGTTTGCCTGCCTAGCAAATCAGCATTGAAATAATGTCCTTTATATGAACTAGAACACTAAACCCTAGCACTAATTAGAAAGATATAGCTAGTTAAGACATGAAGCAGATCACTCACTTCTCTTTCTTGAGTCAACGTGAAAAAATATTTTAAAAAAACAAAAAAAAAAAACACCATGAGCTCCAAAAAATATTTTAAAAACTCTTTGATTAATCTATATATTAATACTCTTGTTCCTTAATTGTATCACCATTATTATCTTGCAACACCCACTGGTTAAAAATGAGACTGTCCAAATCATGCAAAAATGTAAATCTTGATTATCTGATGTTGCTTATCTGCCAAATTCTTATTTCCTATGAGTGTCGTCACCTCAGCTAAATAATGAACCATTATTTTTTTATTATAAAGAAAGAAAGGGAAGAAAAAGGACATGTCACATAAAAAAAAATATAATAAGAAAGAAAGAGTAGGAGAAAGATAGAGAGAAGGGGTGAGTACACGGAAGTGATAACACTAATCCGTTTCAATCGAACATCATGAAAACATGAAAAGAAGGAAAGAGAGAGTTAAATCAAGATTATTATACTTCTTACATATTGAACTATTTTTTCAATAGCTCTTAAGTAAATATATTAGATGTTATAATAATTGAATTATCATACAGTGGTATATCAACAGGTCCTGCTAGTAAAGATAATATTGTAGTAAATTTTCCAGAATAGTTCACTTACTCATCTAACAGTTTTTCTTCAAGTTTCGATGTAAAGAGTGGGGTATATTGTCCAAGGAAGCCTTCACCACTGATAGTAACCTTTTTGTCAGATTGACGTATATTTTCTGGAGTAGCAACACCCCAATCATCTTCATGTTTTGTTGGCATAGCTAAAAAAAAAACAATAAAATTAAATTTAAAAAAAAAAAAAAAAAGAAAAAAAGCCAAGCAAAAGTTCAGTTAAAAAAAAAAAGAAACATTTTCTAACTGCAAAGGGAGTTTTTTTTCTCCCTATTCAACAACTAGAAGCAGCTACCAGCATTGCCTGGGTAGAAGCGAGATAATAAAAAGTTAGCCTCACAGATTCATTATTTTGGTCTTACATAATTGTTTTTTGTTTTAATTATGAACCAATGAATTTCCATTCTCTTACTATTCAAATATTAATTTTTAAATATCTTCCTAGATATAGATAAAATCTTCACTATTTTTACACAAAAAATAAGCTCTGGTGATAGTGAATGTGTGTATATATATTTACTTTGTCATTAATTGTTTTATTTTCATAGTGTTCTCCATACATACACACACACACAACTGCCCTTTATATATGTATGTATAGATAGATAGATAGATAGATAGATTAACCAAAGTGCCTGTTTTATATATTTTCCTTTTATATACATTACACAAAAAAAAAATCAACCAATCATCATCATCATCATCATCATCAGGTTATGCTGACAGTATAGATTTCCATGACACTCTCTCACCACCTGTCCCTATCGGTCATGATTCAGGTCTTCCACACAGTATCCACACAGAGCTGATTGATATGGGTTTTCACTAGTTAACCTACACTGATGTGTCCATGTGTAGGTGTCCACAGGAGAACATCACTTATGAGTTTGTTCTTGCTTCTCCAGGAATATCCAGCATGTCTTCTATGGTCTTATTTGGATGGTTTATATGAAAGGAGTTAAATGGCCATATAGCTGTCTTTTTTTTTTTTTTGTAGTCTGCTGCTTCCAAGATTTGTTCAAGACAGCATGCAGTATCCTTGTGTAGTTCCTATTTAGCTTTTTCTCTAAGAGTTTCATTAGAGTCCAAGTGGTGCAGCCACACAGTAGCACTGACATGGTAAAGCAAGGTGGATGAAACCCAAAAACATGTTAGATCTTTTTAAAAATTCAAAGATACAATCTCAATAATTTTTTTCATCTCATCTCGCAAATATACTATGTAAATGTATATAATAAAAAAATAAATATCATGTAATATTCAAATGATATAATAAATAAGTAAATAAAAAACAAATGTATATACATAGTAAAACAAAATCAAAAAATCAGCTTATTGGATTTTATGAAAAGAAAGTAATTTCTGACACGATCACATTATAGACAAATATAAATAAACAATTTTCATATTTTTGCCATCAAGTTGAAAGTTAAAATAATATACAAACTTTTTTGTAGTTTATCCAGGTCAACTTTTTCAAAGGGATTATCTTCCAAAATTTCCTGTGATTTGTTTACAAATGGTAAATTCTTCACAATATCAGGACTATCTCTTACAAGCTGTGGATTGGCATTGAGGAATTGCTTTATATATCTAAAAAAACAAATAAAACAGGAGAACAGAGATTTATAGAATCTTAACCTTAGAAAAAAAAAAGCATTTATTATCAACATGAATGTATAAGAATGAAATATTGTTTTGGCTTCAGTAGCTGAAACTACTTCTTATAATATTTTAGGAGGCTTCCAAGAAACCTCTGAACGTAGATGAATATATATGCAACAAAATCCAACAAAGACGTACATGCCATGTCAAATTATCCAGGCCATGTTACCCACCCACTTCAATTTTTCTGAAATTTTGTCCAAGTGTGGATTGTGATAAAATTAGCCAATCCTCAAAATTTGAGCTTCCAATTCCAAAAATTAACGGAGTTATGTTGATTTTTAGCTCTCCAAATTTGACAGGTTCGCGAAAAATGGCAACTTTTTATAACCTATGTTTGTCTGTAAAATGAGTTCTAAAGCTTCCATACTCCTAAAATTTGGTTTATAAAAGAAATTGTTGCCCAGGGAATCCAAAAATGCTAACAAAAAGGTCTTAAAGTCAACCAATTTTAAGTTATTAATGATTTCTGATTTTTTCATAGCAATGTGGCACTGCGTCTATGACAACAATTTTATCTAATATCAAACTATCTTTTTGGTACAAATAATGTTCAATATATGCGGATTAATAATAGGAAAAAAATTGTTGTCATAGATGCAGTGCCACATCAAGATAACAATCCTGCTAGGAAAAAATCAGAAATCATCAATAACTTGAAATTGGTTGATTTAAAAACTATTTTGATAGCATTTTTGGATTCCATGGGTAAAAATGCCTTTAAAACTACTTTTTAGTAGTATGGAAGCACTAGAACTCATTTTTCAGACAAAATTTGATTACAAAAAGTTGCCAATTTTTACCAACCCCACCAAATTTGGATAGCTAAAAATTGACATAACTCAAATTTTGGGGATTGTCTAATCTTAACATAGACCACACCTGGGAAAAAAATTTAGAAAAATTGAAGGGTGTGGGTGACAATTCTACTTTTTTCTGGAAGATTTGACATGGAATTACCCACATAACAAAATACAGACTTTATTGTCTGAGCACATTTAACAACAATAAAGATACAAATCAGTTAGGATGAAAGTCCTACAGAAAGAAGAAAGAGTTCTTGGTTAAACAAAGAGATGAAAGTTACTTCAAATGGTTATTACTTACTTTATACAGGAGCCATGTGGTAAGACTTTTATTTGGAGGGCAAGCCCCCTCCCCCCTAACCCAAACGAACAAATATACCACTAGTGCATGTCTAGAGATCCCAGATGAGAAAGAGAATGGTTAGTTTTTCCTGGGCTGTGTTTAAATAGTCAAAGTGTGTATGCTCTCTAGTGGCAAACCCTGGCAGCAAGGGAAGATAACCCTTTTCCACAATCAACCACATCCCAATAAATGGATTAATAAAAAAAAATCAAATTATTTAAAGTGAAATCACTGACCTTTTTATTGCTTCGGAAGAATCATAAATATCCGGATGTACTACATCGGTTTTTTCTTGGACATTTCCAAAAATCCCAAATGGAATTGCTTTGGAACAGAGGACAGATGAAATTCCATTAAGAGTGCCTTCCAGAAATTCTTGACATTTTTTAAAAGGAGGAGAGAATTCGAGTTGATCTGAAATTATTAAATATGAAATAAATCCAAAGTAAATTTCAATATTGTAGGGGGGGGGTTAAACAAAATTTATTGAATGTAAAATAAACTTTATTTACTATTAAAAAAAATATCTTCCAAAAACAATAACTTTGCTTTTATATCTATAAGATAAAACTTGTCAACTTTGAATATTTTTATTTATTTTTATATTTTCTTCTTCTGAAGTAAAAAGGGTTAATATTTTGCCCAATCTTCCAACCCATCTTCAGTAGAATTTCAAATTGGGTAATATTACTTTCCAGATTATTAACTTTCATATTTTTTGATAATGAAGACAAGGATTTTATTTACAGGCTATGTGATGAATTTTTACTAAGATTGAATATATCAAGACACATCTTAGAGAATAATTATACATTTAAATGTTTCCTAATATAGAGAAACCACACACAAAAAAAATTTTTTAAAAATAAAAAAATAAATAAAAATACAAAAGCAAATATACACATTCTTTTAATTGAAAAGAAATAATGACAATTTGATCTGAATCAGAAAAATGTCAGAAAATCATATGATTAAGAAATTGATTGATTTTAATAGTGTATCAACTTATCTGGGGTTATTTTATGCCTAGAAATTAGGGGATTGTGTACTCTGACCCCCTAGTGGTAGTACCTGTTAGGGTCCCATCTATAGGTCAAATACGTTTCAAGATTATTTGTATTTGTTAGGACCATGTCCCCCCCAAAAAAACCCTTACAAAACAACTACACAAAAAATGTAAATATGAATGTACAATGAATGATTCTCTAACATCTAGGCATAAAATAACCCTTGACTGGTTGATATGTTGTTAAAATCAATCAATTTCACATTGTGCAGAGCTCCAAAATTGGTTTAGTTTGGTTTACGGCATATCAACCTCAGTGGGTCATTTAATGGCGATAAAGTTTGAAAATAAATTCATTCTTAATGGATACTCAATTTTTTTATTAACACATTTTTCTATTTAACCCACAGTTAGGACCCTAACAGGTACTACCACTCTGGGTCAGAGTGGACCTGAGAGCAATGGTGATGAAGGGGTGTTCCACATTCCCCAAAGCTCCAGAAATGGAACCTCACCATCAGATAGAGTTTAACGTCATTCCCAGGATAGGAAGACCCTCAGCCACCATCATCTAGCACCCATATGATAAAAAGAGTTGGGGCTTGCCATAATGGCAACAGGGTTGGGGCAATCATATAGGTGCTAGGGCTTGATGTGACAAGGCGATTGATCCTACTGCCGGTCCAAAACTGGAGCCTCATCACCAGATGCATCTTAGTATCATAGCCAGGACACTTATTCCGTTAGAAAATCATTTTTGGAATGTAAATTGTGTGAAAAATGAGATAAGAGAAAAATGAGTGTGACAAGTGGGTGGGTCTGGGTAGAGTAATTGGCAAAGAACACAAACATGTACTTGTAAAATATGGGAGTGCATATTTACTTTTTGTCTATTCTGGCAATGGAAATATACATTAAATAATAACAGTGATATTTTATTTGTTGAATAAATGTATCATGTTTCTTTTACAATGCCAAATAGAATGGACACTAAACAAACAAGTAGTGACATAATGTGATATTGAGCCAGATGATTGAATACAAGAAGAGGGTGTAGTTAACATGAAATTGAGAAGCTGTTTTAATCAAAGATATAAAACGTAGATCACTGAAAGTTTCAAATTTTTTTTACAAAGTTGAATACCTAACAAGAATGAATAAAACAAAAAAAATGTCTTTGGTATAAAATAACTCAAGGGTTGACGTGCTGCAAAAACCAACCAACCGACCAAATTCTCTGTGAAAGGGAGATAATTAAATTTTGGGTCCCTAAAAGTAAACCCATCTTTGAACAAGTTCTAGAACTTATTATGAGATGTCACTTTTGTCTTGTTTGGGATGTAATGATAAAAAGAACAAGTGAAAAATTATGCACTTAAAAATGGAAAAAAAGAAACATGCAAAAAGTACAAAATAAATAATTCTATGATGCCCTCCCCCCACTACCATGACATAAACAAAAAAGATAACTATCTTTTGACTCCCCCTACATACCATTGTGAATTTTTTCATGGGGTTCCACGGACCATATGACCTTTAGGCACCCCTTTTTGATCTCGATTAAGAAAGGACATGTTTTTCATTTACACCGTCAATATCTAGTTGTTTTAACAGATGATTTTTAGATTTTTTTAAAAATTATAAAACTAACCCCTAACTATAACCCCTAACAAACAACCAGATATTGATGGTGTAAATGAAAAACATGTCCTTTCTTAATCAAGATCAAAAAGGGGTGCCTAAAGGTCATATGGTCTGGTGCCACTTTCATAAATGTTATATTTTAAAATTTGGCAAAGAACTCAAAATTTAAATATAACCTGAAAAAATCTAAAATATTTTAATCAAATACTTTAGATATATTCTCCTTACTACATTTGGGGTGCTGGTAGGTGTTGTCAGTGATGTAATATACATGGGTCACTGGGAAGTTTTGGGTCTTTCAACATCATACTCCCCTTGCCAAGCTGACCCTATCAGAGTTGATCAAACTCTGATCCCCGTACCACCTTTGAGATACTAACAGATATTTGGCTTTTATTGATTTTGGATGAGTGTAAAACTCTCTACCAAGCATCATCATTATTTGCAAAATAAGAAATTTTAACATTGTATATACAGTGGTACCTTGACTTACCAGTACTTCAACTTACAAAATCAACTGAGTTACGAGCTGTCACTCAGTCAATTTTTTGCGTTGTATTGAGAGCTAAAATTTGATGTACAAGCAAGCTTTAGATATGCTTATGTTAATAAGTTCACTAAAAACATTTAAGTGTCCAAATTTATTATGCCAAAGAAAAATATCATTCATAAAAAAAAAATAAATCAACATTAAAACATATTACAGTGCATAATTCATTACATTCTATTTTATTTTGTTTTTATACAATACAGTGCTATTAAAAAAACTAGGGTGTTTATGGAGGGTCTGGAATGAATTAATAGCATTTCAGTTTATTTCAATGGGGAAAATTGATATGATATACAAGAAAATTGGGTTATGAGTGAAACAAATTAAACTCCTAAGTCAAGGGACCACTGTATTATAATTTAAGTTTATTAGGAGTCAGGGTAGGCACATTTTCCCCAACTCAAATTCCAGTAAGCCCAGAATTGATTTTGATTCCTTGGACACATGACATCATAATAACTAACAATTTTATATTAATAGGTGTTGTATGCGTATTCTTATGAAAATGAGGCTTTTCCTAATAATTCTTATAAATAGCAACAGGCTAAAATAAGGTGACAGTTTAGTGGTGAACAGAATGTTGTAAACTAGGATTTACTAAAAAGCATTCACCACTAAACTGTCACCTTATTTTAGCCTGCGAAAGCTGGAAGCTCTACTGACTGAGCTAAACCAACCCCTTATAAATAAGGGGTTGGTTTAGCAGTTGGTAGAGCATCTGACTTGGAACCACTAGGTTTCGGGTTCGATACTGGCCCTTGTCAACTAAGTTTATGAGTAGCACAGGGCAGTAAAGTGAGAATCTGAAGGTAGGCGTGACACTCGCCTCAAATGCCAAAAAAAAATCTCCTTGATCTAGCACTAGTGAAAAGGAGATAGACTCCCTCACTGTCTGACTTTAGGCCACCCTGACGACTTTACTTACTTTATAAGGAAAAGATTCATTAGCCTAAGAATATGCATACAAAAATAAGGAAAAACATATCAACAACAATTACCTTGTTCATTAAATATAAGTTTGATACAAAAAAATCCATTCTTCTCGTCCTTGTATTTGCTTCTGAGAACTTCATGAATAAATTTCTGGATATGTGATTTGGCAATAGAGAACAAATATTCCACAGTCATTTTGTTGATAAGGAGCACAAAGTTTCCAAGATGGCTGAAAGTGGTTTCAGAAAAAGATTAAAGAAAAATAAGGAATATGACATTTTTAAAATTATAACTTTTAAAGGATTAGGTTAATAGCGACCAGTAAAATTAGTGCATTTCTTTCTTACTTATTGGGCCTTAGTACAAATACCACAGTACATAGTGACATTTACACAGCTAATACAGAAAGTGTAGAGGTATACTTCTACCAAACCTTTTATCTCGTATTGTTTTAATTTATATGAACTAGAAAAAACAAAAAGGAATAAAAAAAGTTTCTTACTGCTAAGTTTTAAGAATTACCCTTGTATTTGAATATATATATATATATAAAAAGTGAACCAGGGACAAAACAACAGCTGGGTATTGAAACACTGTTTTTTGTTCACTTGCCATGCTTCCTGATATCTCCCCCCAAAATAACATTCACAAGAACAAAGTTGATATGCTATATATATATATATATATATATATATATTATATATATATATATATATTCATATGGTTTGCTATATTTATAAATAAAGAATGTTCAATATCGGTAATAGAATGTATGTAGATATAATTTTAAATAGCTCTTGGTCTGATAATCACAGAGGTTAGAAACTGGCACCCAACAAGCACAGTTGATTCTGTGTCTACAATATTCAAAATTATATTGGTCGCCCCCTGCTGCGATTCAAGGATGTCTGCAAGAATGATCTCAGGTGCTTTGGCATTGCCCCTTCCAGCTGGGAAAATTTGGCTCAGGACTGCCCTCGGTGGCGACAGAATCTCCATAGAGGACTGTTCATGTCAGAAGTCACCCTGACGCAACACCATGAAGCTAAGACGTCTAGAAGAAAGCAGTGGCAACAAAGCACCGGCACATCAACATCTTCAGGGACAGCCTTCAAATGCGAAATCTGTGGTCGAGAATGTTTTTCAAACATCGGACTTCACAGTCACAGGAGGCGCTGTAACCTCAGGGGCACATAAAAACTTTATTATAGTCTTCCGAGACTGAAATGCCAATACAGAATATATATATATTATATATATATATATATATATATATAGTGGTGCAGCTATAGTAGCATTGACAAGGCTACAACTTGGAAGAAAGTTAAGCTTAATAAATAACAATGGCCTGCTGTAAACAAAACATGTGCAGATAGAAAGCTTAAGAATTATTTATTTATCTATTTATTTTTGTGGAAAAAAGGTAGACAAACACGTCAACGTTGTAACATTTCGGTCTGTTAGACCTTTTTTAGGACTTTAGGATAGAGTTCTTGCTTCAATGGTGAACATTTTCATACTGGTGAATTAGGAGGTTGTGAATAAGGGAGGGGTGGTCGGTTGTTGGTGTCAGAATTCCTATTTCTTTTTTGAAAAACACAAAATTACATTGAAGGATTGTTTTAGCTGTATAAAAATAATCTACTTTGAATCAAGAATCTGACGTCGAGATTTTTTAACATTTAATAAGACAGACAATTCTTTACCTGGTTTCATTCTTGGCTCTGAGAAAATTTGCTGTCCTTTGTTTTTTCTTCATTTTCATAAGAAAAAGTGAATCTCTTGAACTGTAAAATGAAACATTTATATATTAACGAGCAAAAGTACCCGATCCATGACTGGACTAAAATAATTTTAAGAACACCAAGGAGTGAGTGGGTAAGAGAGAGAATAAGAGGAAAATAATTTATAAAATTTAAAAAATCACCGAGAATTTGTATATTACAGTGTTTATTTTTGGAATTATTTTTTTTACTTTTAAAATATCATTTTAAAAATGTAATCCTTAACTTTTGAATGTTTTGGAACATAAATCTATTTTTCTAAAAACTGTTTTGTACATATGACAAAAACTCAAATTCATTTCTTAATTGCTTGTTACGTTAAAGTGATAAAAAATATTAATTTATTTTCTTTTTACCCTTAAAAAGTAACAATTAAACAGAGCTATTAAACTTGTGTCCTTATTTATTTAACTGAGGCTGTAGAATACATCGACAGCACCTCTGCTGATTAGTAATTTTCTGTACATAGTGTATTTAATTTTTTTATTATTGATTTCTTAGAAGAAACTATTATAAGTATTTTAAAATCTTAACATGTTTATTTAGTATGTAATTTTCTTCACACAAAGTGCCCATTTTCATCAAATTTTAGGCAGATTGTACTGTTTAAAATGTATCAAAAATTAATTGCATATGTAATATCATTTTGCTTTTTTAAAATTTTTGATTTTTTACTGATGCTCATTATGTTACTACTTTTCAACTAAAACAAAAATTTGACTTTAAATAATCAATTTAATTAATTCTAATTAATGTTTAAAGTGAAAATTGGCGCTTGAATTGTTGATACCTAATAAAAATACATATTAGCAGAATAAAATCATATGCTTAGATTAACATTTTAGAAATAAAAAAAATTGTCTTTCTTTCTTATACCGTAAAGGGGTGGGTGGGTCTGTTTTAACGGCAAGTTCAAAACCTGTGCCAACGAGGGTTGGGGTAGAAGATTCTGTTAACGGTAGTTTTGTTTTATTTTAGAATTCTTTCTTTTTTTTTTTTTTTCCGCATTAAGTGTTTGGGTTGGTTGTCTTGACACCAGTTCAAAGGTGCTGATGGGGCTAGGTGTTAAAGGGTCTGTTAATGGTAGTTTTTGATTGATAGAAATAAACATTTGTTATTTTTTTCATACAGTAAGGTACTGTCTTGAAAATTAAAAACTCAACTTGTGTCGACGGGAGTGGAGTGGGGGTTAAAGTGCCTGTATTGGTATTTTTTAATTTTTTTAAATTATTGAATTATATCACTTAATTAGTAAAAATCAAAACCAAATTTTGTGTGTTTCTTAGTTATAATCATATTAATCTGTATACAAGATTTCAAATCTGAGTGACATCTCTTTTCAGAGTTATAAGTCGACACGTACATACCAAACTTCCTTTTATATATATATAGATATGGCTTATATGTTGATAAGGACAATGTTTCTTTGTTGGAAAAAAAGTTTGCATTTTACGAGGTTGAGTCAAAAAGTAATGTCATTTTGTTTAGGACAGGTATAATTACCAACACAGGAACATGTATCATACATCAAAATGAAGCTGGTTCTCTGTAGATCACATCCCTACTTCTCCACATAGTCACCGTTTCTCTCAATAGCAATGTTCCACCTTCGAATAAGAGCATGTATCCCTGCCCCGTAAAATTCTGTTGTCTGTTCTTTGAGCCACTTCTTCACTACAGATCTCACTTCCTCGTCACTGAAATAATGTTTGCCTCTCAAACCCTCTTTCATGGGGCCAAAAAGATGATAATCTAAAGGCGATAAATCTGGTGAGTATGGAGGATGTAGTAAAGTTGTCCACCTGAATGAAGCAATTTTCTCCCTTGCCCTGATGCTTGTGTGTGGTCGAGCATTGTCGATTGGTAAGTTGGGTCTTACTCATTGGATTCTTGCTCTGAGCCTCGTAAGGGTCTCAATGTAGGCCTTAGTTTTATAAAAATCTTCACATGAAATAAAGAAAATGGCATTACTTTTTGACTACCCTCGTATTTATGGCTTTAGAGAACTTAAAAATAATTATTGGTTGACTGGTGCTTGGGAGAATATCTATATTTATATATATTTACCAACCCCTCCGCACAAGCAGGATGTGACACAAGGTCAATTTCTTAAGCGGAGTTTAACAGGTTTGAATTCAGAGTTTTCCTTCTCCTAGACCAGTTGCCTAACCAAGGTTAAAGAGCCCAGTCTGCCCTACTATTTATCCATAGCTGGAGGGAGAGTAGGATTCATACCTTTCCCAAGGGTATTATATTTATAAGTCATCTTCAGACGATTTCCCAAGAATTCAAATGTGGTTTTGGAGCTCTTGGGAAATCATCTGAAGATGACTTATTTTAAGATAATTAAAAAAACAACATCTAAACAGAGCCTAAGGATTCTGTGGCCTTTGCACAATAAAGACAGTTCAAAATACCAAAATTATTCATATCAAGCCTCATCTCATAAATACATATGAGTATAAGAATATTGCTCAGTACTACCTCATATATGCAGCTGTTTAAACACAGACTCCAGAAATTTGATTAAAAATATAAATATAAAAAAACAAAAAACATTTTTTCGTCTGTCACTATTTTTACTTCTTTCCTTTTATAAATTAAAATTCAAGCTACTAAAACTAATTCTTCTTTTTTATGTTCTCTACAATTTTGATGTCAGACATATTTACAGCATAGTCACAGATATGAAATATCCAGTGTAAACAAATTCTTTAATGATTTACTAAAAAAGGCATTAGCTGTCATATTACGGTCGATGCTTCAAGTTTTAGTTGCTTAAAATAATTAGATGAACTATGTAGAAGTCTACTTTGTGAATCACATTTGAATAAATTTTCCGTAACACTGACAAAATACAATATAATTTTGAAGGGATAAAAAAAAAAGACGAAATTAAAAAAAAGGACATTTTAAAAAAAATGTTTCTCTTTATTACTCACAACATATTTTTTGCTGTCATCTGCTCTTCACAGAATCGAAGTTTTTTGAAAGATTCAAACATTATAACATCAACAATAATCTTGCACAACCTGTAAAGAAAACAAGTACCGTATTTGAGGGCATATAAGACGCACCCCCATTTCAGCATGTCAGATTCAGGAAAAAAAGTTTTTAGTGTATTTAAGCATAGCTAGTGCATTACACAAGCAGAAACATAGATGTATAAAAGCAAAAAATATAAGTATGCATGGAGTTTAGGGTAGGTAAAAGTATTGAGCGTAAGCTGGGTTAGTGAGCATCATAGAGAAGATTAGCCTAGGCCTACGGGAGGTCTCAAACTTCACCTATGATGTATAAGATGCAGGGCAATTTTTTGAGCCAAAATTTTGGGAAAAAAGTGCGTCCTATATGCCATCAAATACGGTATATATTATGCACTGAAATTGAGAGGCCTCATTTTTTGTTTTCAAATGCTTAGTGCTGTTAAAGTTGGTTAGTTGGATTTTACGGCATGTCAACCCTTGGGTTATTTTATGCTGAAGATGTTTTGTTCTATTCATTCTTGATGGGTATTCAAATTTTTTTTTAACTCATTTAAAAAAAAACACATTTTCAAAAACCTTTTTGATCTATTTAACCCATAGATGGAACCATAATAGGTACAACCACTCCAGGTCAGAATGAATCTAGGAGTAATGGCAATGAAGGGGTACTCCACACTCCCCAGAACTCCAGAATTGTAACCTAACCAGCAGATGCTGTTTAACATCATACCCAGGACACTAAGACCCTCAACCACCGCCTTCTAGCACATATGATAAAAAGGGTTTGAGGGTTTGCCATACAAATAATACAGTTGGAACAATCATATAGGTGCTAGGGCTTGATGTGGCCAGCTGATTGATTGGCTCAACCATCAGGTGGCCCAATGGGGAGGGTCTTAACCCTTTGTAGAGGGGCAGTCAGTGTATTTCACAGCCCTAACCGACGGGGGGGGGTTAATGCTGTTAAGTAGAGGGAAAAAAGGAAATGTGATTCATAGTTAAGGATATCAAAGAGGAAACAATAAAGAAAAAAAAGTCATAAAATCAGGAGATAAAGGTATTTTTCTTTTTTATACTTTTTATGGATTTGCTAAAATCATGTTCATTGAACTTAAATGTACTATATACTAAAATATTATATGTATGAAAAAATATACAGATGTTGCAGAATGTTTGTTAGTGAGCATCTATTCATCATCATCATCATCATCACCATCATGTCACGCCAGCAGCATGGATATCCATGACAACCTCTCGACAACCAATATAAATCTCTTTCTATATCTATATCTATGAATCCATTCCTACCCCCGACACAGAGAGACCTACATTCTATATTTATGGGACTATCTGAATCAGTGTTCATCATCTTACCAAAGTTTTTATCCTAATATATTTATCAATAAATAACATTACCATGAATTTCTACAGCATTGTTTAAACAAAAATAATTGTACTCTACCTGAGAAGGGGAGTCCAAACCCCATGCACTCTCACAAAAAAGTTTATTATGTTTTAATATGTAAAAAAAAAACAGAATTCAAATAAATTCTGTGGTAGCAAAATTTAAAAGGTCAGATGTTAAATGTCATAAAGGTCAATAAGAGGTCAACCCCCAAAGACACAGTATGGTGCAAAATTGAATAAAATAAGACAAACTATAGAGTTGTTGATAGTGAGCCATCTGCAACTGCAGACATAAGGAAATTACAAGGGTTTTGTGAATAGTTTGTCTAAGTTAAGTACTAAGATACAAGACAAAAGAGTTTAAGAATTTTTACCTGAAAAATCTTTCAAGATATACTTTTGCATCACTTTGGAGTTGAAACACGGCATCTTCAAATTCTGGTAAAGTGTAACTTTTACTGAAATCAAAACCATAACAAACAAAAAAATAAATAAATAAAATGAATAATTATTCAATTACACATGAAGCAATAAATATTAGCTCTAATTTCCAACATCAAAATCTCTCCTAATATCATATTAAAATTTTTTTGCATTTATATTTAACACAGACTTTAAATAAAATATAAAATTAATGTAATTGCAATAAGTAATTAAGAGTTACCTCCCTTATTTATGATTACTCCCCCTTTCGGAGAACTCTTTAGTAAATAGTAATCTATTTAAACTCACGATACGTGTAACAATTATTCTAAGCAGCTTTCTTAAGTCTTCCGTTGTTATCTTTTGTTATTACAGTAATAAAGACATGCAATTTAAGAAGATGCTTTCCAACCTACAAAAACAGTTTGTTGTGTCATTGGTTTCACAGAAGAATTGTATACCATGAGCAGCACAAGGTCAATTTTTAAGTGGAGTATAGCTGTTTGAATTCAGGATTTTCCTTCTAGATTATTTGTCTTACCAAGGCTAAGGAACTCATCTACCTTAGTATTTACCCTATAGCTGGGTGGAGAAGAGATGGAGTCATGCCTTTCCCATAGATATTAGCATAAAGTTAAAAGCATATTAATATATAGATATTTAAAAAATTGAAAATACTTTTGAGTGTATGAATTGTTACTTACTCTGCTTGAAAAGGAAGGAAGTCTATTGTCATAAGTTCATTTAACAATCTGAAAATAAAACAAAAATTATTAATTTTAGATAGACTCATATGGGAGTAAAATATGGAAATGAATCCAACGATATATAGAAATTAGAAAAACTAAGTGCTCCAAAAAAAGATGAATTCATTTTTATATTGATGTTGATGCTTAAACGTTTCGGTTTATGCAATACCTTCCTCAAGACAATATAACAGAAGAAAAAGAAAGAAAAAAAACATTGTCTTGAGGAAGGTTTTACATAAACCAAAACGTTTAAGCATTGACATCAACATCAAAATAAATTCATCTTTTTTGGAACACTTTGTTTTTCTAATTTCCATATAGACTTATAGGCATACAAATTATATATTACTTTCATTTTCTTTGATTTATTGAATATTGCATCCAATCATTTAAAAAAAATTCTTCTGATCTTCTCACACAAGTGTTATTGTTAAAACTGCCACAAACAACTGGTTCTCTGAGCTAAGACCAGTGATTCACCCCGAGAGGGAGACTGCCTTGGCTTTTATACATCTCAACCAGGTGAACCAACGGGGTGACAGGATTCTTACCAAAAGTCACCACTCACAACCAAGAGGTTGTGAGTTTAATCTCTGTAGCCTCCTGCTATATTGAAAGCCAAATAAATTTTGATCTTTTAATTCATTTTAAAGGTCAAGTGACATGAATGACACCCTCACCACCCCTAATGTTTTCAATTCTTTACTATTTAGAATTTAATCAGGATTTATATTTTTGCATTTCATCTTTTTTTTTGCATTTCATCTTGGACGATTTTTAACCAAGATGATAACGGTTGTAAAATTAATGAACACAAGTATTAATGTATAAATGATAAAAACATAATTAGATATAGTAAGACCAACATTTTATACTTGTAATTTAAGTATGTCCCACACTCTTTCATTTTTAAATGATAAACATGCATTTGATTATTTTATATAATGAAAAAAGAAAATCTTTTATGGATATGCACAATATATTAACTGTTCATCCTCTTTATTAAAAGGAATTAGCAGCAATAAATGAAAAGGAAGATCAAAGCTTGAAGAAGAAGAAGAAGAAGAAGAAGGAAGGAAAAAGAGAAAAAGAAGAAAAAAGAAAAATGAAGAAAAGAAGAAGAAAGGAAGAAGAAATAAGAAAGGAAGAAAAAAGAGGAAGAAAAAAGAGAGAAAGAAGAAGAAAAAAGAAAAAATGAAGGAAGAAAAGGAAAGAAGAAAGAAGAAGAGGAAAGAAAAAAATTTTAAAAAAAGGAAGAAGGAAGAAGGAAGGAAGAAGAAAAAATAAGAAAGAAAAAAGAAAAAGCAGCAGAAAGAAAATGAAAAAAATTATGCAAGATATTAAAAGTTAAAAAGAAGAAAAAGGAAAATGGAAAAAATGAAGGAAAAAGAAAAGAAAAAATGGAAGAAGAAAAAGAAGGAGGAAAGAAGAAAAAAAAAAGAAAAAAAGAAGAGGAAAGAAAAAGGAAGAAAAAAGAAAGAAAAAGAAGCAGAAAGAAAATGAAGAAGAATTATGCAAGTAATAGATATTAAAATTTAAAAGGAATGAGAATCATGAGAAGTCAAAACTGAATTGAAAGAAAAGAAACTAAAGAAAACTTTTCCAAATTAAAAAGAATAAAATAAAACTATAATAATAATGAAATGAAAATGGCTTACTTTAACACTTGCAAAAGTCCAACTTCATATATAGGCATGGATTGTAACAAGGATTTTTCAAGAGTGTCTTTAGTTTTCAAGAATACCAAATGGCCTTTAGCTGCTTTCCACCTTTATAAATGAATTGGAGAAAAAAATAAATAAATAAAAAACAAAATTCACGAATACATTTTAAATATTGCAGCAATGCAGTATTACAGTGTCTTTTTACAATTTTAATATAAATGAAATTAAAATTATTTTTAGTCTTACATTACAGATATAGAGTGCAATGAGCCTGTTCAATAGTTAGATGAGTGACCATTTAAGCAACAACAGGTACTGTAAGTAACCACATATTAAAATGACTTGATTCGGCATTAAATGACATGGAAAGGTTGATATGCCATAAAACAAACAAACAGATTTAGAGGTGCATGGTGTAATGGTTATTGTCATAGGAAATGAACTTGACGACTAGAGTTCAAATCTTGGATGAGGCTGTTGGCCATTCATATAGTGCTCATACCTTTGGGAAAGAGATGAATCCAACTATTCTCCTCCAGCTATGGGTAAATGGTTAGGCGAACTGGGCTCTTTAATGTTAGTATGGCAATCTAGGAGAAGGAAAGCTCTGAATTCAAACCTGTTAAACTCTACTTAAGAAATTGCCCATGTGTCACATCTTACTCATGCAGTGGAGGAGTTGGTAAATGTATAGATTAGATATGGATGCATTAAAAATATTCATTAACATGAAAAAGATTTTCTTCTAACATTTACTTTAAAGGGTTAATAAGAGTGCCTGCTGTATAGTAATAATTAATAGTTTAGGTCATGCAAGCCATTGTGAGTAAGTTCAGGCTAAATTAAAAGAAGACATACTTAGCAAATTGGTTATCATTGTAGGGAATTGAATTGGTGAACCAGAGTTCAAATCCTGGACAAGTTAGTGTTTCACTTCACACTAATGCCTTAGAGAAAGGCATGAATCCTTTTATTTCCACAGCTATGGGTAAATAGTAGGGGAGACTTGTTTTTGGTTAGGCAACCAGTCTAGGAGAAAGAAAACTCCTAATTCAAACCAGCTTTACTCCACTTACAGATTGACCTTGTGTCGCATCCTGCCTGTGGATACATACTGTGAATGCTTCATATAAATGCTATTCATTAAACATTGGTTTGGTTTGGTTTGTTTTACGGCATATCAACCTCAGTGGGTCATTTAATGCCAAAAGCGATTTGAAATAAATTCGTTCTTAATGGATACTCAATTTTTTTTATAAACACATTTTTCTATTTAACCCATAGATGGAACCCCAACAGGTACCACCACTCCGGGTTAGAGTGGACCAGGGAGCTATGGTGATGAAGGGGGGCTCCACATTCCCCAGACCTTCAGAACTGAAATAACCAAGGCATGAAGACCCTCAGCCACTGCCTTCTAGCACCCATATGATATGGGGCTTGCCATAAAGGCAATACAGTCGGTACAATCATATAGTTGCTAGGGCTTGATGTGTCCAGCTGATTGATCGGACATTAAGCATTGAAAATGTCATAAATTTAGGAAAATCTGATAATAATTCCTTGTATATTTCTTCTCTATGCTCTTCTAAAAATATATGATTGGAACAAAAGTCTTGTCCGATACAAAGTAACATTTATTTAACCAATAAAGACAACATCTAAATTAAAAAATATATAAACAAACATCATTCATCAGTGTCTCTAAAATGTTTCAATGTTTTATTAAATACTTTGTTTAAAATGCTTAATTTTTTTAGATAGTAGACATTAACATTTCTTTTCAGAGTAGCTGTATCAATGCAAGGTCTATTTTTTTTTACATATGGATTTAAATGGGGCATCCCATGAGGATTCAACTCACGATCTGCAGGACTAACTTTAAAAAATCCCTTCTACCCAGGTGACGCCGGGTAGCCGCTGCTAGTTTATATATAAATATTATACTATTTTGTATCAGACAAGACTTTCCTTCCAATCCTATATATTGAGAAAGAAAAAAGATTTTTCCTTAATTTTTATTTTGTAATGAAGTGAATAATGCATTTTGTGAATACTAAAATGTTTAAACCGATTTAAAAAAAAAAAAGTTGACAAAATTTCATTACAAAACATCCATCAATATGTCACGTGTCACAAAACAATGAAAAGTGATCTTTTTGAATGAAATCCTATATATTGAGAAAGAAAAAAGATTTTTCCTTAATTTTTATTTTGTAATGAAGCGAATAATGCATTTTGTGAATACTAAAATGTTTAAACCGATTTAAAAAAAAAAAAGTTGACAAAATTTCATTAAAAAACATCCATCAATATGTCACATGTCACAAAACAATGAAAAGTGATCTTTTTTGAATGAAATTAGTTAAATGCTCCAATTAACATCGAGTGACAAAAACAGAAAAAACTTTTTGGCCAACCCAACAACCCAATCCTATTCAGAATAAAAGAAAAGAAAATAGAATCAGTGACTGGGTGCAAATATATATTAGTTATCTATATATAATGGAGATTAGATCTTCATTTGTCTGTAACGGAAACTACGTCACTGCTTATGTCACAGTAATTTCGGGATTTAAGTAAGTTTATCAGTGGGTCTTTAATTTATAATCAAGATCATTTATACATAGAATATACAGCAAAGCTATTATATATATGGACAGGGCTGTATCAGTTCACACTAATGCCCTTAAGAAAAGCATAAATTAATATGCCTACCCCACCACTAGTAGGTCGGACTGGGTTGTTTTGCCTTGGCTAGGAAACCAGTCTAAAAGAAGAAAAATTCTGAATTCAAACCAGCTGTACTCCACTTAAAAATTGGCCCTTTGTTGCATCCTGCCATTGGCAGAGGGATTAGTAAATACATACTTCACAAAATGAGGAAAGATTATTCCTCTGATCTGAGTCTTTTATTTTTATTTATACTTATATAGTTTTGTGGGAAGATATCACTAGAAATTATCTGGGTTGGTTGGTTGGTTGGATTTTATGGTATGTCAACCCTTATTGGGTTATTTCATGCTGAAGACATTTTGTTTTATTTATTCTTGATAGGTATTCAGTTTTTGTTTTTAAGTACATTTTTTAGCTCATTTTTCTATTTAAACCATAGATGGTACCCTAACGAGTACTACCACTCTGGGTCAGAGTGACTCTGGAGTAATGGCAATGGAGGAGTACTCCACACTCCCCAGAGCTCCAGAATTGAAACTTCACCATTAGATGCAGTTTAATGTCACGAAATTGGCTGAGAAAAAAAAATGCAATGGAACTAATATTAAATAAAAAGTTTTTTTCATTTATTCCACACTCAAGAAGATAACCTAAATAGAGAATTGGTAAATACACAAATACCCATTCCAAAAAATAAACATTCACACTCCAATCCATTAAAGATTTCCATGGAAGAGGTACCCAAAGATAGAAAAATGCTCACCTGTAAAACATCTTTGAGATGAGATAATTCCTAAAAAACGGTATTTCATGAATAGCTTCCCAGAGAACAGCTTGTCTTTGCCATTCTGAAAGGCGAAATGTTTCGGATTGTGAATCACTGTCAACATGCAAAACTCCAAATGATGAGAACAAGTAATATTCTCTATTCACCTAAAAAAAGAAAGAAAAAAAAGAAAAGAAAAAAGTGAGGGTGTCACATAATGGATTGACATAAGCCTATCATTTTTACAAAGAAGTGTAGAGTAGCTTGAAAATAATGGTAAACAGTGGAAAATTACTGAAAATTTGATAGAAAGGTCTTGAATTCAAAGTCATCTGGAGCAGATCTCTCATTGGCCTAGAGAGTCACATGACCAGGTGACTGGGAAAGTAGAGTTAGAATTTAGGTAGTTAAAGCAGATCAAGAATATATAGGGAGTATAAAAAATATGCATCAGTGTTGCTTCCATGATTTAAAACTAAGAAAGATGGAATGCACAGAGAAGAAGCAGACAACCTCCAATGGAAGATGTCCAACTTGACATAAAAAAAGACATTAGAAAAACAGAAACATGATAGAGGCTAATTTAATAATTGCTAATCATTATTTTAAACTGATTTCAGCATAAAATAACTCAACAAGGGTTGACATGCCATAAAACCAACCAACCAACCAACAATCTCTTAATTAATCTTTTTTAAGTCGGGATCTATCTTTGTTGAAGTGACATACTTAGAGCAAACTAAAGTCCAACTGTCTTATATTTTTTCTACAGACTTTTAGGCCTGTTGAAGAATTACTTATGTTAATGATGTTAAAAGAAGGGGGGGGGATGCCCATGGTCAGTGTTTAAGAAAAAAACAAAAAAAACAACAACAACATTTATTCATTTTGGTCTTCTTGCTATGAATAAATGAATGGACAAGGTTCAATATTGGTTTCTTTGTTTAATGGCATATCAACCAGTAGCAGTATTATTTAGTCCAGGGATGAGGGTGGTTCATACCTTTCCTAAGAGTATTAGTCTGAAAGTAAGTGTAATAGTATGAGTGGAGTTTGAATTCACTTACTACAATGTTACAAACCAGAATGTTCACCACTATGCGATGGGGACTCCCCACTGAATGGACAAGTAGGAGTTAAATACTAAAACTTAAATTCATATCCAGAGTTAGTAAAACAAATCTAGGTTTGGCTTAGTATGGGTAAATAAAAGGGCAGATTGGGATCTTTAACCTTGGTATGGCATCTGGTCTAGGAGAAAAAGAAAACTGAATTCAAACCAGTTGTACTTGTGTAGCATCCTGCTCGTGGCAGAGATGTTGAGTGAATAAATAAATATATATATATATGTGCATAAATATATATATATATATATATATATATATATATATATATATATATACATACAAATTATATAATTAACTGGTAAATTCTATGATTCTGAGATTTTTCTGTAATAAAGAAACAAAATCATATTCTTCTTACTTTGTCCTTGGGCACAGAAACCAAAAGATATGGTCTATAATGACGAGATGGTGCAATGTTAAAATACAAATGTTCGACTTTATGAAGATATTGGCATTTGATATAATGTTCAACTGCTTCACGACCAGACAAGATCAATAATGGCTCTTCAACCTAAAAAAGAAAAGAAAAGAGAAAAGAAAAATATCAAGATAAGCAATTTAAAAAAACAAACTTATTCATAATTTATTTCCAATTACAACAGTTTTGTGATGGTAAATTGTGATTTTTCACTCAATGAAATATGGTATTAAGAAATTAAAGAAAAACATAAGTAAATATAAATAACTAAATTTTCACTAAGTATAACATCTAAAGGAGATAACCACAATCAAAATAATTGAATTATCTCACAAAACTTTTTAAAAAAAATATAAGAATAACAACACACATGTACAATGAGTGATAATTGGATTTAAGTTCAGAAATAATTTTGAAGCTTTGGTATTTTCATAAATAACTCATTTTGTAATCAAGCAAAAGTAAAAAAGAAATAAACAAAAACATAAATATCTTTATAGAAAGATGATTAAATATATATATATATATATATATATTTTTAAAAAAAATGCAGGAATTCAAAAATATAATCGAAAGCATAAAGGGCGTCCATAATAATCAACCGACGTAATTTGCGGTCCAAAAACATAACAGCAAGAAATGTCTGTGCATAAACACCAGAAGATCTATTAGCAACCTGAGGATGGTGAAATAACCTGAAACCTGGGTAGTTGCTTATGGAAAACAATTATATTTTTTAAAAAATTCAACAAATAAATAAATAAATCTCCTACAAATTTGTGGTTGAGCACTGTGATTTCTTTGTTTCATCGCAAAATTTAAAAAAAATATCTATCTATCTATCTATCTATCTATATATATATATATATATATATATATATATAAACAAATTTTTGGTACAACTGATTTTATATAGAAATTTTAATAGTATCATACTTTATTAGCTTCGATCAACTATTAAACATAAAAGGGGGGGATAAAAAAGAGGAGGAATAAAAAGAAAAAAAGACTTAAGGGCCCTTTTGACTGGTGTATTGTCAAAAGTTCACAACAGGTAAATTGTTTAAAAGTCAATGTGTATAAATTGGGTCAAAGGGTAAAATAATATCATGATTGGAGTAGCAGGAAGGGAAAAATATATATATATATATATATATATATACCTTTATGTCAGTTCAATCTCTGCAATAACATGACCAGCAAATAATACTAGGGAATTTTTAACTATTCTCTTTATGTTTTATGTTAAAATTGTTGATTTATTAAAATTTCTACACACACACACACACATATATATAAGATGATATAAATAAGGTAAAATAATCTGTTTGTGTGATCCAATGCATCAAATTTATTGCAGTTGTGAATTTTCTAGGTTTTATTGTTGACTTGTATTCCAAGGGTTAAATGATATTCTGAGTCAATGTGTTTATTATTTGAATTAAACAATATTTACCTTTTTGGGAGATTTGGATTTTTTTGGAGGTAATTCTTCAATTCTTTTCTTTTCTTCAACTTTTGCTTTAGATTCAAGAACCTGAGATTATAAGAGAAAAAAAAAAAGGATTGATGCATATATTGTTTTCCTGATAGAACCAAAAGGATAAACTTCTATGTTTTATAAATTCCTTTGTTTTATAACCAATAAAAAGAAAATGTAAAAGATGTGCCAAACATGACTCCTATCCAAATTCACTAACACTTCCACAATTTTGGACAAATGAGATTAAAAAAAAATAATCAAGCAATCTCTAGAATCTGATTGGATAAGGCAAGTCATTTGGGGTGCTTACAAATATGTCTGCACATTGAAATTCCAGAAGGGTTGAAAAATCAGTTATGCCAAAAAGAAAAGGGCCAAATTGGAGCTGGTTAACACTTATATAAACTGACTACAAATTAACAAGTCAGTTGGCCTTTACTCACCACCAGAGTGAGACTTTACCCATGTCGTGTAGCAGATGGACTTTTGATGAACTGTGGCTACCACAACCAAAGTGACGTTAGAGCCGCTGATAAGATCAAAGGTACGTGACTTAGCGACTCGACACAAGCAGAGAGAGTGGCCATGTCTAAGAAGCATGACAGCTAGACACCAGAAATGCTGATAACATCTAGATACACAAGAACTATCCGGCCATTTGACCCAACCTGCTGACCATGATAACGGAATAAATTTCTTTGTTGTTTTTAACTATATACCACATGCTTTTTGTTCCTCCATTTTTGTCTAGCTTGCGTTCTTTTTCATTTTTCATCATTTAAAATATTGCATGAGTGACCAGAATTCATTTTCACTGACCCTCTACAAACCTTTCAAGAATAGCAAATAGGATTCTGTTTTATATTAAAATATTGGAATAATACAAAATGGTTCAGAATCCTTTTTACAGAAAGAATTCATTTCCATTTGGTTTAGATGAAGTCTATAATTTCTGTCTATCTGGAAGCACGTGGTGCAATGGTTAAAGTCATAGGAAATGGACTCGTCGCCCCAAGTTCAAATCCTGGATGTGGTATTTGCATTTCCCTTAGCGCTAATACCCTTGGGAAAGATATGAATCCTACTCTCCCTCCAGCTATGGATAAATAGTAGGGCAGACTGGGCTCTTTAACCATAGCTAGGTAACCAGTCTAAGAGAAGGAAAATTCTGAATTCAAACCTGTTGAACTCCGCTTAAGAAATTGACCTTGTGTCACATCCTGCTTGTAGGAGGGGTTGGTAAATATATATATAATTTTTATCTTTTTTATTTGACATTTCTAGGCAGAAACAAAAAAAAAATTTTTTTAAATTAAAGTTTGATTATGAGCAACAGTGTGTAGCGTTGGTATTAAATATAGATTTGCTTCATATTTTTTAAAAGTCAGTTTATAAAACCTTTTTAGGGGCATAAAGAAAATAGTAACCAGTTCATTACAAACATAAAAGTGGAGGTGTGTGGTATAATGGTTAGAGTTATAGGAAATGGACTTGTTGACATGAGTTCAAATCCTGGACAAGGCTCTTTATATTTCACATAGTGCTAATACCCTTAGGAAAGGTATGCATCCAAGTACTCTCCCTCCAGCTATGGGTAAATAGTAGGGCATACTGGGCTCTTTAACTTTGGTTAGGCAACCAGTCTTGGGGAAGGAAAAGTCAATAGGAAAATGCTTTACATTGATCTACCCCCTAAAAAGACAAAAATATCACTTGGGGTTAATAAATCAATAGTTGCCATCTGTATTTATGAGTGGATTTTAAAAAAATTAAATGACTTAAAAAAAATATTAAAAAGTTTAATAAACATTTTGATATCCTTACCTCTTCTGGAAGGCTTACATTGACTGCTTGAGCAGTCAGTCCACGGCAACTTCCCCAAAACGACTCATCTAAAAATGGTTTAAAAGATTACAAGAAACAAAAAAAAAAATAGTTGGTATATCTAAATAAAAGAAAAGGAATCACTTTGTCTCATTTATTTGACATTTCATTATATCTAAATATATAAGAGTAAGTTTTTGGTATGTACGTGTCAATCTATAACAACGAACAGAGAAGTCACTCAGATTTTAAATCTTGCATATAGATTAATATCCTTCTAACTAAGAAACACGTCAAATTTGGTTATTGATTTTTTTACTAATTAAGGGATATAATCAATTAATTAAGCCCAAATCACCCAATTGTGGAACTGTCCATATACCAGAACCTGCTGATAATAAAATATCGTCCGCTGACTGACTTTTTGTTACAGCGATTTATAGCGATTTACAGCAGAAATGTATTTTTTTTGCGAATAAATTTCGCAGTCTAAGCCGTTCTGCTAGGAATTTATCACCTATTCTTGGTCCAATCTTTAAAATATTTTTATATTGTTGAAAAGAATATAATATAATCTTTCTGAATATGCAATTTTTATGTGTTTTTATTAATTGAATTATTTTTTACAGCGAGTTAAAAAAAAAAAATGGCTTCAGAGAGCTGATTTGTATGATTTTTTTTCATTCTAAATTTTGAGAAAATAAAAACAAATTCTTTTTTCTCGCCTATTTACCGTTCAATCTTCTTTAAGATATCCATATGGTTCGAAAGAGAATGAAATAATCTCTCTAAATATGTAATTTGATTGAGTTTTTATCAATTGAATTATTTTTTACAGCGAGTTGAAAAAATATATATTTTGCTTCAGGCTAGAATTCGTAGTATTATTTTTTTCATGCTTAGATTTTAACATAAAATCAAATTTTATTTATCGCATATTTCTGTTTCTATCTTAAAAATATTTATTTGATTAGAAAAAAGATCTTTCTGAATATGTAATTAGTATGTCTTTTCATACATTGAATTATTTTTATAGCGAATTAAATAACAAATCAAACAAAAACGTTTAACGAAAACTCAACGTTTTTTTTTTTTTATAAATTCCTGTAGTTCGTCAATTGTAAACAAAACATTTTTTTTTTAATTTTTCATAATCGCGTTAATTTATTTATTTTAATATTAGAAATACAAATAAAGTCATGATACTAATGTAGATTAGTGCGCAAGACATAATACCATTAGATTACCTAATACATTTCACGGAAATACCTGAAAACTCAAATTCTTATCAAATTTATGATATAGTATACTTTACTATAAAAATTTGACATTCGATCGACTACATTTTTTAATTAATAATGTTATAAGATTATTTATCGTTTTACATAAATTTGATTACTTTATTTAATTCTTTTTCTTTTTCAAATATTAATTTGAAATTTAGCAAATCGTGTAATTTATATTTTATTTAAAAAATATAGTTAATCATTGAATTAAAATTTCTTACTATATCATTATGTGATGGGCTAAACTTGCAAATCGGTCGGAAAATTTAGGGTGACCCAGAAAAAAACAGAACGCATAAATTTTGTAATAAAACTGTTAATTTTAACTTGGGGGGTTAAGGGATAGGGTTAGGGTTGGAGTTGGATTTAGGGTTACTTTAATGAGAAAATAAATAAATAATTTGTTTTCTGTTTTTAGGGTTAGGGTTAGAGGTTTTCTGTTTTTAGGGTTAGGGTTAGAGGTGGGGTTTAGGGTTAGTTTAATGGGAAAATAAATAATTTGGGTTCTGTTTTTTCTAGGTCACCTGTAATATGTTTTAATTTTTCTACCGATTTGCAAGTTTAGCCATACGATGTCATTCCCTCAAATCTGACAAAAAGAAAATTCCCTGACCTCCCACCAGGTAGAATTAAATTAAGATCGTTTTTACGTGGTGATTTTTATGGGTCCTCCTTTGAGGACCGAACTCGGTATTCAGTAGTAATAGATCTGCAAACGATTATTAAACCATGCTTTTATCTCCACTACCCGGGCTTTGCCGGGTAGCCGCTGCTAGTATATACATAAAGGAATGAATAAAAACCTAATAAGTCCCCATATAGAATATTGTACTCAAGCCTGAGCTCCAGTGTCTAGACATAGAAATTAGAGATTAAAGGGTATACAAAAAAGAGTGATAAAAATAATAAAAAGACTAAAAGATTACAGTTACGTGGTGAGATTGGAGAAATTAGGATTAATTACTTTACTAGAAAGAAGAATGAGAGGTAATCTAATTGAAACTTTCAAAATAATGAATGGAATTTGTAATTATGGTAGACACTTTTTAAAAATTAGAGTAATATTGAGATTGGAGAGCATACAAAGAGAAAAAAATTAATAAAAAGAGTAAAGGATTACAGTTACAGGGAGAGATTAGAAAAATTAGGATGAACTAATTTACTAGAAAGAAGAATGAGAGGTGATCTAATTGAAAATTTCAAAATTATGAATGGAATTTCATATTATTTCTCCTCAAACTGTAAATTTACCTTGGGCAAAAATTCTCTAATAAACGTTTATAAACTAAATAGCTGTCTTAAATATTTTATATGATATTTACAGTCGACTAAGCAATTTAGACTTGAACAAACTGGCAACTAATTTCAGCATTTGTGAAAATTCTAAACAAATAAAAAAAAAAGATATTAAAAGAAATGAATGTTATAACTAAAATCATGCTTCAGGTAACTCATTTAAAAGTGGCTATATAGTTCAGAGCACCTGTTAAAGGGATGGTGAGCAAGCTCACTTTGTGGAACATTTGATTGTATAACAAGTATGATCCTCACTGGGTGCCTCATTATTGTAAATCAGAGTCAGATTAAACTAAACTTAGTAAATATCTATAATAAGTGCTAGCAGTTCATATTTCATTTTAAGTTTTTTGCTCATGTGTTGGCATAAGTATGGCAAATCTCAAAAAAATACTTACATGCAGCAATGTCATATGCCACGTTTCCAATGGAACGATGTAGGTCTAAAACAGTCAGAGGTTTGGGAAATGTAGACATCTTTTCATCAAGCTGAAATATAGATAATATTTTTAAGCATTAAAAAGGTAGACAAAAAAAAACTAATGTCTTTTTACAATAAAATAATTATAAAAATTCACAAGAATCCAAAATATTATGAATATAAACAAGTTTAATCAGATGGACTGTTCATGTCTGAAAAAATCACCCTGGTGCAACACCATGAAGCCAAGAGGTCCAGAAGAAAGCGGTGGCAACAAAGTACCAGCACATCAACAGTTGCAGGGACAGCCTTCAAATGCGACATCTGTGGTCGAGGCTGTTTTTTGAACATTGGACTTTACAGTCACAGGAGGCACTGTAACTTCAGGGGCACAAGAATTATATAGTCTTCTGAGACTACAATGCCAATATGATACAAATCCTTTGAGCCTGTTACACCAGTATCATACCAGTGGTACTTTTATCTCTCCCCACCCTATCACTGATTTGGAGATCACACTCTGATCTGTATCTGATAAATTTCTCAAGATCAATTTCTCAAAAAATTATTTTTCAAACTATCAATTGATCGAAAGAGAGATTGCACAAAATCCGATATTCATTCTTTAAACAATCACTAATCAACAAACACTAATTACCCATTCTTTTAACAACCACTAATCAACAAACACTAATTACCCATTCTTTTAACAACCACTTTTCAATAGGTAAGTAAAATAAAGTTGTCGGGGCAGCCTAATGTCGGTATCAGGTCAATCAGCGAGGGAGTCTATCCCCTTTTCAATAGCGTTAGACCAAGGAGATTGTTTTTGCATCTGAGGTGGAGCGCCACACCTATCATCAGATCCCTGTGCTACTCATAACGCTGAGTTGGCGAGGACCGGAATCGAACTAGGAACCTCGTAGTTTCTAGCCGAACGCTCTACCGACTGAGCTAACCCGGCCCATTACCTTTATCTTAATTTTAATCACTTGAATTTTTATTTTTTTGTTAAAACTTTATTATTTTTTTCTTTTATCATTACTTGTGGAAATTTCAAACTCACTTGAAGAATATAATTTTTGTTGTGAACAAAAAAGGAAAAAAATTGTGTTTGGATGGTTACCTATAAATCAAGGAAAAATAATCTATACATATATAAAGGGCAGTTGGTGTGTATGTATGTCCAGAGGAAACTGTGAAAATAAAACAATTAATGACAAAGTAAATATATATACACATTGAATATCACCAGATCTAGCTTTTTGAGAAAATATAATAAAGATTTGATTTATATTTGTGAAGATAATTAAAAAAAATAAAATCTAAATGATAGCAGCATGGATGTTTTTTGCATTTAATATTTTTAATAGTAGACATTAATTTTTCTTTTCAGAGTGGCTGGATCAACGCAAGGTTTTTTTTTTTTACGTGGGCATTTTAATGGGGCATCCTGCAGAGATCCAACTCACGAGGCAGTAATAATGGATATGTGAGACTCGCTTTTAAAAAAATCCCCTCTCTACCCAGGTGACACTGGGTAGCCACTTCTAGTATTAAATAAAACCATTGCTGCATTTTATTTTTACAAATACCTTGTTTATCTTGGGTATTATTTATTAAAGGAATGTCTTTCGATCAATTGATACTTCAAGAAATAATTTTTGAGTAATTGTTTATCAAGCAATTGATTTTGAGAAATTTACCTAGATCATTCTCAAACAACAGAAGGTTAATTTAGCCTAAGGAGTTCAGGGGTCAAAGGGTTAAAGTAATTAAAAATGAGAAAAAAAAAAGAAAAAAAAAAAGAGTAGGACATTTATTTTCAAGAATGCTGATATTTAGATTAACAGCAAACAAATGTCCAGGTTGAAAATACTGTAAGGGTAACCTGAAGCTAAACTTTTTTAGACATTATTTTACTGATGTAGGTATCATTGGGGAATGAGAAAAGTTTTGGTAAAAGGACCAAAGTCTTATCAAAACTTTTACCCCAATGATATCTACATTGGAAAAATAAGGTCTAAAAAAAGTCTGCCTTCAAGTTAACCATACCACGCTTTTAACCTGGATTAGAAATATTTGTCAATTAGATTTAAACTAAATTCATTTTATACAATTTGAATATATTTATCTATCTATCTATCTCTCTCTCTCATATATATATATATATATATATATATATTTCATGAACAGGTTAATGTCTAGGTGCTCAAGCATAAAACCACACAAAAGAAAAAATTTTTTCTATTTCTGAAAATAACTTAGAATAACCCATTACGTCTAGGAAAGAACTCAACAAAGAAAACTATTACATTACACATAAGCTTCTTTCTTTAGAGAAAAAAAGGAAAACAAAAGCAAAAACTTTCATTGTTTTCCATAGCAAAGATTGCTTTTATAAGCAGAATTATATAGTGTTAAAGAAGGAAATTTCTATTTTATTTTTTACCAACTGAATATGACAATAAATTGACTTACAGTAAGTTTTGTTGAAAAAATATCCATATTATTTTTGAGTATCGATGGTCTGGGACTTGTATTTGATACTTGATTTCTTGGAAAGTTCGCACTCTTTGGAAATGTCTTTAGAAAATTGGAATCAGCTTCCTTTTCTACTTGAAGAACTGCCTGGAGAAAAGAAATTGAAGAAAAGTATTAATCTTTAAAGAGTGAATTTCATGTTTCTTTCTTACACAAATTAATGTATTATATCATCAAGTCATGCAGACAGCACGGATACCTATGATTCTCTCTTGCTACTTGTTGGAATATTTGTGGATATAAGGTGTGCTCTAATTCCACAACTGGATTTACAGACCAGCCAAGGTCACATGGTTTACTCCTCCGGCCGATCAACAACCATAATGCGTGGCTGATTCACTACTTAAACACTGATACTTGCCACAGTTCACTTGCAATCATTGAGGAGGAACTTACGACCATTGATAAAGGAACTGAGGACACTTTACCAGAAGAATCAGAAGACTACCAAGGATCCAATTCCACTGGACAAGCGCTTTGGCTTGAGGCCTACAGAATAGCCCAAAAGATTGTAACAGGTTATGGGCCCAGGAACGCGAGGATTTTCTTTGATGGCGAACAGACAAATTTTGAACTTTGGGAAACTAAGTTTCATGAGTATTTAAGGACCCTTCAACTACACAATATAATCTATGCACCACCTGGTCATCACCCCTGGTAGGTCTTCTGCACAGCATCCAGAATCCACACAAAACTGATTGATGTAGGTTTTTGCTGGTCCATGTGTAGATGTCTACAAGAGAAAGTCACTTATGAGCTGTTTTTTTTTCTGTCTTTTTAAGATTGTCTTTTAAAGATTGCATCCCTGGACCCTCAAGCTTTGTAGCCCTTGGACTGAAAAGGTTGGGTAACCCCTATCTACAGGATCATATCTAGAAGCCTTCAAACTGATTTGAAATATCTTGTTTAATCTGTGATTTTTGGTTATAAGAATAGAGGTTCTTGTAAGTATTTACCAAACCATTGGTAGGATGTGACATAAGATCACAACTATCTTTTCCCTATACTTTCTTTCTTTCTTTATTATATTTTTTCTGTGTAGCATGTCCTTTTTCTTCCCTTTCTTTCTTTATAATAAAAACAGAACGGTCCATTATTTAGCAGAGGTGACAACACTCATAAGAAATAAGCAACACCTGATAATCAGGATTTACGTTTTCGCATTTCATCCTGTATGATTTGGACGGTCTCATCTTTAACCAGAGGGTGTTGCAAAATGATAACGGTCATTCTTTTATGGAACACGTGCATTAATATATAGATTGTTAATAACATTCTTCATTTAATTTCGTACATGTTGTATATTGCTTTGAAGAATGAAATAGGAATCATAAAAAAAAAAAGAAAGTCTTTTCACATTATTACAACAATTGAATAAAAGCTAAAAACATTAAGATAAAAACAAATATCAAGTCCTTACCTTTGGAAAGATCTGCTTCAAAGTTCCCAAGATATCAACATCTAATTGCTTGTCTCTCACATAGATAAAATGGCGCCAAATCCTTTTCATGTAATGGTGAAGCTTTTTTTTAAAAAAGAAAAGAAACGTCTTCTAAATGTGGGAACTTTTTTGTGTAAAATTTGATTTCATGATAGACTCAAAAAATAAGAATAAACTAGATGGTAGCTGCACAAGAATGCTGCATGCAGTCTTGAACAAGTCGTGGAAACAACACCCCACAAGGAAGCAGCTGTATGGCCACCTGCCCCCCCCCCCTCCCCCATCTCACAAATCATCCGAGAGAGACGGACTAGGTATGCAGGACACTGCTGGAGAAGCAAGGACAAGCTCATAAGCGACGTTCTCCTGTGGAAGCCAACGCATGGACATGCTAATGTGGGCCGCCCACCAAGGACCTACATTGACCAACTATGCTGGTTGCTGCGCAGAAGACCTCTCAAGGGCAATGAATGATAGGGAAGGTTGGTGAGAGATTGTCATGGATATCCGTGCTACTTGTGCAATATGACGATGATGGTCAAATAGAAGAAAATAATCCACACAAATAAAAATCTTATTTCTCTGTTAGGGGCCGGTTTAGTCAGTCGTTAGAGCACCTGCCTAGGAATCGCAAGGTTCCTGGTTTGATACGGGTCCTTGCAAACTCAGTGTATGCGTAGCACAAATTTGGTAATCTGATCTGTGCGGTAAAGTGGGGAGCCGACGGAAGGTGTGGTGCTCCACCTCAGAAAAAACAATCTGCCTGGTGTGAAAAGGGGATAGACTCCCTTGGCTGATACCGACAATAGGCAACAGCCAAATTTTAGCTTTTTTTATTTGTATTTTTGAGATGAGGCTTGATGTGAATAATTTGATGTTTTGGACAGTTATCCTCATCTTTATTGTGTTATGTATAAACACATAAACGTCTCAAGTGTTGGGCTGTAGTGACCTCTTGAGTAGATCAAGTATAGAGATGAACACAATATGGGAACCAATCATTGAAAAGGCTAAATCAAATTGTTTTTAAAGTAAATTACTTTAAAAATAAAAATATTGAAAAAGACTGATGTCATTGGATTTTATGCTTCAAGTTATACAGGAAATGCCAATAAACATTTTTTTTTTAGATGATTGTGATTCTTCTCATGACACATGTCAGAATGATAGACATGCAAAAACAATGATGTCATTATTTGAATAGGATCTTCAAAAATTCTTTGACGCCTGTTTGATCAACAGTCAGATTTCCCAGGTTGGGTCATTACTATGCTTGGATACACAGGATCACCTGAGGAAGGCTGCAGAATACAGCATCCAAAATGTTGGTTTATACATGCCACAATAAAGAAAAGAACAAAAGTCCGAAATATCAAAATTACCCAAATAAAAATCTATCAGAGTTGATTAATAAAAAACGATAAAAAAAAATGTTTATATAAATTTGCAATTGTTGTTCATCAAAATTAGCTTCTCTCTCTGGTTATTGGTATAAGAATTAGGATGGTGTTAACACAGTAGCTAACACCCATCTATCTATACATATATAAAGGGCAGTTGTGTGTATATGTATGCCCGGAGAAAGTAAATATATATACACACATTAAATATCACCAGGGCTTGTTTTTTGAGAAAAAATAATAGAGATTTGATTTATATTCGTGAAGATAATTAAGATATAAAATTTAGATGATAACAGCATGGATTTTTTAAATTAATATTTTAGATAATAGACATTAACATTTCTTTTCAGAGTAGCTGGATCAATGCAAGGTCTATTATTTTTTACATAGGGATTTAAATGGGGCATCACACGAGGATTCAACTCACAATTCAGTAATAATGGATATGCGGGACTAATTTTAAAAAATCCCCGTCTACCCAGGCGACGCCGGGTAGCCACTGCTAGTTTCTTATAATGCGCTAGGTTATACCAGGTTACCTAATGCAGGACATATATATGTAGAACAAATACCGACAAAGAGTTATAACAAATAGACTTTATCCAATGGAAAGAATAGAAAATAGGACAGATGAAAGTCCTAAAAGAAAAGAGTCAATGAAGATAGTTGAGTTATATCATGAAATAGGTGGTTAGCTCAGTCGGTAGAGCGTTCAACTACGAACTACGATACTGGCCCTCGCTAACTCAGCGTATAAGTAGCACAGGGATCTGTGCAGTAAAGTGAGGAGCTGATGCTAGATATGGCGCCCCGCCACAGATGCCAAAACAATCTCCTTGGTCTAGCAAAAGTGAAAAGGGGATAGACTCCCTCGCTGTTTGGCTGATACTGATTTTAGGCCACCCCAACGACTTTACTTTGTACAATAGCATAAAAATAATAAAACACTCACTTTTAATTATGATATTTTGAAAAATAATTATTACACAATCCTACACCAAAGAGATGTTTCTATACATTAACATTAAACTGGTCAATGAGCAGCCAATAGAAAAATGCCTTACATTGAGCTACCTCTAATTTAATAAATCAAGCAATGTTTCTATACATTGAATTGGTCAACAAGGAGCCAATAGGAAAATGTCTTACATTGAGCTACTCTTAATTTAATAAATCGAGCAATGTTTCTATACATTGAATTGGTCAACAAGGAGCCAATAGAAAAATGCCTTACATTTAGCTACCTCTTAATTTAATAAATCGAGCAATGTTTCTATACATTAAATTGGTCAACAAGGAGCCAATAGGAAAATGCCTTACATTGAGCTACCTCTTAATTTAATAAATCAAGCAATGTTTCTATACATTAAATTGGTCAACAAGGAGCAATAGGAAAATGCTTACATTGAGCTACCTCTTAATTTAATAAATCAAGCAATGTTTCTATACATTAAATTGGTCAACAAGGAGCCAATAGGAAAATGCCTTACATTGAGCTACCTCTTAATTTAATAAATCAAGCAATGTTTCTATACATTAAATTGGTCAACAAGGAGCCAATAAAAATGCCTTACATTGAGCTACCTCTTAATTTAATAAATCAGCAATGTTTCCAATGAGCAGCCAATAGGAAAATGCCTTACATTGAACTACTGCCTTAAAAAACATGACAAAAATATCACTCTACCTGTGTACCATTGGTGACAAAAAATCATTTTACCTGCTAAAGGGTTAAACATATATTTTACAAATGGATAATTTTCCTTTATTTTGGTGCTATTTGCAGAATTGCGTTGTGGCCTCCTGCCTTAAAAAACGCTAGGCGGTGATAGCTGAAAAAACAACCCCACCTATAAATGAAGTCCCTAGCTGAAGTGGTGCCTGCTGAAAACAACAACCAGCGCTTAAGACGTTTTTCTCGAAAAGTTAATACAATATTTTTTTTCAGTCTTTTTCCGACAAGTAAATGTAAATATTTTAACACTCCCCCTCTTTAAAATATTGGGGGGGGGGGGCTAAATAGTACCATTTTTTTCCTTCAGCTATCACCGCCTAGCGTTTTTTAAGGCAGGAGGCCGGGACGCAATTCTGCGAATAGCTTCATTTTTTTCCTTCAACTCTTGAGATTAAGAAATATTGTGGAGACATAAATTTTCTTTTAAGACAAACCTATTAAATTAAATACTTTTCTTCCCATGGATTCTCTAAATCTGACTTTCTAGTGGAATATACCAAGGAAAAATAATTAATGGTCAACATTGTTTAGTAATTTATCCCATTGATATGAAATAGTTGGTTTCAGTGAACCAATGAAAAGGGTTTAATTAGGCAAGTATGGCACTCCATACATAAAACAGCCAGTTCATTTGTGCACTTTTCAAAATCAATATCTCTCTAAAGTGTAAATATTTATGGATATATTTATTTATAGGTATTTACAACCCCTCTGCAAATTAGGTCAATTTCTAAGCAGAGTTTAACAGGTTTGAATTCAGAGTTTTCCTTCTAGACTGGTTGCAACAGCATGGTTAAAGAGCCCACCCTGCCCTACTATTTACCTATAGCTGGAGAGAGAATAGTTGGATTCATACCTTTCCCAAGGGTATTAATGCTATATGAAATGCAAACAGCCTCGTCCAAGATTAGAACTAGGTTTGCTGTGTCCATTTTCTACAATGATAATTATTACACAACAGGCACTTTCAAAGATTTCACATTTAGAGAAAGAAAAGTCATTTATTTCCATTTCCAATACAAACTAATGATGGTGTAGCAATTGTCTTCCCTTGTTGGGATGGAGTTGAGAAAAAGAAAAGAGTTTGCCACTACAGCCCGGGAAGAACTTTCATCTGGCATCCACAAAGATGCACTAGACAAGTTGTGTCTCTGTCCATTAAAGCTTGTACCCATGTAAGTATGTAGCTCTTTCTACACCTTATGACACCACTGAAGTTATACACAACAGCTGTGTCTTTACAACAGCTATTCTATACAGTAAGTGCCTACATCTATTCTCCATTCAGTAACCTCAAGATTATCTACAAAGACTATTAACTCTTCAAGAACACTTTCTTCCTTCCTTAGGACTTAGGACTAATCTCTCTCTTTCTCATCTGGGATCTCTAGACATGCACTAGTGGTATATTTATTCGTTTGGATTGGGGGGGGGCTTGCCCTCGAAATATAAGTCTTACCACGTGGCTCCTGTACGAAGTAAGCAATAACTATTCGAGGTAACTTTCATATCTTCCTTTAACCAAGAACTCTTTCTTCTTTCTGTAGGACTTTCGTCCTAACTGTTTTGTATTTGTATTGTTGTTAGATGTTGCTCAGACAATAAAGTCTGTATTTTGTTATGTACCTCTTTGTTGGAAGTTGTTGTATATAGTCACAACATTAGGAGGCTTCTCTGAGGCCTCCTGATGTATTATAAGGAAGTGGTTTAGCAACTGAAGCTAAAACTACATTTAATTCTTATAACAGAATCCCATCATGGTGTAGTTAGCAATCTAGCATCAAAGATCTATTATTACTGAATAGTAAATTTGATCCTAGCTGGATGTTCCATACATCCAACCTTGTATCACATGCTATCCAGGTTGGATAAATACTTAGAGATTGATGAAACTTTAAAAAAATTTTGATGGAGTTATAATAAATCTTTATCATCTCTCCTTAATTTAGTATTTTTTGATGTTTTATAATTTTGTTTAAATTTAGAATGCAATTATTCTGCAATCAAAATGTTTTGTTGTAAGGGTAGCTTTGGTGAAAACCCAGTGAAAAATGAGAGAAAAAGCTTCTTATCCCCGAAATACATGTTGACTATTTGTGAGAAATAAAACTTCATTTCTGATTAAGCTATCCTTATAATGTCACATATTAATTTAATTTTCTGTATTGTCTTCCGTTCCTATGGGTGTGTGTGTATAAAATTTCAAAGTTTTACAATTTCATAACAGCTTTACATTTGCTCTGTTTCACTGTTGAAGCATTAAGTATTAAAAAAAAATTATTTGCAAAATTGGGCATATCGTTTGCATACTATTATTATTAAATATCAAAATTTTAATCGGGCATATCAATTGCCTATCTTTATTACTATATATAAAAATTTTAATTGGGCATATCATTTCCCTATCTTTATTTTCATATATCAAAATTTTAATTGGGCATATCATTTCCCTACCTTTATTTTTACATATCAATTGTCTATCATTATTATTATATATTAAGATTTTAATTGGGCATATTATTTCCCTACCATTTATTATCATATATTAAAATCTTTAAATGGAAACATATCAATTGTCTACCACAGGGCCGGTTTAGCTCAGTCGGTAGAACATCTGGCTAGGAACCACAAGGTTCCAGGTTTCATAGCGGCCCTCATCAAGTCAGTGCATGAATAGCATAGCTTGGGTCTGTGCGATAAAGTGGGGAGCTGATGGTAGGTATGGAACTCCAACTCAGATGTAAAAAAAACAATCTCGCAGGTCTAGCACTAGTGAAAAGGGAATAGACTCCTTCTAGGCATAAGATTGAAAAAATGTGACAAATTAACATTTGCATTTATCATTAGAGATTAAAGCAGTGTTTTGTTTTTTTTTAACTATGGACCTCTTTGATTATTCTATTCTGGTGGACCCTCTATAGCCATTCAATGTTTAAAAATCTCTACTTCATAATATTTTTTGCTTGCCTGGGCCCCCCAAAAAGTGTATATGTTTGCCTGGGGTCCATACGGATCCTAGATGAAAACCAATAGATTAAAGTCATCATATTTTTATGTGTATTATTTATGAAATGAAGCTTAATATGAATAAATATACATTACCTGAATTCAAATGCAGTTTTGGAGTGTTTAAATTCATGAGTAATCATGTGAAGATGACTTATCTTAAGGTAATTAAAATAATAAATAAAAAAAAACCACCTAAACACAGCTCGAGGTTACAGTGCCTGAACGTTGTGTTTATACACAATAAAGATGAGGACAACAATCTGATATATCATAATTATTTAAAGTCATAATCATAACAAATCTGAACCCATTTTCATGCTGTGATAATAAAACAAGAACTAGATAAGCCTATTTTAATATACATAAAGGACCTGTAAGTAGTTTGTCCCTCCTCGCATAATATATATAAAATAAATTTCTGTTATTAAATTAAAGACTCACTTCATGGTCCCAATCAGAAACTTCAAGATAGTCTTTAAATGGTACCAATAGTTGAAGGACATCATGAAGAAAGGTCCAAAGTTGTCGGCTGAAACAAGATTTGGGATATGTTTAAATATTAGACATCCTAAAATATTATATTGAATTCTAATTAATTGATTAATGTATTTTTAATTTTTTCTTTTTGACATTTTAAAGAATGGATTCTATTGTGACTGGGTTTATCAATAAATAACATTGAATCCGGAAAAGTTTAACAAATAGGTTTATTACATTTTGGTACAAGGGGATATAATTAAAGAGAGTCAAATGTGCAGGTTTTCAAAAAACAGTAATGAATACTCTGTTAGCAAGACTAGCTACTACTTGACAAATACCCTCATGTAGTCCATATTCTTATGTCTTTCATTGGACAAGTCCAACTTTCTTGTAGGGGATATATCCTCCCTTACAACAGATTCAGAAAAAAAAAACTCAAAATAAAAACTTAGCATAGCTGATTTTCTCTTTCTTTTACTCTATTTCCAAACAGATTTTTTTTCTATTTTTTTTTTACTTATACTTTTTCTCTCCTTTCTTATGTATTTGGAAAAAATATACTTCATTAGGTCACATTCCATGAAAGTGTTGTGAGTAATTCCCTTTCATGGAGTATAATTAATTAGTTTACATTCTCTTGTTTGTTGTTGTGGCAGCATTCACCCGGGATGGGTTTTGCCGGCTCCATCTATAGAATTTGCCGAGTCTCTCATGCCTGGTGAACCGATGTGAGTGAATGGGTAATCTCCAGCCAGTCACAGTTCCAGTTGCACAATCCATAGAAACAAGGGCCCATATTTCGTTCAGGATCAGCCCTCACCGTCATTAGCCATGTTTTTTTGTTAACCACCACGATGCTTCTTCCAGTCCAGAGGGTGGTCTGGGGGTGATCTCTTCACAGATGTATTCTCCAGCACTGAGCCAGCATAGATGTCTCGTGACCACGGCTTGGTGAACAGAGTTGGTTATGCATTGAAGACACACGGTGGTGTTTGATAGGAAATGATGTCACCAGACCTCAAGGATGCTGTGTAGCATCATGATTAAATGCCTCGAGTCGACAGAGGTCTTCCACTTTCATTGACCAGGATTCACAGCTAAAAAGGCTTTCTCTTAGTAATATTGTAGTGTTGTCATTGGTAAGGCAGTTAACAGGACACGTGCAACACTCAGCTTATCTAGTGGGTTAAAAAAAAAAACAAAAAAAAACACCATACGAACATAGTAGTGGTTTGCAGATAGGCCTAAATGGTTCTTTATTACTCACTGGCCCAGTGTGGTCTTTTCAGTGAAAGAGAGAAAGAATAGGTTAATCTTTTCTATTATAAATCCCATCCATTATTACTATTCCACAACTCACAAGACTAGCTGACCACTTCCCAGAATGGAGCCCACTTACACGTATCTATTCCCTGCTGAAACTCGCATCCGAAAAAGGATGAGTCCCTTTACTTCTGCATGTCATGTTGGAGGAAAAGGCATATCCATTTCCACTCCTCTGCAGAAAATTTAAGACTTCCGGTGCTTTTAGACCCTTTGTCTGCTAAAACATCCTTTTCTTTTTTTTTTCTTCTTTTTCTTTACTCAGAAATTAGATTACGGTTTTCTTTCAGTTTAAATTTTCTATAACTATTCAATTACGTTACAATATGTAACAGGTTGTATTTAGTTGCATGGTATTAGTAGCAAATAACATTGTATCTAGTTGCATGGTATTAGTAGCAAATAACATTGTATCTAGTTGCATGGTATTAGTAGCAAATAACATTGTATTAGTTGCATGGTATTAGTAGCAAATAACATTGTATCTAGTTGCAAATCAAATAACATTGTATCTAGTTGCATGGTATTAGTAGCAAATAACATTGTATCTAGTTGCATGGTATTAGTAGCAAATAACATTGTATTAGTTGCATGGTATTAGTAGCAAATAACATTGTATTAGTTGCATGGTATTAGTAGCAAATAACATTGTATTCATGGTATTAGTAGCAATAACATTGTATTTAGTTGCATGGCATTAGTAGCAAATAACATTGTTTCAGCTGATCTAAAAGTACAAGGGTGGGCTGAAAAGTTCATATGATGATATCATATCAGCCTTTGATGACTCTTTTGACCAATGGGTTCTAAGTACTGCAACACCGATGAAAGAAGTTTGTGGACCACAAGGGGGACTTTGTTGAAAAATAAACCTCATTTGGGGACATTCCATGGGAGTATCTTGGAGTTGTAAGGGTAGATATTTCCCCTTCAAGATAGTTGGACTCATCCAACGGAATACATATAAAGATACGAATACACAAAGTTATTCATTTGCATTCGTAGTTGAGTCACTACTATTCGAGTAGCTAGTCATGCTGTTGGAGAACTGCGTGTTGACTATTATTTATATTCCTGTACGAAAAGTAATAAACCCTTTTTCTGGATTTTCAATGTCGTGTGATAGATTCAGTCACAACACTTGGTGAGTCTATGAACTTTTCAGTCGACCCTTTTAGTTTTGATAAAAATGAAAGCTACCTAGCATGAGATAAATATTATATAAATCAGAAAGGACATGGTGAATAACCAATTATCAAGCATTCATTTTTTTCTTTACATTAACCTCAATAGTATTTATCCATGAATACTAAACATTCCTATTCATTCTTTGGATGAATTTTTCCCTTATTTGTTGAATAAGGTGAAAGAATATCAAACAAAATCTCGTAAGGTTCACTGAATTTCGCTCAATTTTGCTCAAATATTTTGCAAACATGGATGCTTTTTTTTTTTTTTAATGTATTTAGGGACTAAAAAAACACTATTTAGGATTTTAAGGCTTATAACAGTTTCTTCTTAGAAATCAATAACAAAAAAATATTAAATACACTCTGTACAGAAGAATTAATAACTTTTAAATAAAATATCTTCTTTTTGGTATAAACATATATAAAAAAAAAAAATGCTCTAAAAAAATTCTTGTGTGTTTTATTTTCCAAAAAAGTGACCAGGAGAAAATGTCACATAACCTCTTCTTACATGGAGGACTTACATTGATGAAAAAAAATTATCAAAAAATCAGAGAATTATCTGATTTTAATAAAATCTTCTGTTGACTTATTTAAACAACAAATTATTTTTTTTAAATTACTGAATTGTTTCACTCAAATTGATTCAATGAAAATTCTTTAAAATAAATATTACTATTAATGACATTCATACTCGTGTCTAAAACAATTCATTTATCTAATTAATAGATAAAATTCATTTAAACGATTAATGATATGAAACAATTAACTTTCAGTTTCAAATTTCATATTTTTAGATTCTAAAAACATATTTATTTAATAACTAGTCTACTTTATTTTTGTTATCTAATATTTTTGGAATAAAACTCAATTGAAAAGTTAGGCCCCCATCTTTTTAAACAGAACAAATATCGATATACATAAATATATATATATATAAATTAATAAGTCATCCACAGACACAGGTTTCGGCGTTTCACACCTCTTTAGTGTGGCTAGACACAACAACTATTCCTGGCCAGGAGCGAACTCTGACTGACTATTTGCCAGCCTAATTACTTAACCTCTAGGCCACTTTGACAGCTGCTGTAACGGGGCTGGTGTTTAAACTATTAAATACATAGGTTTGTTAATATATTTTACAATCACAGAGAGATCTAGTCTGTGTGCAAACTATATATATATATATATATATAAATTCCTATATGTAGCATTTGTATTGTTATATATGAGCATAAAAATTGACAATATCTGCAGTTTTCAACATTTTTTCATGTACAGTATTATTGAGAATTCTGGGGTATGGGGGTTATCGTCCTTTGTCTGCGAGCCTTTGTTTCAAACCAACCAATCATGAGCCAGCATACCTTGGCGACAAAGCCGAATAAGCAAACTCATACCCTCTTCTGATCCAGCTAGCACTGGGGACAGACCTAAAACAGGGTTGCTCCTCTTCCTCAACAACCAGAATCAGAGTCGAACATCAAACAGAACATCTATCATATCCGAACTATCAGAAGGCCGTAGCAAGGGCTCCGATAACACCCTATCTCAGGACTCAGATAAGTTTATTACAAATTATATTTGCACAAACGAACTAAAGTTTGCAACCTTATTGTTATTCTGTAATACAGTCTTTTATTCCTATTTCTAGTTGTTTGGTTATTTCTTTAACTCTCAACCTGTCTGCCACACTCATGGTTAACTCCATACTCAAAACCTTGGAGTACTGTCGTTTCGTGTCTAATTTTCTTTATAGTATTTTTCTCAGCCATATCTATATCCATCAAAGTTACCCACTGAAAATATTTTAGCAAATGACATCTTTTATCTCAGAAGAAATATCCTAGTAAGTGCCCAACCAGAATTTCCATTTATGCCACTAAGTTTTGAACAAATATCAATATCTTGACTCCCTCAAGAAAGAAGTGCCACCACTAAGAACATGACTTAGTTTAGAGAATAACAATATAGACACCATCTATCTATCTATACATATATAAAGGGCAGTTGTGTGTATGTATGTCCGGAGGAAACTACAAAAATAAAGCAATTAATGACTAGGTAAATATATATATATATTATTGTTTATATTTTTTGAAGGCAATTACAATGCATATATTGTATAAAATTCGATAATTATTGAAAATAATCATGACAAGTAAACTCGGCAAATAACGTGTGCGACGTGGAACACCGTACAGCTGTTTCAACTTAAAGTTGAAACAGCTGTACGGTGTTCCACATCGCGCGCATTATTTGCCGAGTTTACTTGTCATGATTATTTTCAATAATTATCGAATTTTATACGATATACACATTGTAATTGCCTTCAAAAAATATAAACAATAATATACTTTACTTAACAATGCTCCAAAAAGCAAATTTTCAAATTCTATATATATATATATATATATATATATATACACATTAAATATCACCAGTTCTTGTTTTTTGTGCAACAATTATGAAGATCTGATTTATATTCGAAGATATTCAAAAATTAAAATATACATAGAAATAGCATTGAAATTTTACTTAAAAATGTCCAGCATTTGTAAATCTCATAAGTAAACAAATCAATACACCAGGGTTTCCCCTTTTACCTACATGTCACTGAGTAACCGCTTCTAGTTTTAAATAAAGTGACGTACCTGTCCTCTTGTAACGCCTCAATAAAAACCTGAATAAGTTCATTTTTCAGTAAACATAAAAGTTCCCTGGGTATATTTTCCTTTTGATTCAAAAAGGTTTGGATCCTAAAATGAATTGAAAGAAAAAAAAATGTATATTTTTAGATTATTGGAGTTATCTCACAAAAAGTAATAACATATGAACACATAATTATTATCAAAAGTTTTATACACTATATAAAGCTTTAATATAAAAAATAATATAAAAAAAATAATATAATATTTAATAAAAAAATATAAAAAAGATAATATAAAAAATAATATAAAAAAAAAAATAATATTAAAAAAATAATATTAAAAAAATGTATATTTTTAGATTATTGGAGTTATCTCACAAAAAGTAATAATATATGAACATATGATTATTATCAAAAGTTTTATACACTATATAAAGCTTTAATCTGCCAATGAAATTCTACAAGCAGGACCTGTGGATATACCGCAGTATGATTATCTAATTATTACAACATTTGATATGTAGATATAATCTTGATTTAACTCTTTGTCATTTTTCTTTCTTTTCGTGTTCAATTGAAACAGATTAGCATTATCGCTTTCGTGCACTCACCCCCTCCCTATCTTTTTCTTTCTTTCTTATTATATTTTTCCTGTGTAGCATGTCCCTTTTCCCCCTTTCTTTCTTTATAATAAAAACAGAATGGTCCATTATTTAGTTGAGGTGATGATACTCATGAGAAATAAGAATTCAGCAGATAAACAACTCCAGATCACCAGTCTTTACATTTTTTGCATTTCATCTTTGGATGATTTGGATGGTCTCATTTTTAAACAGAAGGTGTTGCAAGATGATAACAGTCATACAATTAAAGAACACAAGTATTAATATAGAGATAAATAAACAAATAATAATGTATGTCCTCATGATCAACATATTCTCCTCCTTGTTTTACAAAACTTTAACATAAATGAAAATTCTTCCAAGCCATAGCCATATCAGTGCTACTGTACGGCAGCACCACTTGGACTGTAATGAAGCATTTAGAGAAAAAGCTAGATGGGAGTTACACAAGGATGATGCATGCTGACTTGAACAAATCATGAGAAAAACAGCACTCTACAAAAAAGCAACTATACGGCCACTTGCCCCCTATTATACAAACCATCTGAGTAAAACGAACACGATATGCTGGACGCTGCTGGAGAAGTAAGGACAAACTCACAAATGACATCCTCCTGCAGACACCTATACAAGGACACATCAGTGTAGGCCAACCATCAAAACCTACATCAATCAGCTGTGTGTGGATTCTGGATGCTACACAGAGGACCCTGTAGGGACAATGACTGATAGGGATGGTTGACAAAAGAGCCATGGATATCCATGCTGCCTGCACTACGAAATGATGATGAGCATATAATCTGTATTTGAAATGACTACGATAAACCATTTATTTTTGGTTTATCGAGGATTATGGTGACATGCTGTAAAATCCAACCAAAAACTTATATTAATCAGCTCTATGCAGGCACTGGATGCCGTGTAGAGGACCTACCAAGAGCTATGGCTGACAGGGATGGATAGTGAGAGAGAGACTCAAAGGAATCTGTGCTTTCAGCATGACTTGATGATGATGACTATGATGATGATGATGATGATGCTTTTATGATTGACTAAGTCAAAAGTAGAGATTTTATTGCTGACACAGTTGGGTAAACCAGCTGTAAAGGATAGGGATGAAATCGACATTACTTGAGAATAATCAGTTACATAACATGAAAGATAGCCAACATACTTAAAATATTCATGGCAAGTGCTGAAAATCATTTATTTATGGTAGCAACTTTGATGTACGTATTTACTCAACCCTCCATCATGGGCAGGATGTGACACAAGGTCAATTTTTAAGTGGAGTAATGATGGTTTGAATTCAGAGTTTTCCTTCTCCAAGACTGGTTGCCTAACTAAAGGCTAAAGAACCAGGATGTGACACAAGGTCAATTTTTAAGTGGAGTAATGATGGTTTGAATTCAGAGTTTTCCTTCTCCAAGACTGGTTGCCTAACCAAAGGCTAAAGAACCCAGTCTGTCCTACTATTTAGCCATGTCTGGGGCCGAGAACAGATGGATTCATGCATTTCTTAAAGGCATTAGTATTGCTGGGTCAGTAAAATGGTTATTCCTGTATATAGAGTGAGTGAGAGAGAGGCTCTGTGATTGGATATACCAATCACGTGATAGCCCAGAGTTTAGGCGCAATATCCAAAAAGCCAGGTCAGACAGATTCTGCCAGCTGCACCAGGAGGCAGCGAATTTCAGGGGCTCAAAGAAACCACTCTAAGATATCTTCTCTGACGTGCCGGTAAGTCCCTTAAACTCAACTTTATATACAGGAAGGACTTTATATTGTTGTTTGTTGTTTTATGTGCTAGCCAATAAATTGTTTGAATTAGAGGAAATATTAATTCCTTTCTTGTTGTTGTTAGTCTTAGAATTGAATGCTATACTAACACAATAGTATAAAGTGAAACACAAACAATTCCATCCAGGATTTGAACTCGTGTTGCTTATTATATTTCCTATGATGATAACCATTATGCTAAGTGTGCCTCCTTACATCTTTGAGGTATAACTTCTACAGAAGTGAGAAAAACCTATTGGAGTATATAGCAATGTTCTGTTTTTGAAAGAAATTGTTAATGGGCAAAAAAAAGGTGGATACCTTACAACACATTGATTTATACTCTTGTTATATTTTTATTTATTTAGTTTTTCTTATGTTTAATGATGCTAACATTTTTTAAAATTTTTTTTACTGCCCTCCTGGTAAAAAATAGGGTGTGGATTTTATTGAACTTTGATCTTTGCTGGTCTCCACCAACTTTCCTTTAGAAAAGGATGTGAGTTCAGTCAATATACAAACAAACACAGAATCTTATATATATATATATATATATACATATACATATATATATATGTGAGAGAAAGAGAGAGGGAGAGATAAAGAGAACATGACAAGGTTATATTAAAAAAAAAATGAATGTCCTGGATTTTTTGAAGTATGAAAGAATAATAAAACTAAAGATTGAAACAAGTAAATATTCTAAAGTACAGCTAATTTACCTTTTGGTTCTATTTATTTGTTTGAATTATATGTGTTTAAAATATTTTTATAGTATTTTTTATAGCAACTGGTATTCATCCACTTGAAGCATACACAAAATTCCTATATATATATATATATAATATGATTTAAAAGCGAATAGTTTGTAGGTAAATATTTTTGTTTTCAAATGAATTGTTAGAGCGTGAAACAAAATGTCAACAAATTTTGGCTCACCTGTGTATGCTTTGTAAATGGTATTGTTTTGTAGATGTATCTTATATATATATATATATATATATATTATTTATATTTTTGCTTGAAGGCAATTATAAATGCATGTATCACATAAAATTCGATAATTATAGAAAATAATCTTGACAAGTAAATCCCGCAAAGGATGGTTCGCTATGCAGAACACCGTATAGACTGTTTCGACTTTATTAAGTCTCTTCAGCGATGTATACTAACGACTCCCCTCCGACAGGAATCGAAACCGGGACTTCACAGGCATAGTCAGAGACCATATCCGTTCGGCCGCCGGTACATAGCGAACAATCCCTGCGAAATTAACCTTGTCAACGATACTATTACACGCCCCTGCCATAGTAGGCAAGTGGACGTTTATTTAGTAAACAAACCCGGCCGTAAGCTCTTCGGTGAAGTGAATAAGATTTTTGGATGTTTGTTTTTATAGAAGCAATGTTGAATAAATTATTATTTATATTTTTGCTTGAAGGCAATTATAAATGCATGTATCGCATAAAATTCGATAATTATAGAAAATAATCTTGACAAGTAAATCCCGCAAAGGATGGCTCGCTATGCAGAACACCGTACAGACTGTTTCAACTTTATTAAGTCTCTTCAGCGATGTATACTAACGACTCCCCTCCGACAGGAATCGAAACGGGGACTTCACAGGCATAGTCAGAGACCATATCCGTTCGGCCGCCGGTACATATATATATATATATATATATATATATATAGCAATAGCATAATCTTTACAGCTCACTGCCATCCCTCACAATCCTATAACCCCACCACTAGAACCTTTCCTCTCATGAGCCCTCAAATGACTCCTCAAACCTGCTGCAGATCCACAAAGTTTGATGCAAATATGACATAGGAAGGACATTCTTCCCATTGTATCAGTTGATAAAATTTTATGCTTATGCACCACCATATGTCTCTTAAGACCAGAAGCTGACTTACAGACTTTATTACGGATTGCACAAGACACATTTTTTGTTCCTGGAGTTTGCATGAATTGTCCCTGATTAGATTTCCTATGATTGACATATCCAGCCTTAGAAAGCAGAATCCAACCACATGTCTGACATTTCCTACCCTCCATGTTCTCTCCAATATGACAGGTGTATCCCTTTCGAAGTTGACGCTTGAGCTTTTCATGCTCAATTCTTTCACTCTCAGAACTGGTACAGCCATCATCCACATGAATTCTCCAGTCAGTTCTCTTCGATGCCAGCTTTTCCCAGTTGTCAGGATCTATTTTTATTTTTACAAGGTTGTTTTTTAAGCAATCCTTATACCTCTTCCAAGTATTATGCTGTGGCCTTTTGCTATCATGCAGCTGACCGTAAAGGAGTTGTTTTGGTATTCTAGCATCACTCATACGCACAACATGACCGCCCATCACATTTGGTCCGTTATGATGAGAGTTTCAATACTTGTGCATCCTGCCCTTGTAACAACCTCTGTGTTAGGTGTGTAGGAATTCCACTTGATGTTTAAAATGCATCTCAAACATTTCTAATGAAAGTGCTCAAGAATTTTCAGATGTCTTTGAAACAATGTCCATGTTTGCGAGGAGTACAATAGAACACTCAATACGCAGAACCTATAAACCTTCAATTTTGTTTTATAGATAATGCTGGTATTAGACCATAATCGTTTTTCTAGCCTTCCATAGGTCAAAGATGCTTTCACGGTGCGTAGGTGAATCTCAGCATCCAAAGAGCCATCACAACTCAGTATATATATATAATATATATATATATATATATATATAATATATATATATATATATATATATATAATATATATATATATATATATATATATATATAATATATATATATATATATATATTAATAAAGTCGAAACAGTCTGTACGATGTTCTACACACCGAGCGATCCTTTGCTGGGATTACACTTGTCAAGTTTATTTTCTATAAAGTATCGAATTTTATGCGATACATGCATTGTAATTGCCTTCAAGCAAAAATATAAATAATAATATATACTTTATTCAACAATGCTTCTAAAAAACAAACATCCAAAAAATCTTATTCACTTCGCCAAAAAGCATAAGGCCTGGTTTGTTGTTATTATTCACTCAACGTCCCCTTACCTATTATGGTAGAGGCGTGTAAGTATCAGTGACAAGGTTAATTTCACAGGGATTGTTCGGTGTGTACCATGGCCGACGCAATATGGTCTCTGACTATGCCTGCTGAGGTCCTGGTTTCGATTTCTGTCAGAGGGAAATCGTTAGTATACATCGCTGATGAGACTTAATAAAGTCAAAACAGTCTGTATGATGTTCTACACACCGAGCGATCCTTTGCCGGGATTACACTTGTCAAGTTTATTTTCTATAAAGTATCGAATTTTATGCGATACATGCATGTAATTGCCTTCAAGCAAAAATATGAATAATAATATATACTTTATTCAACAATGTTTCTAAAAAAAAAAAAACAAACATCCAAAATCTTATATATATATATATATATATATATATATATATATTATATTATATATTTGTGTGTGTGTATGTATACTAGATTAAGGTATTCAGTTATGTCATCAGTTCTAATATCCATACTATTTACACTATAGTATTTATTTGGAGTTTTGGTTGATCCTTTTGAGTCATATTGTCTGATAATTGTTTTTGGTGATTTTGTTGTTGATGATGAAGGATCTCTGGATTGTGATGATAAGTGGTTTGATATTTCATGCTATTTTTTGTTCAGTGGTTTCTGGTCTTCAGACTATTTATAAAGAAAGGAAAACTGAAGAGCAATTCTTCGACAAGAATGATATAAAGTTTTTGAATAATGTAATTAACGTAAGTTGACTGAAACTTTGCAGAAGATACTGGGGAAAAAAAGTAGTAAATATGTTGTTCAATAAAGTTACAGTCGAAAAAAACAAAAACTGTCTTATTCTTTTTTTTTTTCTATAATAAAAAGAAGTGAGAGAAGCCAAAGATGAATTCAATGTGCTATCATCAGTCTTTTTTTTTTTTTTTTTTTGCCAGATAAATGTTTTTATTTATTCTTATATAGTTGTAGATATATCTATTTGGCTCTGAGCCAAACATTTTACATGAATTAAGAATAAACTAAGTTTCTGATATAGTCTTAATTATTTTTTAGGGAAAAACAATATTTGGAACTTGAAAAATACAAACCACCAAGATGTGAATGATAAAACTTACTACTTTGTCATAATGATGATATGATATGAGAATTGAAAGAATTCAAATGTTTTTATAGAGACAAGACTAATTGGTGCTAGTTTGGTTGGTTGTTAGGGTTTTATGGCATGTCAACCTTTACTGGGTCATTTTATGCCAAAGATGTTTTTGTTTTATTCATTATTGATGGGTACTCAATTTGTTTTAAACATTTTTTTTCTATTCAATCCAAAGGAAAACTCTGAATTCAATTTATAATTACCTTTGTCTAATTGTAAAGGCCCACTGATCAGTTTTGAGTCGATCTTCCTTTAATGATGAATGTATCAGTCCGGCTGTAGACACTGTTTTGAGATTGAGAACATGTTCAGGTAGAAGAGGCAATGACTGGAATATATCATTTTTACCTGTAATAAGATCAAGAGGAATCTAGATATTATGAATCAAAAAAAAAAAAGTACAAAATTTAATTTAATTTAATGTTTTAACGGTCTCCAAGTCAAAGCATGTAATTTTACTTACCTTTCTTTCTTTATAATAAAAACAGAATGGTTTATCATTTAATGACACACATAAGAAATAAGAATTCGGTGGATAAGCAACATCAGATAATCAGGATTTACATGTTTGCATTTCATCTTGGATGATTTGGACGATCTCATTTTTAACCAGAGGGTATTGCAAGATGACAATGGTTGGAAGATTAAAGAACAAGCGTATTTATATACTAGTCAAAATGTGACTCGTTGGGTCACCTATTGATCTCTGGGTAGATAATTGGGATTAGAGAAAAAGGAGTTTGCAAAGCAAATTACATTTTAAAAAAATAAATATGGACGGAGAATTTAAAAAAAAACAAAACAATAAATCATTTTGTAAGATTTTAAAAAAAACGAACATTTGACCTCATTTAAGCTACGTGCTAGCTGCTATGAAACTTAACATATAAATATATTTCATTTCTCTGAATGTTTGAGATGAGGCTTGATGATTAGTATTATCTATGTTATTTGACTATTGTCCTCATCTTCATTGTTATCTGTACAATGTTTTGGCGATATACCCTCTGGCCTTCTTCAGAAGGTTCCCGAGTCCGACAAGAAATACTTGAAGAAGGCCGGAGGGCTTATCGTTCGAAACGTTGTACAGATAACAATGAAGATGAGGACAATAGTCTGAATAACGCAGATAATACTAAATATATTTCAGACTCTCTAAATCACTCTCTTTACACTCACAGAGAAACTAAAGAGGAGGTAATCAAGATATATATATATATATATATATATATATATATATATAGAGAGAGAGAGAGAGAGAGAGGGGGGGGGAAGTGACAGGCAGAATGTGAAGAGACAGGTTAGTTTCTGACTTAATTGCAAATAACAATTAATTAGAATCAATGTATTGTATTATGAATATGATGAGATTTGTTTTGATTTTTTTTGGTTGATATGAACATTATTCATAACTAAATGGCTATATTCATTGGAGTGATGCAGTTCACTGAATTCACTGTTATATTTTTTAAACAAGTTCTTGTCTAAAATATTCAATGTTGATTCACTTGGTATTATATGAAATATTTTGATAATAATCATTTTTGTGGATACTTTTAATATTAAATTATTAACTATATAAATAAATTATATAACTAATGTATTTTTTTCAAACATAACTCAATCCTAGAACTAAGGAATATTTTGATATGAATTTTGTGTCATTAAACTAGATAGGAAAAAAGTATTTTTCACAAACAATCATTGATTCACTCAGCTTTAATATAATAATAGATAAATACATAAAGAGACAACATCAATTCAACACAATTTCCTGTTATTTGTTCTGTTAACATATTTCATTTATAATTCATTTCAGCGTTAACCTTTTATCACAGATACCTGGCAGACTCCTTTGCTACAATAGTACCTACATTTTGTGACATTAATAGTTATGCTAATTTGTTACACACTCTACTCCATAACAACTTTTAAATATCTATAAGCCTGTAAAATTCTTAACAGTATAATTCGATTAAATTACTAATATAGTATATTACATCTATGAAGATGGGATATATATCTTCATAGACTTGCATATCTGTGTTACAATTAAGCAATGTCAGGTAGTCATTAAACTGTGAATTCCTTGGCCGTGTTCCAAGCCATTGAGGCAAATCTGGTGAGTAACATGAAGAGAGTATCAGGCGAGCTTGTAGTATCTCACAGTCTAGTGTGGTTTGTCATCTTCACAACCTCAGCAAATGCATCTGGCTGGTTGGATTTTACGTCATGTCAACCCCTGATGGGTTATTTTATTCCAAAGATGTTTTTGTTTTATTCATGCTTGTTGTGCATTTAATTTCTTTTTAATACTCAGTTTTTGATCTATTTAACCCATAGATGTGACCCAGCAGGTACTACCACTCCAGGTCAGGGTCTACCTGGGAACAATAGCAATAAAGGGTACTCCATACTCCCTAGAGTTCCAGAATTAGAACTTCACCAATAGATGCAGTTTAATGTCATACCCAGGACACTAAGACTCTCGGCCACTGCTTTCTAGCACATATATAATAAAAAGGAAGCGCATGGTGTAATGGTTAAAAGTCATGGGAAATGGACTCGTCGCTCTGAGTTCAAATCCTGGACTTGGTAATTGCATTTCACTTAGTGCTAATAAATATATTTACTGCACTAATACCCTTGGGAAAGATATGAATCCTACTCTTCCTCCAGCTATGGATAAAAAGTAGAGCAGACTGGGCTCTTTAACCTTGGTTAGGCAACCGGTCTAGGAGAAGGAAAACTCTGAATTCAAACCTGTTGAACTCCGTTTAAGAAATTGACCTTACGTCACATCCTGCTGGTGCGGAGGGGTTGGTAAATATGTATATAATAAAAATGGTTGTAGGTTTGACATAAGAGCAATAGGGTTGTGACAGTCATGTAGGTGCTAGGGTTTGATGTAACCAGTCAATTGATTGGAGGGGCCTCTTTGACTGCCTGTCTAGCCTAAGAACAAGGTGGAATGTTGTATGTCATAGACTGTGCAACCACCAGGATTCAATCCTTAAGCATCATGGGTTGCCATCCACCATTTTATTCCTCTGTGGAGGTGAAGTTGTAGTCTTTTTCTGCCTCAGACAACACGGCAGCAAATGCATCTGAAGCTGCTGAATTGTGCCTCATGTTATCAAAATATTGTAAAACTTTTATTTGATTATTATTGAGTACTAGCAAAAAAAAAAAAAAAAGAAAAAAAAAAAAAACACCCTCTAGGCAGTGTAAAAATTAATTTTTGAAAGATATTGCCATAATTAAAAATTCAATATCAGAGTTTTTAAAATTTTTATCATAAGTAAAATCATCAAATTTATTATAGGAGTAAAAAAAATAAAACAATTTGAAATTAAACTTAGTCCTGTCCCCCTCAAATAAAATGTTGCATGCATCTATTAATTAAATAATTATTTTGAATATTTTATATGTCAATTTTATACAAAAATCATAGGTATTTATTTATTTGTAAACTTTTTAGTTAATTTCTTGTTACTGAAAAAAGAAAGGGAGTGAGTAAAAAAAAACAATTTTAAAAATTGCTTACTCAAATTTTGAGTGTATATAACACAAGAATATTGTGACATAAGCTGTGACATAGTTTTGGTTACAGACAGAAATACACCAAATCTCCATTATTAATAGAAGATTTGATTATGTATTTTGATTCAGTTTGTTGACTGATATAATTGGCTTGTTAGAGTTTTTGGTTTGCTAGTGGTGCTTTTTTTTTTTAATTTTTTTTTTCAGGAAAAGATATGATCAAAGGAGAGATTTTACTTGGACTTTGCATTTTCTTTCTCTTCTCCTCCTCTATTATAACCAAACATTAACAAATCATCAGTGTTTAGAAATATTACTTCTTTCTCAGTTGGTAGAGTACCCACCTTGGAATCGCAAGGTTCTGAGTTTGATACCAGTCCCTGCCAACTCAGCATATAAGTAGCACAGATTGGGTAATCTGATCTGTGTGATAAAGTGAGGAGCTGACGGTAGGTGTGGCGGTCTACCTCAGCAAAAATAATCTCCCTGGTCTATTCCTCTGAATTTTTGAGATGCGACTTGATAATTTAGATTACTCAGACTATTGACCTCATCTTTATTGTTATCAGTACAACGTTTTGGCCAATGTGCCCTCTGGCCTTCTTCAGGTATTTCTTGGACTTGGGAACCTTCTAGAACTTGAAGAGAAGGTTCCCAAGTTCGAGAAGGTTCCCAAATCTAACAAGAAATACCTGAAGAAGGTCAGAAAGCACATTGGCCGAAACATTGTACAGATAACAATAAAGATGAGGACAATAGTCAGAATAATCCAAATAATACTCCCTGGTCCAGCGGTAGCAAAAAGGGGATAGACTCCCTCATTGTCCGACTGATACCCACAATAGGCCTCACTGTCCGACTGATACCCACAATAGGCCACTCCAACAAATTTACTTTACTTATATTTTACTTGCAATAATAAACAGTTTCTCTTGTTTTCACATTTATGAAGCTTAATAATTTGACTAAGTTGAACACCTGAGCGCAGTAAATTAATATTTGCTTTCATAAGCAAATAGAACAAATTCCATAGACAAAGACACAATGAAAACATTGTTAATGCTAATTTGGCAACATTTATGAATTTGGGATGGGAATACATTATAAAAGACAAGACATTACAGTGCACTACAACAAAACATAAATAGGTTTTATTTTCTAGAGGCTAATATTAAAAAGAAATAATCCACATTTTTATTTGTCCTCATTCATAAGTAAATTTTCATTCACAACATAAAAATGACAATTTTTTTTTATCACAATAAAGAAAAAAAAAAAAAAAAAGGAAAAGCAAAAGCAAAAAAAAAGATATGCAACTATAAAAATGAATAAAAGTATGATAATATTTTCTGAACTAATTTAGTTTGGCACAGGGCCAAATAAAAGACAGCCCTGTCAACTGGGGCTTTAGAATACACAGACTGTACCTCTGCAGAGGGACAAGACCCCCTACCCACCAATGGAGCCACCTGTTGGCTGTGGGTGGTGACTCGTGATGCTTAAAGACGGAATCCTGGTAGATGAACAGTCCATGACATGCAACACTCCACTTTTACTTAGGCTAGACGAGTGGTCGGAGAGGCCCCCTCTGATCAGTCAGCTGGTCATGTCAAGCCCTAACACCTATATAATTGTCCCAACCCTATTGCCCTTATGGCATGCCCCAGCTATTTCTATCACATATGTGCTAGAAGGCAGTGGCTGAGAGTCTTAGTATCCTGGGTATAATGTTAAACTGCATCTAGAGGTGAAGTTCCAATTTTGGAGTTCTGAGGAGTGTGGTATACCCCTTCATCACCATTACTCCCAGGTTCACTCTGGTTAAAAAAAGAAATTAAATACCCATCAAGAATGAATAAGATAAAACATGAAAATTGTGTTGTGCCAATTTTCTAAGTTGGAATAGCCTGCTTGCCTTGAAACTCAGCATTCAAAATCTTGTTTTTTATTTGTATTTAAACTCTAGTAAGAAATATAGGTAGGATTCAACGTGGAGGATTTTTTTTTAAAGCAGAGTACAGCTGGTTCAAATTCAGAGTTTTCCTTCTAGACCAATTACCTAATCATGGTTAAAAAGACCAGTCTGCTCTACTATTTACCCATAGCCAGGGGGGGGGATAAATTCTAAGGGCATTAGCATGCAGTGAAATGTAAACAGCTTGTCCAGGATTTGAACTCAGGTCACTGAGTCCATTTCCTATGATGATAATCCTTATGCCATGTGCCATTTACCATCTTGTAGAAAATAGGCAATTAACTCAGCAACCACAGTAAACCAGTAGATATTTAGTTTAATTTTAACTTAGTCTGGCACAAGACCACAAGTATTAGGCACTTGGTGAAGAATTAGAGTAAAACTGATTTGCAAGATTAACTTGCTAACCAATGGTGAGGTAATCATAAAATAAACAACTATCTCAGCCATTAAACTGGTTTGGTTTATTTGTTTAACAGCATATCAACACCTTATGGGTTATCTAATGCCAAAATTTGATCCCTTTCTAAATGTTTGCTTACAATCATAACTATATTTTCAATGTCCATTGCACTATTTTTTATTTGTCTATAATTATTTGTTTGCACATATTAATATGATATAGATTAATTCTACATGTCAACCTGAACCCCCCCCCAAAAAAAAAAACTAAAAGTTTGCCTTTGATAGCCATAAAGCTTCATAGCAATTTATAGAATAGAATATATAGAATGGAATTTATATTAATACTTATGTTCCTAAATTATATGACTCATCATCTTACAACACCATCTGGATGAAAATGAGACCGTCCAAATCGTCCAAGATGTAATTCAAAAATGTAAATCCTGAGTATCTGGTGTTGCTTATCCACCGAATTCTTATTTCTTAAATATATATATATATATATATATATACACACACACAAAAAAAATCCAACCCTCTGCACAAGCAGGATGTGACACATCGATTTTTTTTAAGCGGAGTTTAAAAGGTTTGAATTCAGAGTTTCCCTTCTCTTAGACTGGTTGTTATATCAAGGACCCAGCCTGCCTTACTATTTACCCATAGCTTTTGGGAGAATACTTTGATACATACCTTTCCCAAGAGTATTAGTGCTATGTAAAATTCAACCAGCCTTATGCAGGTTTTGAACACTGGTTGCCATGTCAACAACAATAACCATTACACCACAAGCACATCCAATGCACACACTCCCCAATGGGGCCACCTGTTGGCCGTGGGTGGCGACCCGTGATGCTTAAGGATAGAGCCCAGGTGGATGAGCAATTCATGACATGCAATACTCCACTTTGGCCCTATCTTGGGCTAGACGGGCGGTCGGTGAGGCCCCCTCCAATCAATCGGCTGGTCACGTCAAGCCCTAGCACCTATAGGATTTTCCCAACCCTATTGCCCTTATGGCAAGCCCCAAGCCCTTTTTATCATACTGGTGCTAGACGGCGGTGGCTGCGGGTCTACATGTCCTGGAAATGACGTTAAACTCTATCTGATGGTGAGGTTCCAGTTTTGGAAGTTTGGGGAATGTGGAGCACCCCATTCATCACCATTGCTCCCTGGTCCACTCTGATCCGGAGTGGTAGTACCTGTTAGGGTCCCATCTATGGGTTAAATAGAAAAATGTATTTATAAAAAAATTGTATTATCCATTAAGAATTGATTTATTTCAAAACTTTATCGGCATTAAATGACCCACCGAGGTTGATATGCCATAAAAAAAACAAACAACAAACAAATCAAAAGACACTGGTTAATCAAAACCACCTTCTTTGTAAACTAAGCTATAAGTGTCCTTGATTTACAGAAGATCAAATCCAAACTTATAACTCATCCTTTACTCTGTCTCTTAATCTTAGCTTAGTTGGTAAAACAGCTGGTTCAATTAACCAGGTTGGTTGGATTCTATGCTATGTCAACCCTTGTTGGGTTATTTTATGCCAAACACATTTTTTAAATTCATTCTTGTAGGGTATACAATTTTTTTAACTCAATTTTTTTAAAATTCATTTTCTGACCTATTTAACCATAGATGGGATTTTAACATGTAATATCACTCCAGAATTTTTTAACATGTAATATCAGCTCCAGAATTGGAACTTCACCACTAGATACATTAACGTCATACCTAGGACACTCAATTAACCAGGTTTACCAAGGTAAATTGAAACATGAATTAGCTTTGACAAAATCTTATCCATTATTGTCTCTAGTTTACACTGTTCCTCAGTGAAGAATAATTAAAGTTCCAATTACTGTCGAACTGGGAAAACAAGGCAACAAACGGTTGTAACTCAAATACAAACCCGAATGCTACAAAGTCCACTGCAAAATGACAAAGTATATATAAGACTCCACAATGTAATTCAAATCAAGCAGTCAAGCAGCCAATCAGAACTCAAGAATAGAATCACCCAAATCACCCAGATTCATGGATGGATCATTCTTGATTCCTATTTATACCAGCTGTCTTAGACACTGCTTGAGTTGTACTTAGCTGCTGTTATTAAAACCAACAGTAGACTAACTGACTTCAATACTCAGCGTTTGTAAAAATAATGACTTCAGAGAGTTGCAATAAAAAATTAAAAAAAAGATACTAGTATCGTCACCTCAGCTACATAATGGACCATTCCATTTTTATTATATTATTATTATTATGGTACTAGCACCTTGGACAAGAATAGAGTCTTAATATATTCTGTCTTGCTTTTTTTTTTATTCAATGCATTATTTCTTTTTAAGACTGACATTTTTTGGGTGAATGAAAAATAAAATAAATAAATAAATATGGTCCCATCTTTGTTTAGTTTTTTTTTCATTTAATACCTTCAGTCTGTAATTTATTTAAAAACTTTTATAATGTATCCATTATTACAGTTGTAGTAATATTTCCCCCTTTTCAAGCCCACAATACAAATTCTTCTACAACTAATTGTACATTCTTTTGTTTTCATTACAATCCAATACCACATTTTTTCTCTCTTTTGCTAGTAGACAGTTTTATTCTTTACTCTTCTTTATTCTTCTTCATTCTGTTTTTATTATTCACTCAAGAGAGAATTTTAATGATGCATAAAAGAAATTGTACGTATTGTAATTTTGCAGAAAATGTATGAGTCATGATAAATATAAACAGGCCAAGCAAAAAAAACAAAAAACAACCCCCCCCAAAAAAAAAATCCACCCCCTCAATAAGCAAACTAACTGACCTTTCTTTTTTGTTTTCTAATATTATGTTCTTATTACTAGTAACAATACAATATTCGGACCATATGACCTTTAGGCACCCCTTTTTGATCTCAATTCAGAAGGACATGTTTTTCATTTACACCGTCAATATCTGGTTGTTTGTTAGGAGTTAGGGTTGGTTTTATAATTTAAAAAAAAACTCTAAAAATCGTCTGTTAACAAACAACCAGATATTGACGGTGTAGATGAAAAACATGTCCTTCTGAATCGAGATCAAAAAGGGGTGCCTAAAGGTCATATGGTCCCAATATTCTATGTATCAAATTTTTTTGTTTGCTTTGTTTTGCGGCATATCAACCTCGGTGGGTCATTTAATGCCGACAAAGTTTTGAAATAGATTCATTCTTGATGGGTACTCAATTTTTTTAACATATTTTTTAAAACTCATGTTTTTCTATTTAACCCATAGATAGGGCCCTAACAGGTACTACCACCCCCGGGTCAGAGTGGACCTGGGAGTTGATGAAGGGGTACTCCACATTCCCGATAGCCACAGAACTGGAACCTTACCATCAGATAGAGTTTAACGTTATACCCAGGACAATAAGACCCTCAGCACATATATGATAAAAACGGTTGGGGCTTGCCATGAGGACAATAGGGTTGGGACAATCATATAGGTACTAGGGCTAGATATGACCAGCCAATTAATCGGAGAGGGCCTCTCCGACTGCCCGTCTACCCTAAGTAAGGGCTAAAGTAGAGTGTTGCATGTCATGTCTGTATCAAGTACATGAATGAATTAGCTTATTACATTTTGATGTTGGCTAATACTTCTAACTATAATAAAATCATCCTTTGATGGTTTAGCTCAGTTGGTAGAACAACTGCCTCGGAACCACAAGGTTCCGGGTTCCATACCAGCCCTCACCAACGGTAGGTGTGGTGCTCCACCTCAAATGCAAAAATAATCTCCTCGATCTAGCGCTAGTAAAAAGGGGATAGACTCTCTTGCTGTCCGGCTGATACTGACAATAAGCTACTCAAACTACTTTACATTATATATATATATATATATATATATATATTTTTATCAAAAAATCAAAACAGTCTGCCCTGATGGTGAATTTTATGTTTTTCTATTATTATTATTATTATTATCATTATTATTTTATTCTATTTTATATTCAAAATAATTTAAATAGAATACTGCCTGTGTAAGCAAATTTTGGTCGAAACATGTGTCGACATATAACAATGATAAATTTCATCCATACCAAAATATATATATTTTTCTCCAATTTATCTTTTCAACATATATATATATATATATATATATTGGATGCTCTAATCAAACAACATGTCCCTACTAAGATTAGAAATGGAACCGTCGGTCCTAAGGATGTACTGAGGAATACTTATGGTTCTTCCATAGGCGAACACCTTATAAATAGCTGTAGTTGCAGCAACTCATTTAGTGTGGACTGGTTCTCTGTTATGAGCAAGTCGCACTCATTGTACCATCTTAAAATTTTAGAGACGTTATATATTCTGACCAATAAGCCTGCTCTTTGTAAACAAAGAGAGGGCTTACTTTGTTTGAATATTATCAATTCGTAGTCTTCTTTTCCTCCCCTTTTAAGAGAAAAGAAAAGATAATGTTCTTTTCTTTTTTTATTTTCTTACTCGTCCCATTTACTCGTTTTAATCGATTTTTCTCAATATCTAGCTCTGTTGAGCAAGGAACAAAAATAGTTAGCTAGCTACTCGTTTTTTTTTTCCTTTTTCCCCCACCTCCTATATTGTAAAATATATACATTTAAAAAAATAATGAATCTATTAGCGGGTCTTTTTAAAGCCTATATATATATATATATATATATATATATATATATATATATATATATTTACCAACTCCTCCGCACGAGCAGGATACGACACAAGGTCAATTTCTTAAGCGGAGTTCAACAGGTTTGAATTCAGAGTTTTCCTTCTCCTAGACTGTTTACCTAGCCATGGTTAAAGAACCCAGTCTGCCCTGCTATTTACCCATAGCTGGAGGGAGAGTAGGATCCATACCTTTCCTAAGGGTATTAGCGCTAAGTGAAATGCAATTAGCACGTCCAGGATTTGAACTCGGGGCGACGAGTCCATTTCCCATGACTTTAACCATTACACGACGCGCTGTGTGTGTGTGTGTGTATATATATATATATATATATATATATATATATATATATATATATATAATATAGCAAGCGTGTTGGTAGATCTTTGCGGAGAGAAAAAACCCAGCAGAGAGTTTGATTGTAAAAATATACTAAACATCAACCAGGAAGAAAAAAATTTTTGAAAAAAGAAAAGACCAAGATATTCGTACCAACAAAAAATCTATTGGTATAGTATTTGGCCAAAAGAAAAAACAATTTATATGTATATATATGTATATAAGATATATATATATTTATATAACCGCTAGGAGAAGCTAATCTGTAAAAAGTGCTCGATACCTAAGTATATATATATACATACATACATACACACACACACACAGTATGTTATTCACAAACTGCTTGTATTCAATAAGAAAGTTTTAGATTACTTTAAATTTTAAAAGTTGTTATTTAAAAGATTTAAACAAAAAACAAAACAAAAATATAACATATAGACTGGGGTGGGGGTGGGGTGGGTGTTAGAAATAACAAGAAATAAATGCAAACAATTCATATCAAGTAAATTTACAATTGCAAGAAATTCACAAATGTACTTGCCTGACAGCATGACAACGAAAAGATGACAAGATATAAGCAGATGCCATTTTGACATTGGGGGGACAGATGGATAAAATTAATTAATTATTCATCTGGGAAATGCAATGCACAAGCTGCTGTGAAATTAATCTTATTATAATGGAGATTCAGTATCTTTCTGTCTGTATCCGAAACTGCTTACGTTACAATACCCCCAGGAATTTCGTAAGTTTATCAATAAATATTTAATTTATAGTCAAAATCCTTAATTAATTCATAGAATAAATTTTATTTACTAATGATGCCTCTATGAAAATCTGAGTTAGATTTGCCTCAAAACAAACCATGTTATTAAGGTATTTGCCTCTCACCCCACTTATGATGGCGTGACACAAGGACATTTTTATGTGGGCCTACCCACAAGCCGAAGCTCATGGGTGGTAGACACAAAAAATGCATCGATCCCGTCGACATTTCCCCTTGAGGGGGGTGCTAGGCAATAAACCCAGCCCTGCCCCTTTAAATCAAGGGGGATAGACCCCTGGGATCAACGCTGTTAATTTACATTAACAAACACAGGCCCCGAAATGCCCATGTTATTAGTACGTTTAAAATCCTACAATGTGTGTTATATATTACTAAGGAATAAAGGTTTATCTAATATATGGTGTGGTTAATTTGCATACTGGTTTTAACAAAACTGGGTTTAATAAATAATCACTTGGTGTTATTGCTCTCTGATATTATTGCTTTATTCTCATATCAAAATCAATTTTAGTTTAGAGATGGGGTATTCACTATTGATGATGGTAGTTTATTCCATGTATTCACCACTCTGTTACTAAAATAATTTTGTCTTGCATTTGCTTTACAAAATTTTTTAAGAGTTTTAATTTATGACCCTTGGTATTGATATTTTGAGCAATGTTTAGTAGGTCAAATTTCGTTGAATAAAATCCATGTGTATATTTGTAGACTTCAATCATATCCCCTCTTGTATGTTGATAAACCAAACTTGGTAAGTCAATGTTCCTGAGTCTTTCTTCATACGAAAGTGTTATGTCCTTGATTAGTCTTGGACTCCAAACCACATTAGCATGAGTTCTTATTCAAATTTGTTAGTCTTTCTAATTTAATATATTTCATTACAATAAAACTTAAATACTTATGCTCGGAGTGCGCATATTCTTGCGAGTGATGATAATGGTTAGTTGGTTGTATTTTATGTTATGTCAACCCTTGTTGGGTTATTTTATGCACAAAAGGTTGAGGGGATGTCAGGTCACTCAATGTGCTACTGGTACTATGTAACTACTTGTTTCATAGTCGGATCATCAGAGACTAAACTGGTAACCCCACAGATTTTATTTAGTGAGGAGGGTGGCTAGGCACCCTGCAGAATGAAAAACAAGACCTGTAAAAGGGCAAAGGAAGCTCATTGCTCAACAGTCATCTAGCACATTATTTCTCAAGTCCAACCCCTCCTCATCATGTGAGGGCCATGTAAACTTGGTTGTGTCAGAGCCATACCGTCTTGAACTTAAGTTCCTGTTAGAGTCACCCAAGGTAGACAGGTCTACCACCCAGTGGTATTATGGCATCTCTATCATTATCAGGAATCAACAGCTTTTGGCTCACTTGTCCCTGTTCCTGTGGAAAATCTGCGGCAAACAAGGGCATCTCCTTCCCCTGACCAGGATATGTATGTGGGGTTTGGGGACTGCTTGTGAATTTCATATTCCCTTGTTACTCCTTCCACGAATTAAATGGTATATACACAAACCAGAATCCATCTTAAAAGATGAGACACATAAATTCTCTGAGATTTTGAGATACAAACGAATCCTATACCCAAGCACATTATATATATATATATATATATATATATATATATATATATATATAAAGTAGTCATTGGGTGGCCTAAAGTTAGTATCAGCCAGACAGCAAGGGAGTCTATCCCCTTTTCACAAGTGCTAAACCAAGGAGATTGTTTTAGTGTCTGAGGTGAAGTGCTACACCTAACATCAGCTCCTCACTTTACCGCACAGATCCTTGTGCTACTCATATAGTAGAATATGAACCTTGTGGTTCTTAGTCGGACGCTCTACCGACCAAGTGTTAATCGATTATTTTCGGTTGGTACAACCCTCTTGGTCTTTCCTTTTCTTTTTCCATTTTTTTCCCCAGGTGAAGTTTGGTAGTATATTTTTACTATCAGACTATTTGCTGTTTTTTTTTCTTACCGCAAAGGTTTACTAATAAGATTAGTATATTATATATACTAGCAAATATATGCACCCTCCGGGTGCAAGTATTTAAGTTTTAATGTAATAAAATATTGTATTAAATTATAAAGGTTAATGAAACTAAATAAGAATACAGATAAAAAGATTTGAAACAGAGGGAGTATAATAAAAGATTTGAAACAGAGGGAGTATAATAAAAAATGGAACAACTGAAACTTACTCTTCCATCACTCTCGTCTTTCATTGTTATTTTTTCTAATTTAAGTATTTAGTTATAAGAGGAAGTAAAGAATAAAATGACAGTTTTTTTTATCTTGTTAATGGATTTCATTTAAGATTCATTGAAGAGATTTTTGCTTATATTCATTAAAATAAAACGAAACAGTTAGAAATCAATAATACTAAGCACATATTTATTAAATTTTTTAATATTAAAATTAATATTCCAGGACATGCAACATTCCACTTTGGCCCTTACTGAGGCTAGATAGGCAGTCGAAGAGACCCCGTCCGATCAATTAGGTGGTCATGTCAAGCCCTAGCACCTATATCATTGCCCAACCCTATTGCCTTTATGGCAAGCCCCAACCTTTTTTTTTTATCATATATGTGATAGAAGGTGGTGACTTGAGTATGATGTTAAACTGTGTTTAGTGGTGAAGTTCCAGTTCTGGAACTCTGGGAAATGTGGAGTACCCTATAATTGCCATTACTCCCAGGTCCACCCTGACCAGGAGTGGTAGTACCTTTTAGGGTCCCTTTTATGGGTTAAATAGATTAAAAAATGAGTATTAAAAATGTTTTTTTTTAAATTGAATATCCAACAGAAATGAATAAAGCAAAATTTATTTGACATAAAATAACACAACAAGGGTTGACATGCTATAAAAACCAACCAACAAACCTAACACAAGTAAGGGTCATGTTAGTTTTTGGTTAGGAGAAGGAGGAGCTCTCAAAGTAGTTTTGACTAATGAGAAGAAAGCCCCTTTGATTTGAGTTTTTCTTCTCCTAGACCAGTAGCCATACTAAGGTTAAATAACCCAATCTGCCATACTATCTACCAATAGCTAAAGGGAGAATAGTTAGATTCATACCTTTTCCAAGGGTATCAGTGCTATGTGAAATGTAAACAGCCACTTCCAGGATTTGAATTCATCTCACTATGTCCCTTTCCCTTTCACCAACTCCACGTCTGTTGCCTATCTATTTGTCCTGTTTGGCATCAAATGATAGGACACAACTGGGGGGGGGCAGTGCTAGGGTCTCATGCCTCCTTCCCAGCACCCACTGTACTACACATCCTTTTTCATAAACCAATATATGAAACCTGTTCTCCCAGGGCTCTCAAGCAGGCTTGCTCCCATCCAACCAGTTAGGAAGTAGTACACGCCAGCCCTGGATACAACCAAGGTAGGTAAAGTCCTGGATTTCTTCCAGCATTGTTAGGCTGATGGAAAGGAAAGGTGGATAATACACCTGTTTAGATGCAGGTTGATGATTGATTTCCAAGCGGAAGTGTTCTGTGGACTTATTCACCCAACCTGTTCATCTGGTGAGGAGGGTGGCTAGACACCCTGCAGAACAAAAAAACAAGACCAGTAAAAAGATGGAGGAAACTCTTTGCTTAATGGCCATCTATCACATTATTTCTAAAGTTTAACCCCTCCTCATAATGGCAGTGCTGTGTAAACTTGGTAGTGTCAGAACCAAGCCATCATGAACTTCCTGGTAGAGTCACCCAAGGCAGACAGACCTGGCACCCAGTGGTATTAGGGCCACAATCTGGCGAAAATCCAATTGTTAGGAATCAACAGCTTTTGGCATACTTGTCACTGTGTGTGTAACTTGTTGGATGGAGCACAAACACACATATATATATATATATGTGCATTGGCACAGAGTCAACAGCATTTGGTGACTGTTAATTTCTCGCTTATGCAACCAAGTGCCATTAACTGTGTCTACACTATCCTTAGATATATATTCTCTATCACCAATATCGAGTACTTTTCATTTATAAATATAGCAAACTACATCATCTATATATATGGAGAAAATTTAGAAACAAACACGGGATGTTATGATGCATGGAAATTTATAGTCAATACTCGAGCATTTCGGTTTACAATGGAAACCTTCATCAGGACTGTGAAAATGAGATGAAAACAAGGATTTATATGGATAAAAGATGATGGATGTTTTGTATGCGTTGAATTAGAAAAATGTGTGGAAAAAAGGTTCTTTACCCTTAGTTTTCCACATATTTTTCTAATTCAACTCCTACAAAACATCCATCATCTTTTATCCACATAAATCCTTGTTTTCTTCTCATTTTCACAGTCCTGATGAAGGTTTCCATTGTAAACCGAAATGCTTGAGTATTGACTATAAATTTCCATCCATCATAACATCCTGTGTTTGTTTCTAAATTTTCTCCACTGTCTGATTAATTTCCTCATCTTACTTCCATATATATATATATATATATAATTTATAATCATCTCTCTAGTGGCATACAGGAGAGGTAGTAAAGAGGTTTCTGGCTCTGAGTATCCAATCAAATGGAGAGATATAGTTGTACAAAAAGAAACTTAGTAAATTATTATGTTTATTTTATGAATTTCCATCGTTTTTTTTTGTGTTTTTATTATTGGTAGGGAATAAAATTAAAGTGTTGGCCCCAGTTATTCTAAAACCTCTGTGCGCCACTGCATCTCTCTTAAGTTTTATTTTTTATTGATAATGATTCTCACAAGATCATAGAAAAATATTTATCAAATTAACTTTTAAAAATTAAAATTTATCAATTTATCTTCAAATTCACCGCAAGAATTTTCCCATGTTTGCATTTGGCTCCCAACTTCTCATTTTTGATAATTTTTTGCTTTTCTAACACAATTATTTTTTACACCTGCACACGGAGAGAAATCCAAAGATTCTTAAGTATATTTTAAACAATTTTGCATATATTCTTTGAAATAAAACTTCGAAATCACAAATAATACTGAGAGTAAGGGTGCTTCTAGTAGGCAAACTATTTTGTTATGAACCAAAAATGGTAATAAAAAATTTAAAACAAAAAAGAAAAAAGCTTTATAAGAAGACTAAAAAGATATTTGATAAATATCTTTTTAGTTTTTTTCTTTTTATAAAGCTTTTTATCATAAAAAGAAAAAGACATAAATATTATCTATATATGTCTTTTTATTTTTATGAAGATTTTTATTTATCTTATTTTTATATATATGATATATACCCTGCTTTAATCAATTTTTAAACATTTTTTATAACTATAAAACTTCTATGAGTGGACAATATAAGAATCCTCATGGAAATGGGGTAAAAATGCAGAATAGTGCGCAAGAGATGATATTATTAGATTACGTATAAAAAGCATTAAATTTCATTACATTTCACGGAAATACCCAAAATCTTTGAGTGGTTAGGGTACTTTGGGAGTTTCTGTAATCTAATGCTATTTATACGTAAAATGCCATTCTAATCATATTATCTCTTGCGCGCTATTCTGCATTAGTACCGGAAATGGAATTAAAAAAGAAAAATTAAATAGAATTTATTCATAAATATTTTCTACTTTATTATAAATTTAAAAATAAAATGGATATTAAATAATTTAAAGTTAAAAGATAAAATGCACACAAAACAAAACAAAAAAACATTAAAAACAAATTTTAAAAACAAATGACAGAAGGAGGGAACTTTGAAGAAAATGGAAATTTTGAAGTAACAAAAATAAAGAAACAAGTAAATTACAAATATAAAAAAAACAAAACAAAAAAAAAACGAAATAAAAATAATAATAATAAATCATATTTAAGATAAAGCAAGTTATTTCATTATTAACATTCCTGAACAATGAAAATCATTATTTGTTTTTATTTGTTCTTTCACGGAACAAATAAAAACCGATAAAACGGAGGAATGGCTTGTCAGATGAAGAAAAATCAGCTGCCCTCGAGATTATTAGTCAGCCAAAAGTAATTTATATATTAATAATGCATGATAGTGACTGACAGAAAAGGGTTGGTCATTGTTTTGTTTTGTATTGTTTTCAAAAAGAAAGAAATTCCTAGGATAGAAAAAAAGAGAAACAAAATGTTAACAAAAAGAGAAAAAAACAAACTGTGGTGCCCCCACTGGGCAGAAACCGGGAGGGAAAAAAATTAAGAAAAAAAAAGGGGAGTTAGAAGCGGAGTTTTTACTCCTAGTTTATGCATTTTCTGCACTCACTCTGGTTCGATAAAGTTGCCTTGATGTTGTGGTCACGCATAGACATTGTCGTGCCAACATGGACAGTCAGCTTGTGTTGATTACTGTTGCTAAGGAAGGCAGCCATTACTATATTTTATACCGGTGTTGCTAAGGATATCAATTTGGTCACGTTTTACGGTATAATTGGAATCGAATTTTTTTAAAGTAAGTAAATAAATAAATAAATAAATAGATAATAATAATAATAATAATTTATTGTGGTGGTGGTGGTGAAGGTTTATATACTGTAATTATTTTGTGTATAAGACGCACTATTTTCCCAGACTTAACAGCACAAAAGTTAAGGTTACGTATTATACCAAGAACTAAATATTCGGGATGGCATGATTAAAAGTAAGTTTTTAGGGATTAGCAAAATCCGTAAGGGGAGGTAATAAAATTATTAAAAATTTTTTTATATTTGCAAATATTACCAAATATCAGGGAATTGTCCGTTTTTAATGAAATTTTCGCCAAATTATTAATGACTTAATTTTCACTGAATAGCTTTTTTTTTTTTTTTTAATACTTAATTTTTTTTTTTTTTATCAATTCAGAATGTAGGCGGGATTGACCTTTGGTCATTTGAAGAAAACATTTTTCCTGTTCCTAATTTTACATTTCTAGAAGATCAAATCCTGATGAACATATAAAAATAAATAAACAATAAAAATTCAATACCCGAAAAAAGGTGTTTTGAAAATTTTAAGTTATTTCTTAAAACTCAAAAAAAAATTCTGTAGCATGTTTTTGTTTGTGTCATAGTTTTAAATACAATATTTTTCATTGGATTGATGCAAAAAAAAAAAAAATTTTCGTAATTTATGAGGAAGTGCGTCCCAGTCTTCCTGCCTCAGAAATTGCTACCCGGGACTATTAAAATAACATCCCCAGCTATGGCGTCTCAGATTTTTTATTCATGTTTGTTTAATGTCTTGTTTTAGTTTAAATAAACAAGAATTAAGACAAAAAGAAGCGACACCCCACAAATACATTTACTTGTAGAAAATACTATCTATCTATCTCCATTTGTTCATATCTATCTATATTATTTTGTTTATCTATCTATCTCAGTCAATTCCAAACTATATATCCATCTTCATATCTAAACAAGAATTATGACAAATTTCTATAAATGAAGAAGAATGAATTACGATTACGACAATTACGATAAATAAACAAGAATTACGACAAATTCTAAAATGAACAAGAATTACGACAAATTACGATAAATAAATAAGAATTACGCGCCAAAAAGAGAAGCCCCCCCCTCTAAAATACATTTAACGCCCTAAGTTGGTTGTTTTCTTTCAAGTAACACCGACATAGCTGGGGGGCGTATTTTAATTGTCACCGGGTAGCAATTTCTGAGGCAGGAGACCAGGACGCACTTTCTCATAAATTACCTAATTTTCTCTGATTCAATTGGCCTATTTTTGTGAATTTTAAATCTATGGAAGGTGGCATGTTGTATAAAACATTTTCACCAGAGATAAATTCTATTTAATCTATCTAAAATGTAAGTTTAAAAATGCACAATTTTGCATAACATATTTTCCAAGATTTTTATATATTTAAAAAAATTATTACTAACGATCTCATTTCCGAGTACGGATCGTCAAACGTATTAGAAAGTTATCTCCCCTATGGCCCGGTTCGGTGAGATTCACAATAAAATTTTACTTTAGTGCGATCCATAGATTCTTACATATTTACACCCAAAAATCAAAATAACTTTTGAACAATGTTTACGCATTTATCTCCTTTACACTGCACATTACAAATGCACATACCTAGTTATATCTATAGTCCAAACTAACTAATGTGTAAAAAACACTTCTATTTTTTACCACAACCGAGAAATAGCCACTGGAATGGGTATTTGTTTATAATGTTTTTTTGGTTATTTCCTATATCTCCAACATAAACAAAGGGAAACCACTCTTGACTGATAAATTATTTATTTATTTTCCCATTAAACTAACCTTAAACCCTAACCCTAATTTCTTTTTTCCTAGTAGATCAATAAATAAATAATCTATCAGTCAAGAGTGGTTCCCCTTTGTTTATGTTGGAGTTATAGGAAATAACCGTTTTTTTGTTTTTTTCTATTGTAGGTATGTACAAATGATCAGAGGGATTATATAACTCATTTTTTCTGATTTTCATCTAGAAAAAAAAAAAAGCTTACGCTGGGACAACGAAGGCTGCATGTACAAAATTTCACCCAGGCAAGTTACACTGCATAGCCTAAAAATGAAAAAAAAATTACGCACAAGGCACACGCATTGAACAGTTGTTGCTGTCATCGAGCAAATTTGGTTATTTATTATATTTTTATATTATATTTTGTTTTATGTTTAAATTTTGATGTTTTATTTTATTCTTATATTTTTATATTAATTAATATTTATTTTATTTTAATTTTATATTTTATGTTTTATATTTTATATTTTATTATGTTTTAATCTATTTTATTAATGTTTTATATTTATTTATATTTTTTATTTTATGTTTTGTTTTTTATTTTATAATTTTATATTTTTATATTTTATTTATGTTTTATCTAATGTATTTTATATTTCCATATTTTATATTATTTATGTTTATCTAATGTGTTTATTTATATTTCATATTTTATATTTTTATTTTATATTCATTCTAGATATTATTTATAATATTTTATGTTTATATTTATATTCTATATTCTATTTTATATTTTAAATTTCATATTTTTTATTCTATATTGCTATTTTTATTTGTTTAAATTCAGATTTTATATCTTATTTCTATTTATATTTTTAAATTTCATATTTTTATACTATATTCATGTGTATATTTTAAAATTTCATATTTTAATATCAATTTCTATTTAAGGTTTAAATTTCATATTTTTATATCTATATTCTATTTTATATTTATTACATTTCATATTTTATATTCTATATTCATTTATATTTTAATTTCATATTTATATTCTATATCTATTTATATTTAAATTTCATATTTTTATTATTCTATATTCTAATTTTTATTGTAAATATTTCATATTTTATATTCATATTCTATTTTATAATTTTAAATTCAATTTTTATAATGCATATTCTATTTATATTTTAAATTTCATATTTTATATTATATTTCTTTTTATTATTGAAATTTCATATTTTTATATTTAATTATATTTTATATTCTATATTCTATTTATATTTTAAAATTTCATAGTTTATATCTATATTTCTTCTTAAATTCAGATTTTTGGTCTATTATTGTTTTATATTTATCCACCAAATTCTTATTCTTATGATTTTCACCTCAGGCTAATAAGAAACCATTCCATTTTTATTATACAAAAGAAATGAAAGAAAAGACATGCTACACGAAAAACATATAAATAGAAAGAGAAGAAAGAGATAGAGGAAAAGAATAGAATAGGTATGGTGTGGGGAGAGGAAGTAATCATGTTTCATTGAACAAGGAAAAGATAAAAAGAGAAAAAGGAAGAAGAGTGAGGAGAGAGAGTGAAT
>CM042152.1:60071279-60132157 GCA_023376005.1 Doryteuthis pealeii | reverse complement strand
TTCCTCTCCAAATTTAATTTAAAAAATAAAAAAAAAAAATCTTAAATAGATAACCTTCCCAAAATTCTATGTATTTTGACGCTCAAACTTCAAAATATCACACAGTTTATTCTGGATGAAGACCGTTATTTGTCTTTGTATCTTAAAATTTTTTTATAATTTTCTATTATTTATTATTTTATTTTATATTTTAAAAATAAACATATTATGTGTACATGATTACTAACTCCTGCCAAAAACACATGTAGTACTAAATCTATGTTATCCATTCAACATTTTCTTTCCTTTATTCATTTTTCCTTCAACATATATGTGTGTGTGGTGTGTGTGGTGTGTGTGAGCAAACATATGTAGGGGCTAGAACTCTCCTGTGCCATGGGACAGGAAGCTAGAAATGATGTCCTTGTTGGTATTGTTGAAAACTCCCTCTCAATCAGGCTATGCCCAGAGAAGTAAACCTCATAGAGTTAGCTTCGCCACTCAGTCACAAGACTGAGAAAAACCCCTCGGTGAAGGAGCAAGCCGGCTACAGCCACCTGACGCACCCCCTCAGTGAGGGAGTGAAATAATTTTAAGTACTGCTTCAGCGTATTTGTTGTTATGTTTGTCAAATTGTGTTTGCATGTTAATAAACTTGGTTAAAAGTTCATGTTGCTTTCCCTCATTATTTTTGGTTTGTTAACGTATGATAATGATAATGTAATTTATTGGTACAGTGCTCAGCTGCACCACCAACTCATCAAAGTCTCATGTTCAAGTACACAGAATAATGTCTGTGTCAGGAACATTGAACAGTTCACGTAGTAATATGCCATGTATGTGTGTGCATGTGTATGTGGAGAGTGGCATCAGGTATAGTGTTGGCAGACTACAGAAGCATGAGCTTGAAAGATTCAGTGCTACAACAGATGCAGCAGTTTATTCCATGTCTCCGCAATTCTGAGCGTGAAAAAATGTTTCCGAAAGTCACGTAAACCAGTGCTGTTTTCTGACTTTGTAGCAATGCTGATGATATTCTCTTAGTTTGTACTCGAATAATCCTACAAAAATATCCATTTTCTCTGTATTCTTTAGATGAGGCTTGAGGATTAGTATTGTTTGCATTATTCAGACTATTGTCCTCATCTTCATTTTATCTGTACAACATTTTGCCCGATGAGCCCTCCGCCTTTCTTCAGGTATTCTTGTTGGACAAAATTCCATGATGGCTTCCAAGTCCGACAAGAATACCTGAAGAAGCCGGAGGGCACATTCGGCCGAAAACATTGTACAAATAACAATGAAGATGAGACAATAGTCCGAATAATGCAGACAATACTAAAAATATCCAAGTTTGAAAACAAAATGGCGCAAATCACCCAATAGAGAAGAAATAAAAAAAATGAAAAAAAAACAAAAACAAAAAAGACAATCATTGTTGAGATCATCGTTTTACCTTTGACATTTGATCAATTTGTTTGCAGAAAAAATAGAATTATTTTTGCATTCATTAAGAACATATTCCAATAATTCCTTGTAGATATCATCCAGGGTGAGGAATAATAATCACGGACTTCACTGCAATCAAGCCAGATGAGTTTGTTTTTTGGATAAAGCTGACATCCATTTCTTCACTTCTTTGCTCCACGTATTCAGTTCACCCATTTTTGCTGAAATCAACAAGAAGACTTTTTTTTTAAAAACAGAACAAACAATTGAAAATAAAACATTAATAAATCAATGTATCAGACGATGATTCACAATTTGGAATTTTTTAATAAGATATCTTTCTATGTCATTACTGAAAATTTTGCAGAAAAAATATAAGAAAGAAAGAGAGAGAGTGAGGAAAAGATAGAGAGAGCGGATGAGCATGCAGAAGCGATAACCCTATTATGTTTCAATCGAACATAATGAAAAAATGTAAAGAAGGAAAAAAAAAAATGAGAAACAGTTAAATTAAGATTATCATACTTTTACATATTGAACTAGATTTTTGGATGTTTGTTTTTTAGAAGCATTGTTGATAAAGTATATATTATATTTTTGCTTGAAGGCAATTAATCAGCGATGTATACTAACGACTTCCCTCTTCCCTCCGACAGAAATCGATTCTGTCGGAGGGAAGTCGTTAGTATACATCGCTGATGAGACTTAATAAAGTCGAAACAGTCTGTACGATGTTTTATACACAGAGCAATCCTTTGCCGGGATTACACTTGTCAAGTTCTTTTTCTATTAAAAAAAGTATCGAATTTTATGCGATACATGCATTGTAATTGTCTTAAAGCAAAAATATAATATATATTGAACTATTTCGCAATAGCTCTTAAATAAACATATCAAACATAGTAATCAAATTATATCATATTGTGGTATATCCACAGGTCCTGCTAGTATAATAATTACCTCATAGTCTTGGTGGTGGTAAATCCTTGAAAGTGTAAAGGGATTCACTTGTCCATTCTTTGCAGGTTTTATAAATAGGTTCAAGCCATTTAAGAGAATCAATATATTGCTGTAAATCTTTCTTTGCATTAGACAACATGTGGTCTTCAAGTTGAACTGATTTCATATACTGTGGGCTGAAAACAAACAAAAAGAAAGAAAGAAAAGGGTAACAAAAAATATATTGAAATGATGTTCAGTGACTTTAAGAAATTTAATGGTACATTTTTGTATTTATTTACCAACTCCTCTTCCATTACTCCCAGGTCCACTCTGACCCAGAATGGTAGTACATATTAGAGTTCCATCTTATGGGTCAGATAGACCTGATTACAAGTTAATGTAAATTATTTCTACCAGTTTATCGATACACATGAAGTTAATGTAAATTATTTATACCAGTTTATCGATACACATGAAGTTAATGAAAATTATTTATACCAGTTTATCGATACACATGAAGTTAATGAAAATTATTTATACCAGTTTATCGATACACATGAAGTTAATGAAAATTATTTATACCAGTTTATCGATACACATGAAGTTAATGAAAAGTATTTCTACCAGTTTATTGATACACATGAAGTTAATGTAAATTATTTCTACCAATTTATCAATACTTATGAAAAAGAATTTAGTTTAAAAGAAATAATATGCCTTGATTAGGCAACCAGTTTAGGAAAAGGAAAACTCTGAATTCAAACCAACTTGACTCTGCTTGTGGTGCAAGGTTTGGGTTTCTTTGTTTAATGGGGTATCAACATTCATGGGTTATTTAATGCCAAAGCTATCCTTGTAGAAGACCAGTAGTAGTACTATTTAACCCATAGATGGGAGAATGTGTTTCATACCTTTCCCAAGGGTATTAGTCCAAAAGTGAACATAAAAGTATGACTGGAGTTTGAACTTGCTTATTATGATGCTACAGTTGGGTATGTAACCCCTTATGCCATGAGGGCTTCCCCCATGGTGGAGGGGTTGTGTAAATACATGAGTATGGCACAAGGCCAAATCAAAAGAATGGAAGATTGTATTATACTAATCTTCCAGTAGAGAGGGTTTGCCTGCCTAGCAAATCAGCATTGAAATAATGTCCTTTATATAAACTAACCCCTAGCACCAATTAGAAAGATATAGCTAGTTAAGACATGAAGCAGATCACTCACTTCTTTTTCTTGAGTCAACATAAAAAAAATATTAAAAAAACAAAACAAAAAAAAACACCATGAGCTCCAAAAAATATTTAAAAAACTCTTTGATTAATCTATATATTAATACTCATGTTCCTTAATTATATCACCGTTATTATCTTGCAACACCCACTGGTTAAAAACGAGACTGTCCAAATCGTGCAAAAAATGTAAATCCTGATTATCTGATGTTGCTTATCCGCCAAATTCTTATTTCCTATGAGTATCGTCACCTCAGCTAAATAATGAACCATTATGTTTTATTATAAAGAAAGAAAGGGAAGAAAAAGGACATGTCACATAAAAAGAATATAATAAGAAAGAGAGTAGGAGAAAGATAGAGAAAGGGGGTGAGCACATGGAAATGATAACACTAATCTGTTTCAATTGAACATCATGAAAACATGAAAAGAAGGAAAGAGAGAGTTAAATCAAGATTATTATACTTCTTACATATTGAACTATTTTTTCAATAGCTCTTAAGTAAATCTATTAAATGTTATAATAATTGAATTATCATACAGTGGTATATCCACAGGTCCTGCTAGTAGAGATAATATTGTAGTAAATTTTCCAGAATAGTTCACTTACTCATCTAACAGTTTTTCTTCAAGTTTCGATGTAAAGAGTGGAGTATATTGTCCAAGGAAGCCTTCACCACTGATAGTAACCTTTTTGTCAGATTGACGTATATTTTCTGGAGTAGCAACACCCCAATCATCTTCATGTTTTGTTGGCATAGCTAAAAAAAAAACAATAAAATTAAATTAAAAAAAAAAAAAAAAAAAAAAAAAAAATCAAAGCCAAGCAAAAGTTCAGTTAAAAAAAAAAGGAACATTTTCTAACTGCAAAGGAGTTTTTTTTCTCCCTATTCAACAACTAGAAGCAGCTATCCAGCATTGCCTGGGTAGAAGGGAGATAATAAAAAGTTAGCCTCACAGATTCATTATTTTGGTCTTACATAATTGTTTTTTGTTTTAATTATGAACCAATGAATTTCCATTCTCTTACTATTCAAATATTAATTTTTAAATATCTTCCTAGATATAGATAAAATCTTCACTATTTTTACACAAAAAATAAGCTCTGGTGATAGTGAATGTGTGTATATATATTTACTTTGTCATTAATTGTTTTTATTTTCATAGTGTTCTCCATACATACACACACACACAACTGCCCTTTATATATGTATAGATAGATAAATAGATATATTAACCAAAGTGCCTGTTTTATATATTTTCCTTTTATATACATTACACAAAAAAAAAAAATCAACCAATCATCATCATCATCATCAGGTTATGCTGACAGTATAGATTTCCATGACACTCTCTCACCACCTGTCCCTATCGGTCATGATTCAGGTCTTCCACGCAGTATCCACAAAGAGCTGATTGATATGGGTTTTCACTAGTTAACCTACACTGATGTATCCATGTGTAGGTGTCCACAGGAGAACATCACTTATGAGTTTGTTCTTGCTTCTCCAGGAATATCCAGCATGTCTTGTATTGTCTTATTTGGATGGTTTATATGAAAGGAGGTAAATGGCCACATAGCTGTCTTTTTTTTTTTTTGTAGTCTGCTGCTTCCAAGATTTGTTCAAGACAGCATGCAGTATCTTTGTGTAGTTCCTATCTAGCTTTTTCTCTAAGAGTTTCATTAGAATCCAAGTGGTGCAGCCACACAGTAGCACTGACATGGTAAAGCAAGGCAGATGAAACCCAAAAACATGTTAGATCTTTTTAAAAATTCAAAGATACAATCTCAATAATTTTTTTTTATCTCATCTCAGAAATATACTATGTAAATGTATATAATAAAAAAATAAATATCATGTAATATTCAAATGATATAATAAATAAGTAAATCAAAAACAAATGTATATACATAGTAAAACAAAATCAAAAAATCAGCTTATTGGATTTTATGAAAAGAAAGTAATTTCTGACATGATCACATTATAGACGAATATAAATAAACAATTTTCATATTTTTGCTATCAAGTTGAAAGTTAAAATAATATACAAACTTTTTTGTAGTTTATCCAGGTCAACTTGTTCAAAGGGATTATCTTCCAAAATTTCCTGTGATTTGTTTACAAATGGTAAATTCTTCACAATATCAGGACTATCTCTTACAAGCTGTGGATTGGCATTGAGGAATTGCTTTATATATCTAAAAAAACAAATAAAACAGGAGAACAGAGATTTATAGAATCTTAACCTTAGAAAAAAAAAAGCATTTATTATCAACATGAATGTATAAGAATGAAATATTGTTTTGGCTTCAGTAGCTGAAACTGCTTCTTATAATATGTTAGGAGGCTTCCAAGAAACCTCTGAACGTAGATGAATATATATGCAACAAAATCCAACAAAGACGTACATGCCATGTCAAATTATCCAGGCCATGTTACCCACCCACTTCAATTTTTCTGAAATTTTGTCCAAGTGTGGATTGTGATAAAATTAGCCAATCCCCAAAATTTGAGCTTCCAATTCCAAAAATTGACAGAGTTATGTTGATTTTTAGCTCTCCAAATTTGACAGGTTTGCAAAAAATGGCAACTTTTTGTAACCTATGTTTGTCTGTAAAATGAGTTCTAAAGCTTCCATACTCCTAAAATTTGGTTTATAAAAGAAATTGTTGCCCAGGGAATCCAAAAATGCTATCATAAAAGTCTTAAAGTCATCCAATTTTAAGTTATTAATGATTTCTGATTTTTTCATAGCAATGTGGCACTGCGTCTACGACAGCAATTTTATCTAATATCAAACTATCTTTTTGGTACAAATAATGTTCAATATATGCGGATTAATAATAGGAAAAAAATTGTTGTCATAGATGCAGTGCCACATCGGGATAACGATCTTGCTAGGAAAAAATCAGAAATCATCAATAACTTGAAATTGGTTGATTTAAAAACTATTTTGATAGCATTTTTTGATTCCATGGGTAAAAATGCCTTTAAAACTACTTTTTAGTAGTAGGGAAGCACTAGAACTCATTTTTCAGACAAAATTTGATTACAAAAAGTTGCCAATTTTTACCAACCCCACCAAATTTGGATAGCTAAAAATCGACATAACTCAAATTTTGGGGATTGTCTAATCTTAACATAGTCCACACCTGGAAAAAAAATTTAGAAAAATTGAAGGGTGTGGGTGACAATTCTACTTTTTTCTGGAAGATTTGACATGGAATTACCCACATAACAAAATACAGACTTTATTGTCTGAGCACATTTAACAACAATAAAAATACAAATCAGTTAGGATGAAAGTCCTACAGAAAGAAGAAAGAGTTCTTGGTTAAACGAAGAGATGAAAGTTACTTCAAATGGTTATTACTTACTTCATACAGGAGCCATGTGGTAAGACTTTTATTTGGAGGGCAAGCCCCCTCCCCCCTAACCCAAATGAACAAATATACCACTAGTGCATGTCTAGAGATCCCAGATGAGAAAGAGAGTGGTTAGTTTTTCCTGGGCTGTGTTTAAATAGTCAAAGTGTGTATGCTCTCTAGTGGCAAACCCTGGCAGCAAGGGAAGATAACCCTTTTCCACAATCAACCACATCCCAATAAATGGATTAATAAAAAAAAATCAAATTATTAAAGTGAAATCACTGACCTTTTTATTGCTTCGGAAGAATCATAAATATCCGGATGTACTACATCGGTTTTTTTCTTGGACATTTCCAAAATCCCAAATGGAATTGCTTTGGAACAGAGGACAGATGAAATTCCATTAAGAGTGCCTTCCAGAAATTCTTGACATTTTTTAAAAGGAGGAGAGAATTCGAGTTGATCTGAAATTATTAAATATGAAATAAATCCAAAGTAAATTTCAATATTGTAGGGGGGGGGGGTTAAACAAATTTATTGAATGTAAAATAAACTTTATTTACTATAAAAAAAATATCTTCCAAAAACAATAACTTTGCTTTTATATCTATAAGATAAAACTTGTCAACTTTGAATATTTTTATTTATTTTTATATTTTCTTCTTCTGAAGTAAAAAGGGTTAATATTTTGCCCAATCTTCCAACCCATCTTCAGTAGAATTTCACATTGAGTAATATTACTTTCCAGATTATTAACTTTCATATTTTTTGATAATGAAGACAAGGATTTTATTTACAGGCTATGTGATGAATTTTTACTAAGATTGAATATATCAAGAGACATCTTAGAGAATAATTATACATTTAAATGTTTCCTAATATAGAGAAACCACACACACAAAAAAAACAAAAAAAAAAACTAGTAAATGTTTCCTTAAAAGATACAAAAGCAAATATACACATTATTTTAATTGAAAAGAAATAATGACAATTTGATCTGAATCAGAAAAATGTCAGAAAATCATATGATTAAGAAATTGATTGATTTTAATAGTGTGTCAACTTATCTGGGGTTATTTTATGCCTAGAAATTAGGGGATTGTGTACTCTGACCCCCTAGTGGTAGTACCTGTTAGGGTCCCATCTATAGGTCAAATACGTTTCAAGATTATTTGTATTTGTTAGGACCATGTCCAAAAAAAAAAAAAACCCTTACGAAAACAACTACACAAAAAATGTAAATATGAATGTACAATGAATGATTCTCTAACATCTAGGCATAAAATAACCCTTGACTGGTTGACATGTTGTTAAAATCAATCAATTTCACATTGTGCAGAGCTCCAAAACTGGTTTAGTTTGGTTTACGGCATATCAACCTCAGTGGGTCAATTTAATGGCGATAAAGTTTGGAAATAAATTCATTCTTAATGGATACTCAATTTTTTTTATTAACACATTTTTCTATTTAACCCACAGATAGGACCCTAATAGGTACTATCACTCCAGGTCAGAGTGGACTAGAGAGCACTGGGAATGAAGGGGTGCTCCGCATTCCCCAGAGCTCCAGAAATAGAACCTCACCATCAGATAGAGTTTAACATCATTCCCAGGATATGAAGACCCTCAGCCACCATCATCTAGCACCCATATGATAAAAAGAGTTGGGGCTTGCCATAAGGGCAACAGGGTTGGGGCAATCATATAGGTGCTAGGGCTTTACGTGACAAGCCGATTGATCCTACTGCCGGTCCAAAACTGGAGCCTCATCACCAGATGCATCTTAGTATCATAGCCAGGACATTTATTCAGTTAGAAAATCATTTTTGGAATGTAAATTGTGTGAAAAATGAGATAAGAGAAAAATGAGTGTGACAAGTGGGTGGGTCTGGGTAGAGTAATTGGCAAAGAACACAAACATGTACTTGTAAAATATGGGAGTGCATATTTACTTTTTGTCTATTCTGGCAATGGAAATATACATTAAATAATAACAGTGATATTTTATCTGTTGAATAAATGTATCATGTTTCTTTTACAATGCCAAATAGAATGGACACTAAACAAACAAGTAGTGACATAATGTGATATTGAGCCAGATGATTGAATACAAGAAGAGGGTGTAGTTAACATGAAATTGAGAAACTGTTTTAATCAAAGATATAAAACGTAGATCACTGAAAGTTTAAAATTTTTTTTACAAAGTTGAATACCTAACAAGAATGAATAAAACAAAAAAAATGTCTTTGGTATAAAATAACTCAAGGGTTGACGTGCTTTAAAAAACAACCAACCAATTTTTTTGTTAATGGGAGATAATTATATTTTGGGTCCCTGAAAATAAACCCATCTTTGAACAAGTTTTAGAACTTATAATGGGAAGTCACTTTTGTCTTGTTTGGGATGAAATGATAAAAAGAACAAATGAAAAATTATGCACTTGAAAATGAAAAAAAAAGAAACATGCAAAAGGTACAAAATAAATAATTCTATGATGCCCCCCCCCCCGTACCATGACATAAACAAAAAAGATAACTATCTTTTGACTCCCCCTACATACCATTGTGAATTTTTTCATGGGGTGCCACGGACCATATGACCTTTAGGCACCCCTTTTTGATCTCGATTAAGAAAGGACATGTTTTTCATTTACACCGTCAATATCTAGTTGTTTTAACAGATGATTTTTAGATTTTTTTTTAAATTATAAAACTAACCCCTAACTATAACCCCTAACAAACAACCAGATATTGATGGTGTAAATGAAAAACATGTCCTTTCTTAATCAAGATCAAAAAGGGGTGCCTAAAGGTCTTATGGTCTGGTGCCACTTTCATAAATGTTATATTTTAAAATTTGGCAAAGAACTCAAAATTTAAATATAACCTGAAAAAATCTAAAATATTTTAATCAAATACTTTAGATATATTCTCCTTACTACATTTGGGGCGCTGGTAGGTGTTGTCAGTGATATAATATGCATGGGTCACTAGGAAGTTTCGGGTCTTTCAACATCATACTCCCCTCGTTAAGCTGACCCTATCAGAGTTGATCCAACTCTGATCCACCTACCAGCTTTTGAGACACTAACAGACATTTGGCTTTTATTGATTTTGGATGAGTGTAAAACTCTCTACCAAGCATCATCATTATTTGCAAAATAAGAAATTTTAACATTGTATATAAAGTGGTACCTTGACTTACCAGTACTTCAACTTACAAAATCAACTGAGTTACGAGCTGTCACTCAGTCAATTTTTTGCGTTGTATTGAGAGCTAAAATTTGATGTACAAGCAAGCTTTAGATATGCTTATGTTAATAAGTTCACTAAAAACATTTAAGTGTCCAAATTTATTATGCCAAAGAAAATATCATTCATAAAAAAAAAAATCAACATTAAAACATATTACAGTGCATAATTCATTACATTCTATTTTTTTTGTTTTTATACAATACAGTGCTATTAAAAAAACTAGGGTGTTTATGGAGGGTCTGGAATGAATTAATAGCATTTCAGTTTATTTCAATGGGGAAAATTGATATGATATACAAGAAAATTGGGTTACGAGTGAAACAAATTAAGCTCCTAAGTCAAGGGACCACTGTATTATAATTTAAGTTTATTAGGAGTCAGGGTTGGTACATTTTCCCCAACTCAAATTCCAGTAAGCCCAGAATTGATTTTGATTCCTTGGACACATGACATCATAATAAGTAACAATTTTATATTAATAGGTGTTGTATGCATATTCTTATGAAAATGAGGCTTTTCCTAATAATTCTTATAAATAGCAACAGGCTAAAATAAGGTGACAGTTTAGTGGTGAACAGAATGTTGTAAACTAGGATTTACTAAAAAGCATTCACCACTAAACTGTCATCTTATTTTAGCCTGCTTCTATTTATAAGGGACCAGTTTAGCTCAGTTGGTAGAGGGTCCGACTTGGAACAACTAGATTTCGGGTTTGATACCGGCCCTCACCAACTCAGTATATGAATAGCACAGGGAGCTGATGGTAGGCGTGGTGCTCGCCTCAGACACCAAAAACAATCTCCTTGATCTAGCGTTAGTGAAAGGGGATAGACTCCCTCGCTGTCTGGCTGGTACTGACTTTAGGCCACCCTGACGACTTTACTTACTTTATAAGGAAAAGATTCATTAGCCTAAGAATATGCATACAACAATAAGGAAAAAAAATATCAACAACAATTACCTTGTTCATTAAATATAAGTTTGATACAAAAAAATCCATTCTTCTCGTCCTTGTATTTGCTTCTGAGAACTTCATGAATAAATTTCTGGATATGAGATTTGGCAATAGAGAACAAATATTCCACAGTCATTTTGTTGATAAGGAGCACAAAGTTTCCAAGATGGCTGAAAGTGGTTTCAGAAAAAGATTAAAGAAAAATAAGGAATATGACATTTTTTAAGTTATAACTTTTAAAGGATTTGGTTAATAGTGACCAGTAAAATTAGTGCATTTCTTTCTTACTTATTGGGCCTTAGTACAAATACCACAGTACATAGTGACATTTACACAGCTAATACAGAAAGTGTAGAGGTATACTTCTACCAATCCTTTTATCTCGTATTGTTTTAATTTATCTGAACTAGAAAAAACAAAAAGGAATAAAAAAGTTTCTTACTGCTAAGTTTTAAGAATTACCCTTGTATTTGAATATATATATATATATAAAGCAAACCAGGACTAAACAACGGCTGGGTATTGAAACTCTGTTTTTTGTTCACTTGCCATGCTTCCTGATATCCCCCCACAAAAAAATTCACAAGAACAAAGTTGATATGCTATATATATTATATATATATATATATATATATATATATATATATATATATTCATATGGTTTGCTATATTTTATAAAAAGAATGTTCAATATCGGTAATAGAATGTATGTAGATATAATTTTAAACAGCTCTTGGTCTGATAATCACAGAGGTTAGAAACTGGCACCCAACAAGTTGATTCTGTGTCTACAATATTCAAAATTATATTGGTCGCCCCCTGCTGCGATTCAAGGATGTCTGCAAGAATGATCTCAGGTGCTTTGGCATTGCCCCTTCCAGCTGGGAAAATTTGGCTCAGGACTGTCCTCGGTGGCGACAGAATCTCCATAGAGGACTGTTCATGTCAGAAGTCACCCTGACGCAACACCATGAAGCTAAGACGTCTAGAAGAAAGCAGTGGCAACAAAGCACCAGCACATCAACATCTTCAGGGACAGCCTTCAAATACGAAATCTGTGGTCGAGAATGTTTTTCAAACATCGGACTTCACAGTCACAGGAGGCGCTGTAACCTCAGGGGCACATAAAAACTTTATTATAGTCTTCCGAGACTGAAATGCCAATACAGAATATATATATATATATAAGTGGTGCAGCTATACAATAGCATTGACAAGGCTACAACTTGGAAGAAAGTTAAGCTTAATAAATAACAATGGCCTGCTGTAAACAAAACATGTGCAGATAAGAAAGCTTAAGAATTATTTATTTATCTATTTATTTTGTGGAGAAAGGTAGACAAACACGTCAACGTTGTAACATTTCGGTCTGTTAGACCTTTTTTAGGACTTTAGGATAGAGTTCTTGCTTCAATGGTGAACATTTTCATACTGGTGAATAAGGAGGTTGTGAATAAGGGGAGGGGTGGTCGGTTGTTGGTGTCAGAATTCCTATTTCTTTTGAAAACACAAAATTACATTGAAGGATTTGTTTTAGCTGTATAAAAAATAATCTACTTTGAATCAAGAAATCTGACTTCGAGATTTTTTAACATTTAATAAGACAGACAATTCTTTACCTGGTTTCATTCTTGGCTCTGAGAAAATTTGCTGTCCTTTGTTTTTTCTTCATTTTCATAAGAAAAAGTGAATCTCTTGAACTGTAAAATGAAACATTTATATATTAACGAGCAAAAGTACCCGATCCATGACCGGACTAAAATAATTTTAAGAACACCAAGGAGTGAGTGGGAAAGAGAGAGAATAAGAGGAAAATAATTTATAAAATCTAAAAAATCACTGAGAATTTGTATATTACAGTGTTTATTTTTGGAATTATTTTTTTTACTTTTAAAATATCATTTTAAAGATGTAATCCTTAACTTTTGAATGTTTTGGAACATAAATCTATTTTTCTAAAAACTGTTTTGTACATATGACAAAAACTCAAATTCATTTCTTAATTGCTTGTTACGTTAAAGTGATAAAAAATATTAATTTATTTTCTTTTTACCCTTAAAAAGTAACAATTAAACAGAGCTATTAAACTTGTGTCCTTATTTATTTAACTGAGGCTGTAGAATACATCGACAGCACCTCTGCTGATTAGTAATTTTCTGTACATAGTGTATTTAATTTTTTTATTATTGATTTCTTAGAAGAAACTATTATAAGTATTTTAAAATCTTAACATGTTTATTTAGTATGTAATTTTCTTCACACAAAGTTCCCATTTTCGTCAAATTTTAGGCAGATTGTACTGTTTAAAATGTATCAAAAATTAATTGCATATGTAATATCATTTTGCTTTTTTAAAATTTTTGATTTTTTACTGATGCTCATTATGTTACTACTTTTCAACTAAAACAAAAATTTGACTTTAAATAATCAATTTAATTAATTCTAATTAATTTTTAAAGTGAAAATTGGCGCTTGAATTGTTGATACCTAATAAAAATACATATTAGCAGAATAAAATCATTTTCCAAAATCATATGCTTAGATTAACATTTTAGAAATAAAAAAAAATTGTCTTTCTTTCTTATACCGTAAGGGAGTGGGTGGGTCTGTTTTAACGGCAAGTTCAAAACCTGTGCCAACGAGGGTTGGGGTGGAAGATTCTGTTAACGGTAGTTTTGTTTATTTTAGAATTCTTTCTTTTTTTTTTTTTTCCACATTAAGAGTTTGGGTCAGCTGCTTGACACAGTTCAAAGGTGCTGATGGGGGCTAGGTGTTAAAGAGTCTGTTAACGGTAGTTTTTGACTGATAGAAATAAAACATTTGTAATTTTTTCATACAGTAAGGTACTGTCTTGAAAATTAAAAACTCAACTTGTGTCGACGGGAGTGGAGTGGGGGTTAAAGTGCCTGTATTGGTATTTTTTAATTTTTTAAATTATTGAATTATATCACTTAATTAGTAAAAATCAAAACCAAATTTTGTGTGTTTCTTAGTTATAATCATATTAATCTGTATGCAAGATTTCAAATCTGAGTGACATCTCTTTTCAGAGTTATAAGTCGACACGTACATACCAAACTTCCTTTTATATATATAGATATGGCTTATATGTTGATAAGAGACAATGTTTCTTTGTTGGAAAAAGTTTGCATTTACGAGGTTGAGTCAAAAAGTAATGCCATTTTGTTTAGGACAGGTATAATTACCAACACAGGAACATGTATCATACATCAAAATGAAGCTGGTTCTCTGTAGATCACATCCCTACTTCTCCACATAGTCACCCTTTCTCACAATAGCAATGTTCGACCTTCGAATAAGAGCATGTATCCCTGCTCCGTAAAATTCTGTTGTCTGTTCTTTGAGCCACTTCTTCACTACAGATCTCACTTCCTCGTCACTGAAATAATGTTTGCCTCTCAAACCCTCTTTCATGGGGCCAAAGAGATGGTAATCTAAATGCGATAAATCTGGTGAGTATGGAGGATGTGGTAAAGTTGTCCACCTGAATGAAGCAATTTTCTCCCTTGCCCTGATGCTTGTGTGTGGTTGAACATTGTCATGCAGAAGGAGGACATTGTTGATGGGCAAGTTGGGTCTTACTCATTGGATTCTTGCTCTGAGCCTCGTAAGGGTCTCAATGTAAGCCTTAGTTTTATAAAAATCCTCACATGAAATAAAGAAAATGGCATTACTTTTCGACTACCCTCGTATTTATGGCTTTAGAGAACTTAAAAATAATTATTGGTTGACTGGTGCTTGGGAGGATATCTATATTTATAAGTCATCTTCAAACAATTTCCCAAGAATTCAAACGTGGTTTTGGAGCTCTTGGGAAATCATCTGAAGATGACTTATTTTAAGATAATTAAAAAAAAACAACATCTAAACAGAGCCCAAGGTCTCTGTGGCCTTTGCACAATAAAGACATGGACAACAGTTCAAAATACCAAAATTATTCATATCAAGCCTCATCTCATAAATACATATAAGTATAAGAACATTACTCTGTACTACCTCATATATGCAGCTGTTTAAACACAGACTCCAGAAATTTGATTAAAAATATAAATATATATAAAAAAAAAACATTTTCGTCTGTCACTATTGCCCATTTTACTTCTTTCCTTTTATAAATTAAAATTCAAGCTACTAAAACTAATTCTTCTTTTTTATGTTCTCTACAATTTTGATGTCAGACATATTTACTGCATAGTGACAGATATGGAATATCCAGTGTAAACAAATTCTTTAATGATTTACTAAAAAAGGCATTAGCTGTCATATTACGGTCGACGCTTCAAGTTTTAGTTGCTTAAAATAATTAGATGAACTATGTAGAAGTCTACTTTGTGAATCACATCTGAATAAATTTTCCGTAACACTGACAAAATACAATATAATTTTGAAGGGATAAAACCTTATGTCTGGGTGCCCACTTCCACCTAAGATGTTATAATTTTAAAATTTTGGCCAAAGAACCAAAATTAAATATAACCTGAAAAATCAAAATTTTAATCAAAATACTTAGATATATTCTCCTTACGAACATTTGGGGCGCTGGTAGTGTTTCAGTGATATAATATGCACTGGTGTCACTAAGAAGTTTCGTTCTTTTCGAACATCATACTTCCAACCTCGTAAAGTGACCCTATCAGAGTGATCCACTCTGATCACCTACCAGCTTTGCAGACACTAACAGAATTGGCTTTATTTATTTTGGATGAGTGTAAAAACCTCTACCAAGCATCATATATTGCAAAATAAGCAATGGTTTAACATTGTATATAAGTTGTACCTTGACTTACCAAGTACTCAACTACAAATCAACTGAGTTACGAGCTGTTCACCAGTCAATTTTTGCGTTGTTATGAGAGCTAAAATTTTTGTGTACGAAGCAAGCTTTAGATATGCTTATGTTAATAAGTTCACTAAAAAACCATTTAAGTTCCAAATTTATTTATGACCAAAAGAAAAAGTCATCATAAAAAAAAAAAAAATCAAATTAAAACAACAATTTACAGTGCATAATTCATTACATTCATTTTATTTGTTTTTATACAATACAGTGCTAATTAAAAAAAACTAGGGTGTTTATGGAGGGCTGGAATGAATTAATAGGCATTTCAGTTATTTCAATGGGAAATTGATGATGATATACAAGAAAAATTGGGTTACGGAGTGAACAAATTAAGCTCCTAAGTCAAGGGACCACTGTATCTTATAATTTAAGTTTATTAGGAGTTCAGGGTTGGTACATTTCCCCAACTCAAATTTCCAGTAAGCCCAGAATTGATTTTGATTCCTTGGACACATGACATTTCATAATAAGTAACAATTATATAATAGGTGTTGATGCATGTTCTTATGGAAAATAGCTTCCTAATAATTCTTATTAAAAGCAACAGGCTAAAATAAGGTGACAGTTTAGTGGTGAAACAGAATGTTGTTTAAACTAGGATTTACTAAAAAAGCATTCACCACTAAGACTGTATCTTATTTTAGCCCTGCTTCCTATTTATAAGGGACCAGTTTAGCTCAGTGTAAGAGGTTCCGACTTGGAACAAACTAGATTTCGGGTTTGATACCGCCCTCACCAACTCAGTTATATGATAGCACAGGGAGCGATGGTAGGCGTGGTGCTCGCCTCAGACACCAAAAACAATCTCCTGATCTAGCGTTAGTAAGGGGATAGCTCCCTCGCTGTCTGGCGGTACTGGACTTAGGCCACCTGACGACTTACTTACTTATAAGAAAAATTCATTATCCCTAAGAATATGCATAAAACCAATAAGGAAAAAAATATCAACAACAATTACCTTGTTCATTAAATATAAGTTTGATACAAAAAAATCCATCTTCTCGCCTTGTATTTGCTGCTGAGAAATTCATGAAATAAATTTCTGGGAATTGAATTTGCAATAGAGAAACCAATAATTCACAGTCATTTGTTATAAGGAGCACCAAAGTTTCCAAGAGCTGAAAGTGGTTTTCAGAAAAAAGATTAAAGAAAAAAATAAGGAATATGACATTTTTTAATTACAGTTATAACTTTTAAAGGCATTTTGGTTAATAGTGACCAGTAAAATTAGTGCATTCTTTCTACGTATTGGCCTTAGTACAAATACCACAGTACATTAGTGACATTTACACAGCTCAATACAAAAAGTGTAGGGTAACTCTACCAATCCTTTTATCTCGTATTGTTTTAATTATCTGAACTAGACAAAACAAAAAAAGATAAAAAAGTTTCTACTGCTAAGTTTTAACAATATACCTTGTATTTTTGAATAACATCTATATATATAAAGCAAACCCAGGGACTAAACACGGCTGGGATATTGAAATCTTTTTTTCACGTGTTCATTTGCCATGCTTCCTGATATCCCCCCCCCACAAATAAAAAACAAGTCACAAGAACAAAGTTGATATGGCAATAAATTTATTATATATAATTATATATAAATATAGTAAATGAAGGAAAAAAATCTAAACTTGCTTCATACAATAATTTATTTCAACGTATTACTACGGCATTTCTTCAGGTAATCACAAGAACATGACTTCTTACTGAGTAAGAGTCATGTTCTTGCTGAATACCTGAAGATCTGCCGTGTAATACCGGTTGAAATAATGTATTGTATTGAAGCCAAGTTTAGGTTTTTTCCCTTCATTTACTGAATATCTTTGCTCGTGTCCTTCTACTCACTGGCATTAGGGCACATTGGAGCTCTCCTTTACTGTCTACCTGCATCAAGTTGGTTAAACCACACGTTGCAAAGACTCCTAAACTACAGAAAAAAAACATATAAATTAATAACGTATAATATAATATATATATATAATATATATATATATAAGTCATATGGTTTGTATATTATAATAAAGAATGCTTCAATATCGGTAAATAGAATATACTGTAGCATATTAATGTTAAACAGGCTCTGGTGTCTGATAATCACCAGAGGATAGAAACTGGCACCAAACAAGTCTGATTTCTGGTCTACAATATTCAAAATTATATCTGGTCGCCCCCCTGCTCGAGTTCAAGGATTGTCTGCAAGAATGAATCCAGGTGCTTTTGGCATTGCCCCCTTCCAGCGGAAAATTTGGCTCAGGAACGTCCTGTGGCGACAGAGAACTCCCATAGAGGACTGTTCATAGTCAGAAGGCACCCTGACGAAACACCATGAATGCTAAAGACGTCTAGAAGAAAGCAGTGGCAAGCAAAGCACCAGCACATTCACCATCTTCAGGGCACAGCCTCTCAAATACGATAATCTTGTGTCGAGAATGTTTTTCAAAAATCGGACTTCCAGTCACAGGAGGCGCTGTAACCCTCAGGGCCACATTAAAAAACCTTTTATTGATAGTCTCCCGAGACTGAAATGCCAATACAGATCTTACTAGCTACTATATTAAGCGTGGGCCTATTCAACTAGCTTGACAATGGCTACAACTTGGAAGACAACGTAAGCTTAATAAATAACAATGCCCTGCTGTAAAACAAAAACATGTGCAGATAAGAAAGCTTAAGAATTATTATTTATCTATTTATTTTGTGGAGAAAGGATTAGACAAACACGTCAACGTTGTAACATTTCGTCTGTTAGACCTTTTTTTAGGACTTTAGGATAGAGTTCTTGCTTACAATTGGTGAACATTTCCATACTGCGTAATAAGAGGTTGTGAATAAGGGGAGGGGTGGTCGTTGTTGTGTCAAGAATTTGCCCTATTTCTTTCTGGAACACAAAATTACATTGAAGATTTGTTTTAGCTGTATAAAAAATTTATCTACTTTGAATCAAAAATCTGACTTCCGAGATTTTTTAACAATTTAATAAGACAGACAATCTTTACCTGTTTCAGTCTTGGCTCTGAGAAAATTTGCTGTCCTTGTTTTTTCTTCATTTTATAAGAAAAAGTGAATCTCTTGAACTTAAAATGGAAACATTTATAATTAACGAGCAAAAGTACCCGATCCATGACCGGACTAAAATTTAAAGAACACCAAGGAGTAGTGGAAGAGAGAGAATAAGAGCGAAAATAATTTATAAAGATCTAAAAAATCACTGAGGAATTTGTATATTACATTTTAATTTTTGGAATATTTTTTTTTTACTTTTAAAATATCATTGTTAAAGATGTAATCCTAAACTTTTGAATGTTTTGGAACATAAAATCTTATTTTCTGAGAGAAAAACTGTTTTGTACCAATGACAAAAAACTCAATTCATTTCTAATGCTTGTTACGTTAAAGTGATAAAAAAATATTAATTTATTTCTTTTTACCCTTAAAAAGTAAACAATTAACAGCCTATTAAACTTGTGTCCTTATTTATTAACTGAGGCCTGATACGAATACATCGACAGCACCTCTGCTGATGTAGTAATTTCTTACTAGTGTATTTAATTTTTCATTATTGATTTCTTTAGAAGAACTTTATAAGTATTTTAAAATCTTAACATGTTTATTTAGTATGTAATTTCTCACAACAAAGTTCCATTTTTCGTTCAAATTTTAGGAGCAGATGTATACGTAAAAGTATCAAAAATTAATTGCTATTAAATATTTTGCTTTTTTAAAATTTTTGCATTTTTACTGATGTCGAGTTATGTTACTACTTTTTCAACTAAACACAAAAATTTGACTTTAAATAATCAATTTAATTAATTCTAATTAATTTTTAAAGTGAAAAATTGGCGCTGAATTGTTGATACCTAAAAAAATACAGTATTAGCAGAATAAATCATTTTTCCAAAATCATATGCTTAGATTAACATTTTAGAAATAAAAAAAAATGTCTTTCTTTCTCATACCGTAAAGGGAGTGGGGTGGGTCTGTTTTAACGGCAAGTTCAAACCTGTGCCAACCGAGGGTTGGGGTGGTGGTTGGTTTGTTTGGTTTGTCTTGCTTGGGTTGTGTGTTTCGTTGTGTGTCCGTTTTTGGGTCGTTGTGGTCTCTTGTCTTTTTTGTGGCTGTCGTTGTTTCATGTGTCTGACTGGTTCTAACTTGTTGTGCATATTTTTTTCCTATGATTTTTGGGGATCGCTGGAATTGCTATTCTCTTTTTTTACATACATGTCTTTGTTTCTGCTGCTCGTGTCTGTACCTCATCGTTGATCTTATGTTTTGTATATATTCCGACTCATTTTTCTTTTCTATATTTGAAGTCTAGTTTCGTTTATGTTGTCGTCTATTGTTTGTCGGGCTGCAACCTGTGGCCACTGCACTCACGAAATAATCTTGCTCCGCTCATATTCAACTCTATGGACTGGACGCACTTTCATGCGGCTTTATAGTTCTTGTGTATGCTTGTCTCTTATTTGTTCTATGTTTTGGAAGATTCTGTTAACGGTAGTTTTGTTTATTTTTAAATCTTCTTTTTTTTTTTCCACATTAAGAGTTTGGGGTCAGCTGTCTTGACACCAGTTCATAAGTGCTGAAATGCTGGCTAGGCGTTAAAGAGCTTCTGTTAACGGTAGTTTTTGACTGATAGAAATAAAACATTTGTAATTTTTTCAACAGTAAGTTACTGTCTTGAAAATAAAAACCCGCAACACTCTGGTGTCGACGAGTGAGTGGGGTTAAATGCCTGTATTGGTATTTTTTAATTTTTAAAAATTATTGAATTATATCACTTTAATTAGTAAAATCAAAACCAATTTTGTGTTTCTAGTTATAATACAATATTAATCTGTATGCAAGATTTCAATTGAGTGACATCATCTTTTCAGATGTTAATAGTCGACCCGTACATAACCCAAATATCCTTATTAACTACTTATAGAATATGCTATATGTCGAGATAAGACGAGACAGAGTTTTCTTTGCTTGGAGGAAAAAGTTATCAATTTAACGACTGCGCTTGAGTCAAAAAAGTTAATGCCATTTTGTTCTGTAGGGACAGACTAATTATTAACCAACACACAAGGAACATGTATCACACATTCAAAATGGAACGCGGTTCCTTCTTAGATCACATCCTACTTTCTCCACCATAGTCACCCTTTCTCACTAATAGCCAGATGTTTTCGACCTCATCGAATAATACATGGTATCCCCGCTCCGTAAAAATTACTAGTTGTTTTCCTTTCTACGGCCACTTCTTCACTACAGATCTCATTCCGTCGTCAATGAAATAATGTTTGCCTCGTCAAACCCTTCTATCATGGCGGCCAAACCCAAGTAGATTGGTAATCTAATTGCGCGATGAAGATCTGCGTGATTTTCTTGAATGAGGGATGTAGGTAAATTTTCTCACCTGAATGAACATATCTTCTCCCTTGCCCTGATCTAGTGTATCTGTCTCGGTGGTCCTTAGCAGTTCGAACGTCCATTATTGTCTGACGAGACTTGTTGCATGGGCAAGTGGGTTCTTACTCATGTGGATTCTTGCTCTGAGCCTCGTTAAGGTCTCAATAATGCTAAGCCTTAGTTTTATTAAAATCCCACACTGAAATAAAAATACTGCAGTTCACTTCAACTACCCTTCGTCACCTTTATTGGCTTTGAACTTTAAATATAATCTCATGCGATTTGATCTGCTCTGGCATGGATATCGTACATTATATAAAGTCATCTATCAAACCAATTCCCAAGGAGATGTCAAGCGTGCGTGTTGGAGTCTTGAGGAAATACTATCAAGTAAGATGACTTATTTAAGATAATTAAAAAAAACAAACATCTAAACAGAGCCCTTAATCTCTCTGTGGCCTTCATCAATCAAGATGGACAACCAGTGTGCAAATCACCGATATTCATATCAACGCTTACTCTCATAAATACATATAAGTATAAACTCTTCCTGTACTACCTTCATATATGCAGGTTATTCATTAGTTTAAACAAGGACTCCAGGAAATTTGATTAAAATATAAATATATATTAAAAAAAAACATTTCGTCTGTCACTATGTGCCATTTACTTCTTCCTTTTATAAATTAAAATTCAAGCTACTAAAACTAATTCTCTTTTTTATGTTCTCGTACAATTTTTTTTTTTAGTTCAGACATATTACTCTAGTGACAGATATGGAATATCCAGTGTAAACATAATTCTTAAATGATTTACTAAAAAAAGCTTAGTCTGTCATATTACGGTCGACCTCAAGTTTTTAGTTGCTTTAAAATATTAGATGAACTATGGTAGAAGCTTACTTTGGAATCACATCTGAATAAATTTTCCCGTAGACACTGCAAAATACAACAATTTTGAAAGGGAAATTAAAAAAAAAACAGAGGAAATTAAAAAAAAGACATTTTTAAAAATAATGTTTCTTTTATTACCTCCCACAATATTTTTGCTGTCATCTGCTCTCACAAATCGCAAGTTTTCTTGAAAGATTCAAACATTTATAACAATCAACCAATAATCTTGCACAACCTGTAAAGAAAACCAAGTACCGTATTTGAGGCATTAAGACGCACCCCATTCACTATGTCAATTTCAGGAAAAAAAGTTTTAGTGTAGTTAAGCATAGCTAGTGCATTACACAAAGCAGAAACACAGATAGTATAAAGCAAAAAATAGAAGTATGCATTGGAGTTAGAGTAGTAAAAGTTGTATTGAGCGTAAGCTAGATTAGTGAGTAGTCATTAGAGAAGATTACGCTGGCATTATGGAGTCTCAAACTTCACCTACGATGGTAAGACCGCAGGCAATTTTGAGCCAAATTTTGAAAAAAAGTGCGTCCTATATCATCAAATATGGTATATATTATGCACTGAAATGAGAGGCCTCATTTTTGTTTTCAAATGCTTAGGCTGTTAAGGTTGTAACAGAAATACTGGGGTGAATTAGTATCTCATCGTAAAGAGAAGGAGAAAGGCAAATTATAAAGTTTATCAATTTTGTGTGTCTAACCAGTTTTATTCCTTGCCAGGTTAGTTATTAAAGTGTTGTATAATCTTTCAAGTGTCTTTTAAGTGCTTTGCCAGTAGGATTTCATCTGCGTGATATATAAAATGTATACAAGAGATTTGTGTGCCTATCTTGTTGTCTCGGGTTGTCTGCCTGTTGGAGTTGACGTTTTTCTAGCGTCCGAATCAGGTCTTCTGCTAGTGCCTGCAGTATTGGTTCTGCTGAATTCAGGGTTTCTATCCTCAGGCCTATTGTCCGGACTTCCGGCGTGGGCAGATAACCCAATTTTCAACATTCTCCTAACTGACAGAGAGAAACAGGCAATGGTTTGTCATTGCATGTTTGATGTGTTTATTTTAGTGTTCGTTTTATATCTATCTTTTAATTTTACATTTTTAATTCAATTTTTAATTTTACAGATTTAATTCTAAGTTACTTGTTCTGCACAATTGTAACCATGCCAATTAGTGGTTACTAAAAATATTCCACTGTTTGATTTTTGTAACTCCACTTGTATGGAGGTTGTCTAGGACAGTTGTCTGTATGTGACTCCACTAAGTGTGGAGGTTTGTAGGACTATGGTCCTTTCGCATAGTATGCCGAATATATGTTTTTGTGTAACTCACTAGGTGTGTGATGTTTTTATTATTTTTTTGAGTTAACTCCACCAGTTGGAGGTTTGTAGGAGCTATGTCTTTTGCATCTATTATGGCTAATATATTTGTTTTTGTGTTAACTCCACTAGGTGTAGGAGGTTTTTATTTTAGTGTAACTCCACAGGTGTGGAGGTTTGTAGACTATGTCTTTTTGCATTATTATGCCGAATATATGTTTTTTTGTGTAAACTCACTAGGTGTGGAGTTTTAATTTGTCTTAACTCCACTAGGTGTGAGTTTTTTAGTGTTGTAAACTCCACTAGTGTGGAGGTTTTTAGGACTTGTCCTTCGGCATTATTATGGCCGCATATGTTTTTATTGTTGTGAACTCCATAGGTGGGTTTATTTTCCAGTATGAAGCAGTTAAAGTCTTGGGCCTGGACTTTCTTGGCCTTGTAATTTAGCCAGTATGGAAGCAGTTTTAAAAGTCTTGAGCCCTGCGCTTTCTGTCAGATGCAGTTTTAGGTCTTACCAGGACCCAGGTCTTCATTCGTTAAACGATTTCTCCCTCTCTGAGAGAGAAATCGAGTCATGAGGTTGGTTCAAGGGTTCATTTAGGCTTGGGTGCTTGTTTCAGATGCAGTTTTAGTTACCCAGGACCCGGTCTTTATCGTAAACATTTCTCCCTCTCTGAGAGAGAAATCAGTCCTGAGGTTGGTTTCAAGGTCATTTAGCTTCGGCTTTCTTGTTTTTAGATGCAGTTTAGGCTCCTACCAGGACCCTTTGCATTAATAATATACCAAATGTCCTGTGTTGAGTTCTTTCTTGGTTCTCATAGCAATTGTTGACTTGGCATTTTGTGATTTGAGGAGCTCGCCGTAATGGCCTCTTTTAACATTATGAGTCAATGAGGTTCCATCGGAAATAGATGTCTGTATGTGTGGTCCTCATAAGAGGCATTCTCCTCTAGCTATGCGTACTGAGCGCACATTTCCATCCATTTCCTAAAAGAGCTCGTTACCCTGCCTAGTTTCCAGAATGCCTGGTTTTGCAGGATTTTTTAACACCACATCATCCACTTGGATTTGTTGTCAAACTCCATTAGTTCATGCAGATCTCTACCAGCTCTCTCTAAGACTCAAAAGATATTCCTCATTCCAGGTTCTTTGAATCTTTAAACATATTCTCCCTTTCTAGAGAGAATCTTAATAGTTGATCCTGAAGTGGGTCGTATGTGGTCCTGCCACAATCATTTCATCTGCGTGGATGTCGTCTCTAGCTAAACATTTGTGTAGAACGCATGTGGTGCTGTCAATGTTAATAACTCAGTAGTCAAGACATATGCTCTGGATACGTCAATCGGTCTGGGTTAATGTCTTTTGTATGTCAGAAAATCAGTGTCAGAGTTGGAAGTGTCTGATTTAGCCCGGCCACAGGCCTTAAAAAGACATAATTTTGTTGTTCTTATCACTTCTTCCTACACTTCCCCATTCCACGGGAATTATAGAAGTATCTTTACATGTTAGTCTGTGCTCATGTAAGTTTCGTTGAACTCATACTATACCAGATGGTCTTCAAATTCAACATTCCTTCCACAAGCCTTGTCTGAGAGAGCGCTGGGCGTTTTCTTATCGCTGTAGATTGCTTGGTTAAATATACCTAGTTGCAGAATCTAACCAAGGCGCTGTACAAAGGCTCCAGACCCATTGCCTGAACAATTTCCACGTGTATGGCTTCCTTATGGCGACACGTGAATATCAAGAGATACATCGTTCTCTGTTTCTTCCCATTTTTTGGTGCACCCAAAGATGTCCCGTTGTAGTCAATTCCCTTTCTCTTCATTGGTGACTAAGTTCACTCTGGTGTTGGGCAGATATAGGTCAGTTTGTTGTACTTGAACACAAGGTATGTATCTCTAATAAAGGTGCATTTTGCTTAGCACCACTTTCACTGCCTGTCTTGCTGAGGATCCAGAAACCCCGCCATCTGATTTTGTTGTATGGTGGGTAGTAGGATGTAGTTTAAGGTCATACCCAAGACCTTAGTAGTTCGTTAGAGTAACAACGACATATAAATTTTTAATCTTATTTTTCTTATATAATGTTTGTGTGAGTTGTCAGCATATTGCTGCTTATCATTTTGTTATTTATAGAGCTCCGGTGCCCAGCATAATTATCATCTCTCCTTCCTTTTAGCGAGAATTGTAGTTAGTAGTCCAGCCTTTGCCTTGGGCTGAGAAAATTTTTCTTTTTTCGATTGATGCCTGTCTTTTGAAAGTAGTTTGGGTCAGGCATTCTTATTTTTTGAGAAGCTCCTGTGGCCCATAATTTTTATTGTTCTCCTTTCTTTTTAGAGAAAGTAGGTTTGAGTCCAGCCTGCCTTGGGCTGAGAATAATTTTCTTTTCGATTTGTGCCTGGGTTTGAAAGTAGTTTTGGGTCAGCAATCTTATTTTTGAGAGCTCCTTTGGCCCACCTTTTTATTTCTCTCCTTCCTTTTTAGGAGAAAGTAGGTTGAGTCCAGCCGACCTTGGGGCTGAGAAAATTTTTTTTTCGTTGTGCCTGCGTTGAAAGTTAGTTTTGGTCAGGCATCTTACTTTTTGAGAGCTCCTGTGGGGCCCACCTTTTTATTGTCTCTCCTTCCTTTTTAGGAAAAGTAGTTGAGTCCACCTTGCTTCTTCTGTCATAATGGGAGTTGGGGACTTCTTTGTTTTCTGTAGGGTATCTTGACATTCAACAACGATCTTAAGATTCGTTGTATGCACGAAAAGTCGTTCAGAGTCGGAATAGTTTGACCAGCCTTTAAGGTGATTTCCCTTTTTAGTGGTGGGAAGTTTTTCGAAAATATGTGATCAAATTTTGTTACCTTCACTGGGTTTTAAAGAATCCAGGCTCGTATGACCCTTAAGTTCCGAAAGGTCAGCCGAATTTCTGCCAAAGAATTGCGTATCTTGACCATATTCCGGGTCGTATTTGGTTTGTATGAAAATTTATTTACTGAATATCTCATTTATTATAAGGTTTTCATTCAAAAATTCCTTCGTTAAGCAGTCATAGCAACGTTGTAGTTCCTTCTTCTAGGTTAAATGAGATACCAATTGATAGTGCATAGTCTATAAGATAACCCTTTTAAAAGTTAAATTTAATTTTACCGACTCTACATGCATTTACACAGTCTTGGAACTGGAGCTAGAAAAGTTTTTAAATTCAAACTTAGTGGTTTTACCCCACTGAAATTTTACGCACTCCATTTTTAGGAAACATCATCATGACTTTGTCTCGTGCCTTGCGTCCGCCGTCGTTTGGGCGTTATCTTCTCTTTGAGGGACTGTTCTAAATTCCCCTTTCTAGCCCATTTCTTATACGGAGCTTGTCGCTTTTCCACAGATTGCTCCTTTACGTTCACTTTTTCCGGCTACCGCTGGGTCTTCAAACGTAAACTGTTTCATTTGCATATATCTCCTTGATCTTGCGGAATTCGGATCTTAGAGAATCCCCTTTTCTCCAAACGGGCACAAACTATTCAAAGGTTTCCTCTCAGCATTTTCCAATTTTTTCAAAGATACCTCCTCTATCGATTCTTATGGCTTCGATATGAGGTTTCATCCCTTTCAATGCTTTTCTAATTCGGAATCATGTTGATAATTTATTACTTTTTTCTTTTATTTCAATAATACTTGTCCCCTTTTAGTTAGTGTCCTTTCCTTGTAGTAGGCAGGAGCCGTAGCCGTCGCAGTGGCAGTGGGAGAAGCCCTTCTGTCAGTCGATTGACGTCAGCTGTAGAGGTTGGCCATGCTGTTTTACGGCGCGAAATTTGTTTAATGAAGAAGGACGTCGGACATTTGTTTTCTTTCTTTTTCTCTGCCTTACTTGTTGAAAAAAATTTTTTTTTCTTTCTTCTTTCTTTCTCTTTTTCAGGCACAAAAGGGTTTTTTTTTTTTTTTTTTAGGTTTCAAACGTTTTTGGTTTGGACGAGAAAATATTTGATCACAGTTCGTGTATTTTTTTTTTTTTTAACATAAAAAATTCAAGATATTTTTGTATTATAGCTTTTTTTTTTGTTTTAAATAAACATTCAAAAAAAAATTTTATTTTTCTTTTCCCAAATTTTCAGGCACAAGGGAGAGTTGTAGTTTCAACATTGAGACAATATTAATTTTTTTTTTTTTTCCAAAAACGTTTTTGTTAGCAGACGTATTAATTTGTTTTCAACAGACAAGGTTTTAATTATGTTTCTCAATGCAGACAATTTGGGTAATCTTTTTTTTTGTATATTTTCCTGACACAAAAGGGTTTTGTTTTTACACAATGAGCTTAGACAATATTAAAAATTTGTTTTTTAAACAAAAGTTTGAGACAATATTAAAAATTTGTTTTTTAACAAAGTTAAGACATATTAAATATTGTTTTTGGGTTCGCTTGTCCGAACAAGATATTTTAAGGGCTCTTTTAGTAACTCCAAATTTGTCTTTTTTTTTCTCTAGAACTGTTCTGTCTTTCCTTTTAGGATTATCGCTCAGTAATACTTTTTTTTCCAGTATTTGGAAGAAATTCCTCTGGGCAAAGTAACAGAAAATTACTGTGGTGAATTAGTATCTCAGTCGTAAAGGAAGGAACAAGGCAAATTATTAAAGTTTTATAAATTTGTAACAGTTTATTTGAGGGTTAGTTATTAAAGTGTGTAAATTCTTGTGCAAGTGTCTTTAAGTGTTTGCCAGAGAATTTCTACTGCGTGATATATAAAAGTTATACAAGAGTTTGTGTGCACTTATCTTGTTGTCTCAGGTGTTGTCTGCCTGTGGAGTTGACGTCTTTTTCTAGCGTGCCGAATCAGGTCTTCTCTAGTGCTGCAGTATTGGTTCTGCTGATCGGGTTTCTATCCTCAGCCCTATGTCCGGACATCCGGCGTGGGCAGATAACCCAATTTCCAACAGTGTTTAGTGGATTTTACGGCATGTCAACCCTTGTTAGGTTATTTTATGCTGAAATGTTTGTTGTTCTATTCTTATGGTATTCAAATTTTTTTAACTCATTAAAAAAAACACATTTTCAAAAACCTTTGATCAATTTAACCCATAGATGGGACCCTAAATAGGTACAACCACTCCGGTCAGAGTGAATCTAGGAAATGGCATGAAAGCATTACTCCACACTCCCCAGAGCTAACCAAGAATTGTAACCTAACCAGTAGATGCTGTTAAACATCATACCCAGCGACACTAAACCCCAACCACCGCCTTCTAGCAATTGATAAAAAGCGGTTTGAGGGTTTGCCATACAAATAATACAGTTGAACAATCATATAGTTGCTAGGTTTGATGTGGGCCAGCTGATTGATTGGCTCAACCATCAAGTGCCCAATGGGAGGGTCTTAACCCTTTGTAGAGGGGCAGTCAGTGTATTCACAGCCCTAACCGACGGGGGGGGTTAATGCTGTAAGTAGAGGGAAAAAAAAGAGTGGATTCATAGTTAAGGATATTAAAGAGGAAGACAATAAAGAAAAAAAAATCATAAAATAGAGAAAAAAAGATTTTTCTTCATTTTTATACTTTTTATGGATTAGCTAAAATTCTATGTTCATTGAACATAAATGTGTATATACTAAAATATTATATGTATGAAAAAATATACAATGTTGCAGAATGTTTGTTACTGAGATCTATTCATCATCATCATCATCATCAGTGTCACACCAAGCAGGCATGGATATCCATGACAACTCTCGCCAAACAATACAAATTCTTTCATATCTATATCTATGAATCCATTCCTACCCCCGACACAGAGAGACCTACATTCTATATTTGTGCGACTCATCTGAATCAGTGTTCATCATCTTACAAAGTTTTATCCTTATCAATAAATAACATTACCATGGAAATTTCTACAGGCATGGTTTAAACAAAAATATGGTTTGCTCTGCCTGAGAAGGGGAGTCCGAACCCCATGCACTCTCAAAAAAGTATATGGTTTTATATGTAAAAAAAAAGAAAAAAGAATCAGTAAATTCTATTGTTAGCCAAATTTTAAAAGTCAAAAGGTTAAATTGTCATAAAGGTCATCAAAGTGTTAACCCAAAAACACAGTATGGTGCAAAATTGAATAAATAAAGACAAACTATAGAGTTGTGAAGTAAGCCATCTGCAAACTGCCAGACATAAGAAATTACAAGGGTTGTGTGAAATAGTTTGTCTAGTAAGTACTAAGATACGAGAACCAAAAAGAGTTTAAGAATTTTTACCTGAAAAATCTGTTCAAGAATATACTGTTGCATCACTTTGGAGTTGAAACACGCATCTTCAAATCTGTAAAGTGTAACTTACTGAAATCAAAACCATAACAAAACAAAAAAAATAAATAAATAAAATGAATAATTATTCATACACATGAAGCAATAATATTAGCTCTATTTAAAAAAATGTTAATACATTGAATTAGAGAGATTTTGATGTTGGAAATTAGAGCTAATATTATTGCTTTCATGTTAATTGAAAATTATTCATTTATTTTATTTTTTTGTTTGTTTATGGTTTTGATTTCAGTAAAGATCACTTTACCAGAATTTGAAGATGCCGTTGTTTCAACTCCAAACGTGATGCAAAAGTATATCTTGAAAATTTTCAGGGTAAAAATTCTTAAACTTCTTTGTCTCGTATCTTAGTTACTTAACTTAGACACACATTCACAAAAACCCTTGTAATTTCCTTATGTTGCAGTTGCAGATGGCTTACTATCAACAACTCTATGTTGTCTTATTTATCAATTTTGCACCCATACTGTGTTTTTGGGTTAACCACTTGATGACCTTTATGACATTAAACCTTTGACTTTTAAAATTGCATACAATGTAAAATTACTTAATCTTTTTCTTTTTACATATGTAAACATAATAAAACTTTCTTTGTAGAGTGCATGGGTTGTCGCACTCCCTTCTCAGCGCAGCACAAATATTTTTTTAAACATGCCTGTAGAAATCTATGGTAATGTTATTTATTATAAAGGATAAAAACTTTGGTCTAAGTGATTGAACACTATTCAATAGTTCCATAAAATAAGAATGTAGGTCTCTCTGTGGTCCGGGGTAGGATATGCGATTCATAGATATAGATATAGAAAGAGATTTTTGGTTGCTGACGAGTTGTCATGATATCCATCTGTGTGTGACATGATTGATGAGATGATGATGATAAGATGCTCATAACAAACATTCTGCAACATCTGTATATTTTTTCATACATATAATATTTTAGTTAATCACGCACACTTATTAGTCAATAACATATTTTAGCTTAATCCATAAAAAGTATAAAAATGAAGAAAATTCCCTTTTTCTCTGATTATATGACTTTTTTTCTTTATTGTTTCCTCTTTATATCCTTACTATGTAATAACACATTTCCTTTTTCCCTCTACTAACAGCCATTACACCCACCCCCGTCGGTTAGGGCGTGTTGAACATACACGACTGCCCCTCTACAAAGGGTTAAGACCCTCCCCCATTGGCCACTTGATGGTTGACCAATCAATCACTGGCCACATCAAACCCTAGCACCTATATGATTGTTCCAACTGTATTTATTGTATGGCAAACCCTCAAACCCTTTTATCATATGGCTAGGAAAGGCGGTGGTGAGTCTAGTTCCTGGGTATGATGTTAAAACAGCATCTACTGGTAGTTACAATTCTGAGCTCAGGGGAGTTGTGGAGTATGCTTTCATTGCCATATACTCCAGATTCACTCTGACCCGGATGCGTTACCTTTAGTGGTCCATCGTATTGGTTAAATGATCAAAAAAGGTTTTTGAACAATGTGTTTTTTTTAACATGAGTTAAAAAAAAAATGAATACCATCAAGAATTGTAAAAGAACAAAAACATCTTCAGCATAAAATAACCTAAACAGGTTGACATGCCGAAAATCCAACTAACCAACCTTGGAAAGTTGGTTATCTGCCCACCCGAAAAGTTCCGGACAATAGGGCCTGGCGGATAGTAACCAGAACAGCAGAACCAATACTGCACACTAGCAGAAGAACCGGATTCGGCACCGCTAGAAAAGACGTCAACTCCAACGGCAGACAACACCGCAACAAGCATAGCAACACAAATCTCTTGTATAACTTATATATATATCACGCCAGTAGAAATTCTCTGGAAGAAAACTTAAAGACACTTGCACCAAGATTATACACACTTTAATAACTAACCCTCAAATAAAACTTTAACCCAATTATATAAACTTTATAATTGCCTTGTCCCTTCCTTTACGACTGAGATACTAATCACCCCAGTCATATTCTGTTACTTTGCCAGAGGAATTTCTTCAAATACTGCAAAAAAAAGTATTACTGAGGCAACGAATAATCCCCAAATGAAAACGGAGAACAGTCTAGACGAAAAAAAAAAGACAATTTGAGGTTTACTAAAAGCCCTTAAAATACTTCTGTTCGGAAAGCGAACCCAAAAAACAAATTTTGAATATTGTCTTAAACGTGTTTATAAAACAAATTTATTTAATATTTGTCTCAAACTTGTTAAAAAACAAATTTTTAATATTGTCCTTCAAGCTATTTGTATAAAAACAAAACCCTTTGCAGGAAAAACTAACAAAAAAAAAAATCCCAAAATTGTCTGCATTGAGAAACATAATTAACCCTTGTTGTTCGGAAAAACAAATTAATACGCTCGCTTAACAAAAAACGTTTCTTGAAAAAAAAAAAAAAAAATATTGCTTCAAACTTTGACAACTAACAACTCCCTCTTGTGCCTGAAAAATTGAAAAGAAAAAAAAAATTTTCTTTGAATGTTATTCTAAAAAACAAAAAAAAGCTATACCCAAAAATAAGTCTTTGAATTTTTATGTTAAAGAAAAAAAAAAAATCACTTACACGGAACTGTTGAATCAAATATTTTCTGTCCAAACAAAAAACTGTTTAAACCTAAAAAAAAAAAAAAAACCCTTTTGTGCCTGAGAAAAGAAAAGAAAGAAGAAAGAATAAAAAAAATTTTTTTTTCAACAAGTAAGGCAGGAGAAAAACGAAAAGAAAAACAAATGCCGACCGTCCTTCTTCATTAAACAAATTTCGCGCGTAAAACAGCATAAGCCAACCCTCCTCAGCTGACAGTCATTCGACTGACAGAAAGGGCTTCTCCCACTGCCACCTGCGACGCACCTACTGCTACTACAAGGAAAGGACAACTAAAAGGGGACAATATATTGAAATAAAAGAAAAAAGTAAATAAATTATCCAAATATCTCCGAATTAAAAGCATGAAAGGATGAAACCTCCATATCAAGCCAAAGAATCTAGAGGAGGATATCTAGAGAAACATTGAAATGCTAGAGAAACAACCTTGAATATTTGTGCCCTTTCGAGGAAAAGATTCTTCTAAATTCCGAATCGCCAAATCAAGGAGAATATGCAAAAATGAAACAGAATTAGTTTAGACCCAGCGTGCATCGCAGAAAAGTGACTAAAGAGCAATTGTAAAAGACACAAGCTCCGATAAGAAACATGGCTAGAATAAGGGATTTAAAGAACAGTTCCCTCAAAGAAGAAGATAACTCGCCCCACCCAACGACGCGCGGACCAAGGGCCACCGAACCAGTCATGATGATTTTCCTAAAATGGAGTGGAAAAATCATGCGGTAAAAAACCCACTAAGTTTTGAATTTAAAAACTTTCTAGCTCAGTTCCAGGAACTTGTGTAATGCACTAGTAGAGTCGGATTAAAATAAAATAAAACCTTATTAAACGGTGTTAATCTTATAATGACTATGCTCACTACCAATTGATTACTCATTTTAATCCATTAGAAGAAGGCAACTTACAACTGTTGCTGATTACCTGCTAAGAAAATTTTTGAATGAAAACCTATATAATAAATGAGATATTCAGTCAAATAATCATACAAACCCAAATACGACCCGGAATATGTCAAGATATCGCCAATTCTTGGCAGAAATTCGGTCCGACCTTTCGGAACTTTAATGCGGGTCCATACGAGCTTGATTTCTTAAACAACCCGAGTTGAAGGTAACAAAATTATGACCACATAATTTTCGTGAAAAACTCCCCACACCACTAAAAAGGGATATCACCTTAAAGGCTGCGTCAAAAACTATCCGACTACTGAAAACGACCATTTTCGGTGCACTTACAACAATCTATAGATCTCTGTTAGTCACAGATACCCTACAGAAAACAAAGAATCATCATTTATGACAGAAGAAGGCTGACTCAAAACTACTTTCTCTAAAAGGAAGCAGAGAGACAATAAAAAGATGGGCCACAGGAGCTCTCAAAAAATAAGATGCCTGCCCAAAACTAACTTTCAACCAGCCGCACAATCGAAAAAAGAAAATTTTCTATAGCCCCAAGCAGCTGGACTCAAACTCTACTTTCTCTAAAAAGGAACGAACGACAATAAAAAGGATGGGCCCAAACAGGAGCTCGCATAAAAATAAATGCCTGACCAAAACTAACTTTCAAACCAGCACCAATCTGAAAAAAAAAATTTTCTCAGCCCCAAGCAGGCTGGACTCAAACCTACTTTCTCCTTCAAAAAGAAGGAACAAGTAAAAATTATGGGCCACAGAGCTCTCAAAAAATAATGGCCTGACCCCAAAACTAAACTTTCAAACCAGCACAATCGAAAAGAAAAAATTTCTCAGCCCCAAGGCAGGCTGGACTCACTACTACATTCTCCGAAAAAGGAAGGAAATGATAATCAGTGGCCCACAGGAGCTCTTAAAAAAATAAACAAAATGCTAAGAAAATGCCTGTACACACTCACACAAAACAATAAAAAGAAAAAATAAGAAAAAATTTAAATGCTCCTCTACGAGTACTACTAATGGTCTGGGTATCATTATAACTACATCCACTACCTACGCTATAACAAAACAGGATGCGCGGTCTGGCGATCCCTCAAGCCAAGACATGCAGTTGAAAAGGGGTGGCTATAGCAAATGCACCATTATAAGGAGATACAATACCTTGGTGGTTCAAATACCCCAAACTGACCAATTTTGCCCAAAAACAGCAAGTACTTAGTCAACCCATATGAAACACCAGGAATTGACTACACGGACATCTTTGGGCCTGCACCCAAAAATGGAAAACACGAGAAGATGTATCTCTTGATATTCACGTGCCTCGCCAATAAGGAGTCCATACACGTGGAAATTGTTCAGGGACCATGGTACTGGAGCCTTTTACAGGCCTGGTTATGATTCCTGCAAAGGTATGTTGTACCAAAAATATCCTACAGCGACAATGCAAGGTTGAAGCTTTGACTGAGCAAACCCACCCCCCCCAACCCCCCCGGGCTTGGAGAAATGGAATTTCTGAGGACATCGGATAGCTAATGAGTTCAAACAAACCTCATGAACCACACTATTAAACATGTAAAATACTACTATATTCCCCGTGGGGAGTGTATGGACAAGAACTATAAAAAACAACAAAAATTATGTCTTTTAACCTTGGCAGGGCTAAATCAGACTACTTCCAAACCGACACTGATTTCTGACATACAAAGAGCTTATTAACTCCAGACCATTGACGACCAGAGCAGTCTATACTGAGTTTTACCATTGACAACCCAACGCCTTCTACACCCAAATGCAATGGAGAAATAGCAGTGAAAACTGTTTGTGAGAGATCCCCGATAGAACCCACTCCAGAGATTCAACTATTAAATTCTCTCCAGAAAGAGGAAGAAAGTGTTAAACAATCAAAGACCTGTCTGGAATGATAGAATTCTTTACTCTTAGAGAGACTGTAGAGATGCTATGACATGGAGATTGACAACAAAAATACAAGTGAGATGATTAGGTGTTAATAAAAAATCCGCAAAAACCCAGGCCATTCTGGAAACTAGGCAGAATGGTAACAGAGCTCTTTTTAGGAATGATGGAAAATGTGCGCTCAGTACGCAATAGCTAGAGAGATGCCTCTATGAGGACCACAACACACAACCATCTATTTCCAGAGAACTTCTCATTACGTGCATAAGTTAAAAAGAGCCAATTACGCAGAGTGCCTCCAAATCACAAAAGCAAGTTCAACCAATTGCTATGAGAACAAAAGAAGAAGCTCAAAAGAATTGTATATATTAACAAAGGGTCCTGGTACAGACCTAAAACTGGCAATCTAAAAACAAGGACAGCCAAGCTAAATGACCCTTTAACCACCTCAGACTCGATTCTCTCCTCAAGAGGAACATCGTTAACAAAAAGACGGGCGTCTGGGGTTAAGACCTAAAAACTGCATCTGAAAAACAAGACACCCAAGCTAAATACCCTGAACACCAACCTCATGGCACTCGATTTCTCTCAGAGAGGGAGAGAAATCGTTTAACGAATGAAAGAACCTGGGTCCTGGTAGACCAAAACTGCATCTGACAGAAAGCCAGGCCAAGACTTTAAACTGCTTCCAACTGGCTAAATTATCAAGGCCAAGAAAGTCCAGGGCCAAGACTTTTAAACTGCGTCCATACTGAAAAAAAATAAAAACCTCCCACCTAGGAGTTACACAATAAAAACAATATGCGGCCATAGAATAATGCCGACAAGACATAATCCTAAAAAACCTTCCACACCTAGTGAGTTACACATAAAAACCTCCACACCTAGTGATTAGACCCAAATTAAAAACCTCCACACCTAGTGGATGTACACAAAAAACACATATTCGGCATAATAATGCCAAAAGGACATAGTCCTACAAACCTCCACACCTGGTTGGAGTTTACACTAAAATAAAAACCTCCACCACCTAGCTGGAGTCTACGACAAAAAACATAGATTCCGCCATAATAATGCCAAAAGGACATAGCCTACAAAACACTCCCACACCTGGGGGAGTTACACTCAATAAAAAATAATAAAAAACATCCACACCTAGTGGAGTACACAAAAAAACATATAGTTCGGCCGATAAATAATCCGAAAGGACATAGTCCTACAAACCTCCACACTTAGTGGAGTCAACATACAAGGACAATTCCAACAACCCCATACAGTGGAGTTACAAAATCAAACAGGAATAGTTAGTAAACCACAATTGCATGTTACAATGTTGCAAGAGACAATAACTTAGGAAATTAAATTGTTAAATTAAAAATTGCTAAAAATAAAATTGTAAAAATTAAAGATAGAATAAAACGAACAATAAAATAAACACACTCAAACATGCCAATGAAACAAACATGCCTGTTTCGCCGCTCAGTTAGGCAGAATTTTGGAAATGGTTTATCTTCCACACCGCGAAAGTCCGACAATAGTGAGCTGAGATAGAACCCTGAATTCAGCAGACACTCAATTACTGCAGGCACTAGAACGAAAGACCTGATTTCGGCACGCTAGAAAAAAGACGTCAAAACTCCAACAGGCAGACAAACACCGAGACACCAAGATAAGTGCACACAAATCTCTGTAAAACTTTATATATCACGCCGAGAAATTCTCTGGCAACACACTTAAAGACACTTGCACAAGAAATTATACACACTTTACATAACCAACCCTCAAATAAAACTGTTAACCCACACATTATAAACTTATAATTCTGCCTGTCTCCTTCCTTACGACTAGATACTAATTCACCCCAGTTTCCTGTTACACCCTTAACACACTAAAGCATATTGAAAACAAAAATAAATGAGGCCTCTCAATTTCCAGTGCATAATAATATACCAATATTGATGCCATATAGGACGCACTTTTTTCAAAAATTTGGCTCAAAAAAATTGCCCTGCTCTTATACATCGTAGTTGAAGTTGAGACCCATATGCCTAGGCTAATCTTCTCTATGATGCCTCACTAATCTAGCTTACGCTCCATACTTTACCCTACCCGAAACTCCATGCATACTTATTTTGCTATACATCTATTTTCTGCTTGTGTAATGCACAGCTATGCTTAAATACACTAAAAACTTTTTTCCTGATCTGACATGCTGAAATGGCAGGTTCGTCTATATGCCCTCAAAATACGCGTACTTTTTTCTTTACAGGTTGTGCAAGATTATTGTTGATTTATAATGTTTGAAGGGCTTTCAAAAAACTTCGATTCTGTGAAGAGCAGATGACAGCGCAAAAAATTTGTTGTGAGTAATAAGAGAAACATTTTTAAAAATGTCCTTTTTTATTTCCTCCTNTTTAATTTATTTACTCAGATGCGAGCTGGCACCCTCTCAGAGAGGATGTCCCTGAGTTTCAAAACTCACCCGCAGTGGAATCAAATGGGCAGGGTTGCAAAATAAAAGCTTGATCAAGAAACAAACAAGTTTTGTTGTGTTAATCAAATATTAAAACAAGCAATGTCCAGCCCTGCACAAAGAAGAAGAACCAACCCTTAACAGAAGTAAGCCCAACCAGAAAACATTGTGCCCAGACACGTAGACGAAGAAGCGGAAGTATAGCAAGTAAGACAATCAACTGTTATCATCTAATATATCTGTCTATCTCCTCCATTATATACTCGAGTATGTTAGAAGGGTATATAACAGAGATATGGTGAATTTATTGGATGAAGCTGGCTCAAGCGGGTAATCTGAACATTAGCTACATAAATGAGAGTAACCTCCCCTTCTTTATTTCACTTTGAGGAAGCCATATATTTTGGTCAGACATTTTCAATTCAATGTAATCAATACAACTGCATATTTTAACACAAAAATATCATAAAATGTGTTCTTAATAACAATTAAGTTCATTTCAAATAATGTGCAAGCACAATTAAGAACACATTTTATGATATATTTGTATTTTCAGTGTAGATTTACGGTGAAATGAAAATGGCCAACAAAATCATATGGCTTCCTCAAAGTGAAATAAACAAGAGGAGGTTACTCTCATTTATGAAGCTCATGTTGTCATGACAAACAACAACAAATAAGTTTTAATAAACTATTTTTCTTGTGAAATTAGTCAGGCTCTTCTGAAGCACCCACAGGCTGCATTTTGGCCCCACCCCGTGAATGTTCTAAGATGTTTCTTGGTATTTACATACTTACCAAATCGTACATGTCCCGATGTAATTTGGCACAAACTTTCTTTTGAGCAACACAAAGTACAAATTTATCCATTGCATTTGGTTCCATATCCACTGTGACAACCTAAAGAGAAAAAAACACACAAATTAGAGAAATTTCATATTTGCTAAATAAAAATGAATATATTTTTTTAATAAATTTATAAATTCATAAATAGAATTTTTAAAATAAATTTATAAATCTATAAAGAGAAATTTTATATTTGCTAAATAAAAATGAATATATTTTTAACAGTCCATGACACCATTTAGGCCGTCTTTTTTTTAACACAATGCTTTGATGTTATTGGGAAATAAATATAGTTTTGACAAATGGAGGGAGAGAAAAATATATTTTATGGGCAAAAGAAAGATTTTAATTACCTCTATTCAACGGTATAATGGGTTTAAACTAGCAGTAAAAAATGACAGAGTGAAATACAAAATAGACCTCAATGGTGTTGTGGACTTTAGATTCATTTTATACTTATCATTATTACTATTTTTATGTTAAATAACTTTAATTGAACAGACTGTGTTTATACTCAGTACAATTGTGTGTTTTCTAAGTTTCCAAGTAGCTAACATGTCAAAGATAATATCATCATGTGAGTCATTTATTAATATACTTTATGTAAATTTTAGTATGTGCCAGCCCCGGTAATGCACGTATTTGGATTGTAAATATATAATAGTTTTACTTTATAGCCAAGTTCAAATATGGTGTTTCTGTTTTCTAGTTGAGTGGATGAACTATTCATTTAAAAATGTACAATTGTATTGTTAACCTAGAGTAGTAGGTAGGTAGATATTACTACTCACCTTGCTGAAAGAGTGTGAGAGAGTTAAATCAAAATTATCATATTTTTAAAGATTAAACTATATTGCAATAGCTCTTAAATAAACATATCAAAGATTGTAATAATTAAATTACCATACTTTGGTATATCCACAGGTCTTGCTAGTCATTGTCATTATCATTATTATTAATATTATTATCATTAACTTGAAATTTGGAGTGGAATTTGCTTTATTCTCCATGAGCATTTTAATGCGATCATGATAAAAAACTCACAATGATGTGCAATGTTTGTTGTGTTATGGTAATTTACATACAAAAATCAGATTCTAATAACATAGTTGTTTTATATTCACTTACAATTTGGTCGGATCCTGGTTTAAATGTTCGTGCAATTGTATTGACAAGATCCTGTCGTTTAATGAACTTTAACTCAACAAGCATTCCTTCTACACTGACCCGACCACTGCACCACAAAGCATACACATTCTCAGACTCTTTTATCAACATTCCCGATTGTGCATCCTTTGTAGCACCATCATCACCTGAAAAAGAAAAAGATGACATCATTCAAACGATTTTTAAAAAACAAAATATTTTTATTTCTACATTTTAAGTTCATTATTTGTCATTTTCAAATGAAAGAAAATTTTTAAAGAACATTACAAAAAGTGAAAACATTAAAATGATATTGGATTTTGGAAAAAATATATGCCAAAGAATTTCTGAGTGTGTTTTATATACCAAAGAAGAGTTTCTATGGGTGTATTGTATACACCAAAGAAGAATTTCTATGAACGCGTTTTATATACCAAAGAAGAATTTCTATGAACGCGTTTTATATACAAAGAAGAATTTCTATGAACGCGTTTTATACCAAAGAAGAATTTCTATGAACGCGTTTTATATACCAAAGAAGAATTTCTATGAACATTTTTATATACCAAAGAAGAATTTTCTATGAACGCTTTATATACCAAAGAAGAATTTCTATGAACGCATTTTATATACCAAAGAAGAATTTCTATGAGCATGTTTTATATATCAAAGAAGAATTTCTATGAGCTGTTTTATATACCAAAGAAGAATTTCTATGAATGTGTTTATATACCAAGAAGAATCTTGAGCGTTTATATATCAAGAAAGAATTTCTATTACATGTTTTATATACCAAAGAAGAATTTCTATGAATGTGTTTTATATACCAAAGAAGAATTTCTATGAATATGTGTATGTGTTATATATCAATGAAGTTCTGTATGTGTCTTTTAAACCAAAGAAAAATTTATGAATTATCAAGACATCATCACTTTACTACATTGTGAAACAAGAGCTAAGTAAATACTACCTCACCTAAGTTGGTGGCGAGTAATTCTTATCAAAGGTACACAACTCCCGATCAAGGGAGATAATTGACATTTAAACTTGGATCTTAGTAGTAAGCTTAATCTTTGTAATCCTGTCTAAAAAAATGGTGAAATTAAAAACAAAAATTAAGTGCGACCTAAAACAATTGCAAAATACTATAAGAATTTGTTTTTCAATCGTATTAAAAGTGAAATGATATTAAGACTCACCAACAATAAAGAAATTTGAATACAGTATATCTTTATGTCCATTCAGCCATGCTTGGGCTAACTTATGGTTTTTAGCTTTCCCAGCAAGGAAGTTGAGAAAATAGGCACACAAACCAGCTAGCATAAGCATCTCCATGTAGAAACTATCCCAGTTGGTATGTAAATGATATGGGATCTGAAAGAAAGGGAGAGAAAACATTTTTTTTAATGTTAGAAAAACGAATGAAATAAATACAATGGTTTTTTATCAGTTGTTCTTTGTGGTTGATACATTCAATTACAAAAATGCCATTTTAATGACATGTCAACCAATCTAGGGTCATTTTATGCTGAGAGGTTAATACTAAAAAATAATGAATTAAAGAGTATACAGTAAATAAATGTTATATACCCTACCTATGAACATTAATGGGTATGTCCCAATCCTCATAAATACTGGAGTATTATGCTGACTGAGTAGTCTTATATCCACTAACAGTGGTTTACCTTCCTTCATGCCACTGGCAAGAATTGTATTTTGTTAATGTTATAAAGATTCCATTTCATTTCCATTTAGTAACCTTTGTTAGGCTACAACAATAAATTAACTCATCACAAAATTAATATATGGCCACATGAATAATTATGCACTCCCTTCAACAAACCCCAATATATTTCCAAAGATGTAAACAAAATCAGTATAGAAACTGTCCTTTGCGGAAGGTCCCACAAACTAGATTACCCTTGGGTAATTCCAAGTCAAATCATCCAGGCCCTATCACCCACCCCTTCAATTTTTCTGAAATTTTGTCCAAATGTGGATTATGATAAAGTTAGCCAATCCCCAAAATTTAAGCTTCTAATTCCAAAAATTGGCGGAGTTATGTTGATTTTTAGCTCTCCAAATTTGAGGGGGGGGGGTTGTTGAAAAATAGCGACTTTTTGTAATCTATTTTTGTCTATAAAATGAGTTCTAGAGTCTCCCTACTTCTAAAAATTGGTTTATAAAAGCATTTTTGCCCAAGAAATAAAAAAAATGCTATCAAGAATGTTTTAAAGTCAACCAATTTTAAGTTATTGATGATTTCTGATTTTATCATAGGGGGTGGGTGACAATTTTACTTTTTTCTGGATGATTTGACATGGAATTACTCCCTTCCTAACAGTATAAAAATCGATAACCCCCATGTGGGAACCTCCTGGTCTGATGATTGGATAGGTAAGAAACTGGCAATAAACTCAGTAGGGTGGCCTATTGTCAGTATCAGCCGGAGAGCGAGGGAGTCTATCCCCTTTTAACAAGTGCTAGACCATGAAGATTGTTTTTGCGTCTGAGGTGGAGAGCCACACCTACCATCAGCTCCTCATTTTACTTCACAGATACAAGTTGTGCAACTCATGCGCTGAGTTGGCAAAGGCCAGTATTGAACCCGGAACCTTGTAATTCCCAGGCGGATGTTCTACTGACTGAAATAAACCGGCCCACAGTGGTCATCAATGGTGAGACTGATAATGATGATAGGTGTGTGGCTTTGGTATGTGACTACTGCCACCATTAACTACCCTGACAGAAAACCAGAGACATTGACATGTGGGATATGTTCGTGTAAAGCAAGTCCCCGAGCCGACTATGTGTATAAATGAATTGGTAGAATTAATAAACTGGTGGTTGACCCTCAGTCACTGCCTTCCAGCACCCATATGATAAAAAAAGGGTGGGTGTTTGCTATAAGAGCAATAGGTGTTAGGGCTTGACAAGACCAGCCAATTGATTGGATCAATCCTCTACGACCACCCATCTAGCCCAAGTAAGGGCCAAAGTGGAGTGTTGCATGTCACAGGACCACTTAGTACTCAGGTCATGGACTGCTCAGCCACCATGATCCTGTTCTCAGGCATTATGAATTGCCACCCATGGTCAACAGGTGGCCTCATTAAGGGGGGGGGGATCTTATGCTTCCTCAGAGGTGCAGTTGGCATATTCTATTGCCCTGGCAATTATTTGGTTTACTTTTTTTTTTAACGCATATCAACCTCGGTGGGTCATTTAATGCTGACAAAGTTTTGAAAAAATTCATTCTTAATGGATAATAAAATTTTGTTTATAAACTCATGTTTTTCTATTTAACCCATAAATGGGACCCTAACAGGTACTACCACTCCAGGTCAGAGTGGACCAGGGAGCAATGGTGATGAAGGGGTGCTCCACATTCTCCAAAACTGGAACCTCCCATCAGGTAGAGTTTAACGTCATTCCCAGGACATGTAGACCCTCAGTCACCGCCTTCTAGCACCCATATGATAAAAGGCTGGGCTTGCCATAAGGGGCAATAGGGTTGGGGCAATCATATAGGTGCTAGGGCTTGATGTGACCAGCCGATTGATCAGAGGGGCCTCTCCGACTGCCCGTCTAGCCCAAGAAAGGGCCAAAGTGGAGTTTTGCAAGTCATGGACTGCTCATCCATCAAGACACTGTCCTTAAGCCTTATGGGTTGCCACCCACGGCCAACAGGTGGCCCCATTTGGGGAGTCTTACTCCTCTGCAGAGGTGCAGTCAGTGTATTCTAAAGCCCCAGCCGATAGGGCAGAGCAATTCATTAGTGTGAAAGTATTGTAACTAGTAGGTAAAAAAAATGATGGCACTAGTTTTAGTTAAGTGTACTAACAAACTACTTACATTAGAGATGGTAAGGCTAGGAGCTGCCTCTTGTGATTTGCCCTTGCCAAAGTTTTTATCTTTATCATCAAAGCCTTCAAATTCTTCACCATCCTTGAAATAATCAGTTTCATCATCTTCAGTCTGAAAAGAGAGAGAGAGAAAAACCCTGAGACAATCCTTCACGATATGTATACAGCCAAATAATGAAAACAATATTAAGATAAACGTGCATAGAGATACAATCTGTTATTTCTTTGTGTTAATCTTCCAAGTATGTATGGCCAAAATTTTAATACGACAGCACCTCACCTTTTCTTTGAACTTTCATGAAAATCTAAAAATTGTAAATTGTCACTTATTTTAAGAAAAAGAGCCTAAACTTACATTGAGCTGCTATATTTGTTACCAGTCATGACAGATGGAGATAATACAGGGTGTTTCAGAAAAATTGATATCATTTCATAATCTAATTACTTGACCAGTTCTCATTCAAATAATTCTGTTTAATGTTTTATTTTTCTTTACACATATAGAAATACTATTCACAGAAAAGAAAAGAGCCGGATGAGCTCAGTCGATAGAGTGTTCGGCTAGAAACCACAAGGTTCCTAGTTCGATACCAGACCTCGCTAACTCAGCGTATGAGTAGCACAGAGATCTGTGCGGTAAAGTAAGGAGCTGATGGTAGGTGTGGTGCTCAACCTCAAATGCAAAAATCAATCTCCTTGGTTTAGCGCAAGTGAAAAGGAGATAGACTCCCTCACAAATTGGCTGATACCAACTTTAGGCCACCCTGTCAACTTTACTTTACTTTTTTTTTTATTCTCAGAAAAAGAAAAGACGTTTAAGCATTAAACATAGAATTTTGTGTTGTTTCTACACATGCTGTTAAAATTTGAAATCTTTTGAATGAGAATTGGTCAAGTATTTTTCTGAAAACCCCTGAAAATCTAAAAAGATAGCAGATTTTTTTGAAACACCCTGTATATATCCAGGACGGTCAAGACTATTATTTCAATATCCAATAAGAGATAATCTGAACATTAGCTACATAAATGAGAGTAACCTCCCCTTGTTTCTTTCATAATTATCAAGTTCATTTTAAATAATGCGCAAGCACAATTAAGAACACATTTTATGATATTTTCTTGTTAAAATATGCATTTGTATTGATTCGAACAAATTCGTATTTTCAGTGTAGATCTATTGTGAAATGAAAATGGCCAACCAAAACACACAGTTCCTTCAAAGTGAAAGAAACAAGGGGAGGTTACTCTCATTTATGTAGCTAATGTTCAGATTACCCAATAAGATTTTAGAGTCAGAGATATATATGATATGATATCTTAGAACATGGGTTGCAAAACACACAACCCATTGACTACTTATCTATTGTCCTTCCTTGATTTTATCTATAAAATTGTTCATGAATACAGACTTTCTTCAACATCTGAAAAAACATATCCTCAAATATCAACAAATTTTATTCTATTGAAAATTCGGTTATTTCCTATAAGTCCAACATAAACAAAGGGGAACCACCCTTGACTGATAAATTATTTATTGATCTACTAGGAAAAATGAAGTTGGATTTAGGGTTAGTTTAATGGGAAAATAAATAATTTATCAGTCAAGATTGATTCCCCTTTTTTATGATGGATTTATAGGAAATAACCAAAAATTCTTTGTGCTACTAGTATTGTCTTACAGGAAGTTACCTCTTTTATGACAAAACCGGTTGTCCCTACTAGTTGTGCGCATATTAATCAGTTTTGCAAAAGTTAGTATTAAACCTTAATACTGATTTTGCAAAACTGATTAATATGCGCATTTTTGCAGGCATTTTTGTTGCCAATGTGATATTTGTAAACTGATTTCGTATTTGCTTTCACATACAGCTGTCTCCAACGTAAACTCAGTAGCACACTCTGAATTGTCTCAAATCTTTCCTTGTTGACTTTTATCAATCTCAAAAACATATGCAGAAGTACATTCTCATCAATTCTTCTAGTTCTGAGACTGCGTTTCCTCAAATTTCAGTGCTAAGGCAGCTATATTTTCTTTTCTTTTGGTTCCTTCACTCAAGAGATGTTTACACCTGGTTTGAGGTCTGAGGTATGTCATTTCTTTTGCTACATAATGGTGTACAGACTGAGTGACATTTATTTTATCTGCCTGCAAACGGGTTAAGAAAAAAAAAAAAAAAAAACGAAAGAAAGAAAGACGAAAGAAAGAAAGAAAGAAAGAAAGATGAAAGAAAAAAAAAGTTTTTGTAAAAGATATTTAAAAATTTGAATGGTTGTTGAAAAATCAAAATCTAACCTCAACTGTTGCCTCATCATCATCAGATGTGTCATAGTGCCTATGTTGAGACTGCTGAGATGATTGTTGTTGCTGTTGTGAAGATGACTGCTGCTGATCACTTTTCGAAAATGATGATGGCTGTTTTTGGCCAGGATCAGTGTCAAGTTGATCTTCTGTTGAAAGGGAAAAAAACAAAAACACAAATTGTTTTATATTTTATCAAAATAGTCATTAGACAATCAGAGAAATTATGAAGATAATTTTCCCAGTTAGTTTTTGTCAAAGAAAGCTAAAATAATCAAGAAGACATGTGCATTGATTGATCAGTTGGCCATCGCTTGCCATAAAAAAAACTGGGGGAAATTTTTTTTAGAGAAACAGTCTTTTTCACACTTCACATAGTGAGTTGGTCTAGTGTGCATAAATACAAGAAACGGTGTGTTTGAAACTGATATTCAATGTTTGACAAAGATTTGTCCCCTGTGGACTGGTATTCCTGATTTTCAGTGTTGGACGAATCGGGAGAGACTCTCATTTAATTACATATACTAATTTTAGTTTAGCAAAGATCAAATTTATATTCAAAACAGAAATTATAAACAGATATCAATTATTTTGATTAAAAAGTGAAAATCTGTTCAGTAAATCTGAGATGGTAAAACCAAAAATTGTAGATAAGAGTGGAACGTTACTGCAATTTTTGGGATGACGTATGAAACGCTACCTGTTGGTTTCTGATTGGTCAGAACAAGGCAAAGAAGAAAGTTAGAGAAAGAGAGAGTGAAGAGTTGCAAGTCTGGGCTGAGTGGTTGGAGTGAACAGGCATAATATGAGTGTCTATTCTGCCAGCCCAACAACCGATCAAGAAATACCAGCTATTCTGGTCCAGAATAGCAGACTCAACCCTATCCAGCCAAGAGAATAGTTGAACAGTAAGAAGATAAGTATAGAACAACTTGTCCAGTAGAATTAGCTCATTTTGGTGCCCAACCTGGAAATAAAAAAGGCCAAGCTAAATTTGGTATCGTTGGATATTTATTGTAGAAAAACATATCCAAAATCCTCTTTAATATTCCCAGAGTGAAAAAAGATATGAAGCAAATAGTATGGGTAGGCCAAAAGGCAAAATTTCTATTTTCTAAATGAAAATAACCAAATTTACCAATATTTACTTTATTTCTCCATTTTTATAATTGCAGCTCCTATTTGACTAGAACTAGTTGTTATGTGTTATTAGGGGTGATTTGGAAATAATTTGCTGAAGAATTTCTCATGCATAGTCCTAAGAGGATTGTTTTCATAAATGAACTGGAAAGAATGTAAAGGTAATTCCAAATCAAATCATCCAGGCCATGTCACCCACCCCTTCAATTTTTCTGAAATTTTGTCCAAGTGTGGATTATGATAAAGTTATACAATCCCCAAAATTTGAACTTCCAAGTCTAAAAATTGGCAGAGCTATGTCGAATTTTAGCTCTCCAAATTTGAGGGGGGGGGGGGGCGCAAAAAATGGCGACTTTTTGTTCTAGAGCTTCCCTACTACAAAAAATTGGTTTATAAATGCATTTTTGCCCAAGGAATCCAAAAATGCTGCATAACTGGAAAAAATTTCAGAAAAATTGAAGGGGGTGGGTGAAAATTTTACTTTCTTCTGGATGATTTGACATGAAATTACCCGTATCTTAATAAGGTTAATTGACTATTATGTCATCACTCTTATACTAAAAATTTAATTAGCATTTGCCCTTTACAGGAGTGAAAGAAAAAGAAGAAAATTTACCTTCATCGAATTCTTCAAATTCGGCAAATTCATTATCCTCTAAATTAGCATCATATTGATTGCATTTGACACAGTGCACCAGTAGGGTGAGGAGGCCAAGCACAAAAAGCAAGTCACGTACACTCAGCTCCATTTCCTGAAAGAAAGAGAGAAAATAAATATATATATAAAAATAAGATTCACAAATATATCTTGAAAAACTTCTTGCAAGAGGTCTTCAACAACAAAGTAGCAGCAGCACAAAAACACTGAAATAAATAAACTTGTTTAACCCTTTATCTCGGCTGACTGCATTTCACATAGTGCTAATATGCTTGGGAAATGTATTTAACTAGTCGAGGAGAAGGAAAACTATGAATTCAAACCTGTCAAACCACTGCTTAAAAATGGATCGTGTGTCACATCCTGCTTGTGCGGATGGGTTGGGGCAGGGCTCGACACTAACACCGTCCCGGGGATGATAAAAATTACATCTGGGACGATCAATATGTCATCCGGGACAGTTTGCCGGGGATGGTAAATTTTTTCCCTAAAAGTTAGTACTACATTCCAATAATGGCCGTCCAGTGGTTGCCCGAAAGCTGACCTCAAAATGAGGCAACGGCACCGCAGGTCTATTCTCAAAGTCATGTAATGAATAATGGTGGAGGGAGATAGTTTAAAAGGACCGAATTATGTACTACTAACCCTTCTCAAGGTAACTTAAAGTAAAAAAGTATTTTTTTTTTAAGATCAAAACACATTTTTTGTCCAAATATCCAGAATTATCACTGCTTTAGCTTTTCTTAATGTTTTATTACATGTTATTATGCTACTGATGACTGACAAGTATAGATTATGCTAATGAATTAAACAAAAATATTTTGATTTCGGGACGGTCCAAACCCCATTCGGGACGGTGATAATTTTTGTTTGGAGGGTCATGAAAAAAGTTAGTGTCGGGGCCTGGGTTAGGAAATACATACAGTTTATTTTGGGTGGAATATTTTTGAAGTTTTTGATGGCATAAATTTAGGAAAGAAGTGATATATTTTATTTGACAATTAATTTTCAAGTACAAGAATTATAATGTCTTGTAACTAGATCAGGTGTACCAAACCTTTTAGCCTGAGGGTTACAATAGAAGGCCCAGGGAAGGACAGACCCCCCCCCCCCGGCAAATTCACAAGATAACAATCATAGTTTACTAGCAAGACCTGTGGATATACCACAGTTGGTAGAGAGTCCAACTAGGAACCACAAGGTTCTGGGTTCAATACCGGTCCCCACCAACCAATAGCACAAGGATCTGTGCAGTAAAATGAGGAGCTGATGTTAGCTGTAGTGCATCGCCTCAGGTGCTAAAAAATCTCCTTGGTCTAGCATTAGTGTCAAGGGGATAGACTACCTTGCTATCTGATACCAACTTTAGGCCATCCTAACTACTTTACTTTTTACTTAAGAGCTCTTGCAATATAGTTCAATATGTAATAATCTTGATTTAATTCTCTCGCACTCTCTCTTAAAGAAATCTCAATTTTTTTTTATAAACACATTTTTCTATTTAACTCATAGATGGGACCCTAACAGGTACTATCACTCCGGGTCAGAGTGGACCTGGGAGCAATGGTAATGAAGGGGTCCTCCACATTCCCCAGACCTCCAGGGAGTTTAACGTCATTCCCAGGACATGAAGACCCTCAGCCACCACCTTCTAGCACATATTTGATAAAAAGGGCTGGGGCTTGTCATAAGGGCAATAGGGTTGGGACAATCATATAGGTGCTAGGGCTTGACATGACCAACTGATTGATCGGAGAGGGCCTCTCTGAACGCCCGTCTAGTCTAAGTAACGGTCTAAGTGCAGTGTTGCATGTCATGGGCTAGCATTTCCAGTTGATTTTTTATTTATTTGAGGTTATTGTTATTTGATCATATTAGTTAAATAGAGCTGTGTAAATGGAGTTCAAAACTGTTTGAATTATGCAAATATCCCCAGTAGTTCAAAAGTTATGAGAATTTATGGCCCCGAAATTTGGGGTACAAAAGTGGACATGATTTTGTTAAAAAAAAAAAAAGAAGGTAAAATCACGGACCAATTCAAAACAAGAAATTCAGTAATTTCTTTATTTTTGGAACAATTTTGATAAAACTTGGCATTATTATGTAAAATTGTATGTTCTTTCTGATTCTGCACTCAAATTGTATGTATCTCTATGCTGTAACCCATTATTTAGAGAATAAGAGGTACTGATAGCAGGTTTTTTTTAATATATTTAAAAAAAAAAAAAGTTTACCACAAGATTATTCAACATTTTCATTTTAATACTGCATGTATATAATTATATAGTATCAATTAAAATACATAACATCACTTTAACTTAAAAGTACATTTTTAAATGCCTATGTTGAATTACATACAAGAAATAAAATACCTATATACACATGTTTTTAAACAAAGCTGGTCCGCCATGTGCTGAGTTTTGTTTACGTTTATCGTAATTTTAAGTTGTTTTTTCCAAAAATTTAAAGTTTGACAAGTTAAGCAACATTCTTATGTCACATGTTATATATGAAAATAATTCTGAGACTATCTTCTATTAGTGATAGAGTGCTTTCTTTTTTGCTGATCTTATACTTTTTGAAGAAATCTTCATTAAATTTTGTCTATCATATTTTTGCTTCCAAAGGCCAAAAAGAAAAAAAACAAAAAACAACAAACAAACAAGTTCCTGCTTGTATTTTAAGGTGCGTGCTAATTGAGTGTAAAATTTTAAGAATATTGATAAAGATTAACCACTTTCATTTTACAAAATAAATCACCGCGTAATTTTTAGTCTGGGGAAAAAAACTCATATTACGAATTTCTGGCTGTTCGAAGCAAAATATCATTTAAACTTGCTGTAAAAAATAATGCAATGGATAAAAACTACATATTACATATTTAGAAAGATTATTTTCTTTTCTCTCCAACCATATAAATATTTTAAAGTTTAGACCAGTAATACATGAGAAATTGTGATTTAAACCGATTAAGGTCGGAATTTGTCAATGTCCACCACAATCAACGAAACTGCTGGGGTTGCTACATGGACAGCTCATCCACCATGATTCTGTCCTTAAGCATCACAGGTTGCCACCCATGGCCAATAGGTGGCTCCATTGGGGAGGGTCTTACCCTTCAGCAGAGGTGCAGTCGGTATATTCTAAAGCCCCACCGACAGGGCTGCCCATAGATGGGAAGCTAACAGGTACTACTACTCCAGGTCAGAATGAACCTAGTAGTAATAGTGATGAAGGGTACTCCACACTCCCCAGAGCTCCAGAATTGGAACTTTACCACTAGATGCAGTTATAGCATTATAATAATATTTTCCTCATTATTTCTTTCTTTCGAAAGTGCAAAATAGTTAAGTCTCAACAAGCAAAGTGCTTTAGATTAGGTTAATCCTTGGGATTTTTTTTGTGTTTGCTGTTAGGATTTAATATTTGGCATTGACCCTGGATTATCTGATAATCATTCTATTTTTATTTTTTTATAAAACAAGAAGCAAATACTAAAAACATAAAAAATATGTTTTAGAAGGATGTAATAAATAAAAGCTCTTTATTTTGTAGGAAAGACTGAAATTTTATAACCATTTAGAGAAAACTGTTTATTTATACATTTACACACACACACACACACACACACACACACACACACACACACACACACACATTTATTGATTGTTTAAGTGCAACTCATTCTTCTTGAAGGTTTACAGAAACAGATATTTTATAATTTATCAATTTGTCAGAGTGGACCTGGGAGTAATGGCGATGAAGGGGTATTCCACATTCTCCAGAGCTCTAAAATGGGAATTGAACCATTAGATGCAGATTAATGTCATACCCAGGACACTAAGTCCCTCAGCCACCACCTTCTAGCACATATATGGTTGGGGTTTGCCATAAGAGCAATAGGGTTGGGACAATCATATAGGTACTAGGGGTTGACATAACCAGCTAACTGATTGGAGGGGGCCTTGTTGACCTCCCTAAGTAAGGGCCAAAGTTTAGTGTTATGGCAACTGGTCTAGAAGGAAAACCTGTTAAACTCCACTTAAGAAATTGACCTTGTGTCGTATCCTGCTTGTGTAAAGGGGTTGGGTAAATACATAATTTCTATGAGGTATTGCTTTTAAAACTTTAAAAAAACTTTAGTTAAATGATGCCATATAATAATATAAAAAACATCTTTTTTTCAATCTTATCATCACAGCATTCAACTAACTAGAATGTTTGATCCATGCCATTGTGGTTGACTAAGTGTTATCCCATTTTATAAAATGGGAATTCATCCAACCTATAGCCATATCAGTACTATTAATGAAAACACCTGGAGAAAAAGCAAGATGGAAACTACACAAGGATGAGGCAATGCAATCTCGGAAGCAGCACCCAACAAAACAGTAGCTGTACAGCCACTTACCTCCCATCTCACAAACCATTCAAGAAAGACATACTGGGCTCTGCTGGAGAAGTAAGGAAGATCTCACAAGCAATGGACACCTACACAGACTCATCAGTGTTGGCCGACCAGCAAAGACTTACATTTATCAGCTCTGTGCAGACACTGGATGCCGTCTAGAGGACTTATCAAATACCTTTTGGTATTATGGGTAAATAGTAAAGCAGGCTGGGCCCTCTAGCCTAGGAAAATTCAGAAGTCAATTCCCCCCACTCCCAGGCTTGACTGGAAAGATGAGTAGCCATGACACCAAGTAGGATTAAAAAAAGAAACTAAAAAAATAAACAAGACCTGTTAAAGGGTGGATGAAGCATTTTATAAATCAATGGTCATCTAGTAACTCTTCATTTGGACTGGTGATATGTGCATTAATGGCTTGAAAGATCAAAGATGATCAGAACAAACTCAACTGACTGAATGTTATATAAACACATGGTTATTGAATATACTAATGGCAAAAAATAAAGGAAAATGTTGCTAAATAGGCAAATTTACATTTTCAGGTTAGCATACTGAAGATAAGAGTATAAGGAGACTTATTATGTGTATGTATGTGTGTGTGTGTGTGTGTGTATATATATATATATATATATATATATATATATATATATATATATATATATATATGGTGATTGCCGCTTCTTGACAGAATAAGGCCATTTCTACAAGTAGAGCAGTTGTGAGCACGCAGATGGCCCATGGATCCAGCTTGTTTGTGTACCCTGTCACACATATGAAACCCTCGACATACAGGCCCTGCCACACAGGTCAGACTTCAATATATATATATATTCGTAGGTGTGATACCAGGTAATTTGGTATTAGGATGATTCTAAGCTGGTCCTTTCTTCCAATGCTAAAATGTTAGAGAGTTCAGTTCTGATTTGAGAGCTCAATGTTTAATTTTTATAAACAGAGCAATACAATTAGTAAAGACAAAAAGCTTAAAAATCGGGTATTATGCTGTACATAACTGTATAATACCCAATTTTTAAGCTTTTGTCTTTACTAATTATATTGCTCTGTATAATGACGGTTATGTACCGTATAATACCAGATTTTAAAGTTTTTGTCTTTACTATATATATATATATATATATATATATATATATAAAGAGCCTCACTAATCTAATCTTAACCTCTCTTTCTCTCTCTCTCTCTATATATATATATATATAGATATATGAGAATTTTATTAATTATTCAATAAATTATACTTACCCTCTATAGTTTTGATATAATTTCTAATCAAAATATTTATAAACTTGATTTTGATTGCAAACCACAAAAGATGCTATTTTATCAAAATAAACAAACAAATAAAGAAACTGAATCGCTAATAATTGCAGCACAAAACAATGCCATAAGAATAAATTATATCAAAGCAAAAATTGATAGGACACAACAAACAGTAAATGTAGACTGGCAGAGATGAGACTGTAAACCATGTATTAAGTGAATGTAGCAAACTAGCACAACAAGAATAGAAAGCTAGGCACGGCTGGGTTAGAAAGGTGATCCACTCGGAATTATGCAAAAAACTAAATTTTTTACTATTTTTACCTAGACCTTGCCAGAAAATTGAAAAAGCTTTGGAATATGAGGGTGAAAGTGAAATCAATTTTAGTGTAGTTGGTGCACTAGGAACAGTCCCAAAAAGCTTGGAAAAGACTGGAGAAACTGGAAATCAGAGGAAGATTTGGTTTGGTTTGTTTTACGGCATATCAACCTCAGTGGATCATTTAATGATTTGAAAACCAAAGAATTGAAACCATCCAGACAACTGCATTGCTGAAATTGGCTAGAATACTCACAAGAGTCCTGGAGACCTGAGGAGACTTGTTGTCACTCAGACGCTAGTGAAATACCATCAGCTAACATTGGTGTGGAAAACTCACAGGAGTGAACATAATAATAAAAAATTGATAATTTTTAAAATGGAAAATCTGAATTTTTTCTAAATTACAAACATAAATGTTATTTTTAAAGATTTTATTTGTGAAATTCTTAATCCTTATAAAAGTTTTTAAAAAATGTTTTAAATCATTACCAAAGACATTTTCCTTTTAAAACATTTTTTTTGAACACTTATTACATTACCACATTTTGAAATGGAATGCTATTAATGATAATAGAATGCTAAACATTTTTTTCAGGTTTTTGTTTCATTTTTTTTCATTTGATGAATTTTTGGATGAAGCATTATAACCTTACCCTCCCCCCCCCACACCGAAATATTAAACATTGGCAAACTATCATTTATAAAAAGGCATCCCATCGTGGTGTAATGCAAGTTAATCTTGCAGATCCATTACTACTGAAAAGTGAGTTCAATCCTCACTGGCTGGATGCTCCATATTTGCAACCTTGTGTCACATTCTACAATGTTCCTGGTTCGATAATCCCCGCTAACTCAGCACATGAGTAGCACAGATTGGATCTGTTCAGTAAAGTGGGGGCTGCTGGTAGATGTGGCATTCCACCTCAGCAAAAAATCTTCTTGGTCTTGCGTTAGTGAAAAGGGAATAGACTCACTCGCTTTCTGGCTGATACTGTCAATACACCACTCTTACCAACTTTATATATATATATATATATATATATATATATGAGAGTGAGTAAATAAACAATGTGTTTATTAGATATGGCTTTTAGCCGACAATTTTTGAAGGATATATGCTTAATTGAAGTCATACCTAATTTTGAAAATTAATTAGTTAATAATTAATGAATTTAGGCGGGCATATATGTTCAAATGTAAGGCTAAACAAATCGAGAAAATGTCAATCCCTGGTCGAAATGTACATTCAGGGATTGACATTTTCTTGATTTGTTTAGCCTTACATTTGAACATATATGCCCGCCTAAATTCATAAATTATTAACTAATTTTCAAAATTAGGTATGACTTGAATTAAGCACATATCCTCAAAAAAAAAAAAAAAATATATATGTGTGTATATATACATATATATAGAAAGAGAGAGAGAGAGAGAGAGAGAGAGAGATATTACTAATCTAATCTAGATATATATAAGTAGCCTCATTAATCTAAAATTATCCTCACTAATCTGGAATTCTGGCAATTTTGATGATTCATAACAATAATTTCATTCTGGTGGTCATTTTTGTATGATTGCTATTTAACCAGCTGTGCTAAAACTATCGCTTCATATTATTTCTATCCCTCACAACTTACTGATGGTATGACTGCCAATTAACTAGATACACTTTAACCAAAAACTTATAAATCTTGTAGGACAAGTCAGTAATGGAAAGCTGAAGCGTTAGATATAATCTTGTTCTGTTTGCCAAAAAGAATCTGAACACATCAAGGGAATAATAATGATAATTCCTCATCCAAGATGTAGTGAACAATGATGAAAGACTTGTTTCTTGTGTACCTCTACCTGACAAAGGCAGATGCAACTTGCTTTCCATCTTCACAACAAAGTTTGGTTCTTTTGACAACATACATTTCTTTATTCTTTCTTACAAACATATGCCCTGTAGGCTACAAACAAGTGTTGCTCTTGTTTTGGTTCGCTTCAAACATTCAAACTGTGTTTGGTGTATTTGTGATATATATATATATATATATATATATATATATATATATATATAAAAATTATGTATATTATGTTCTTGTAAATGTTGTTTGTTTGGTCTTTTGAAGCATTGGAAAAAAAAAAACCCCAAAAACAAGAAAAACAGAACAAAAATCAGAATTTTAATATTCAATTTTTGTTCTGTTCCTGGTTTGATCAATTCCTATATATATATATATATATATGTGTAATATAGTGAAAAATTTTGAAAAAACACAGGTTCAAATAAAATGAGTGGCATTTATTCAGTCAATGCTGCAGTGTTTCAATCTGTTTAGATCTTCTTTTAGGGCCTTTTGTTGATATAAGGAAAAGTAAAAATTTTATCACAGAGAGAGAGAGCGTGTGTATGGAAATGTGGATAGATTAATCGTTTTGTATTTGGGCGTCAGTGTGTGCATTATTTATTTGAGTGTCAGTGTGGGTGGGCGTGTGTGTGTGTGTGTGTGTGTGAGTGTATGTTTATTTTATTTGTTTATTTTTTATTCGTTTTTATTTTAAGTATGTGACAAGAAAATGTGTGAGTGTGTGTGTAAAATTTATAAGTTAAAGTAATTATTAATTTGTTTTTATGTTGTAATTGTTTGTATATCTATTATCTATTTATCAAATATTAAATGTAAACATGCATATGCATACACACATATATCTACGTATATGCATATAAGTATAAATATACATATGTGCGCATATACATACATGTGTACATATAATACATAAGTGGTAAGATTTTTTTTTTTAAATATCTCGTGTAAAAAGTGTGTGTGTGAAAAGAAAATGTAAAGAAATATAGTGTCAGTGTGATGGAAAATTTAGATTTTGTTATGTGATTCCTAATATTGTAGTTACTATGATGATGATATTTATAGTATTTATTGCTGAAAATGATTGGAGAGAGAGGAAGTGGGGGGGATTAGGGGAAATTTATATACTATTATTGTTAAAATGATTGGTTTAATTGGTAAAGTACAATAATTTGTTGTGTGTTGAAAGTTTAAAGGAAAAATCGTATTACCTGATGTGTGTGTCTGATAATTATTAGTAATAATTTAGTTATAATTAAAGGAAAATAAGTGTATAGAAAAACATATGAGATGTTTCTTAACATCCTATACCACCTCATTCCACCCGGCCGGAAGTCTTATTCGTTTTCCCAATCTGCCCCAAATGATAGCCTTTGTTTAAATGTAATATTAAACATATATTTAGAAGTCTTTTATTTAAGGGAAATAACAGGTAACTTTAGATGCAAAAGTCATTTTTAGCCATTTTTTTATATATCCTTATAAGAATGCTCTGGACTTAGAAAATTATCAACAGGATGTTAAGAGTTAAATATAAGGAATTTTGTGATTCTTGAGGACAATTTTGGAGAGGTGGGGCGACAGAAGGGAAAATCCGGGTCTCTGTTTTATCGTGTTAAAAATGGAGATGGTGCTAGATTCTATGATTTTTCTTTCTTTTTTGTTGTGTATCTTGACTAGTATTTTGGATTCTTTAAAATTGAACAGATGGTTGGTTTCTAAAATGTGTTTTGTAAGTGCGTTGTTGAATTGACCATTTCTCATATCTCTCTTATGTTCCCGTACTCGTTGGTCGATGTGTCTGGACGTCTCCCTAATGTATTGTTTGTTATAATCCAAACATTGGATGGTGTATACACCAGCATCAGACCTTGTATAAGTGTTATTTTTTGGTTATTAATCATATTTTTTATTGTTTTTGAGGAGTTTGTTACGGTTTTTATCCCTAAATTATTTAGTTTTTTTTTCGATAATGGTTGTAGCTGATTTATGGGGTAGGATGATGTATCTATTTAGAAGGTTATTGGTAGGAGTGATGTTTATGGGACTGGTGGGGAGGTGTTTACGGTTATGGATTTTGATGGCTTTCTTTTTTGCAAGTTGGATGAAAAGTTTAGGGTATTGTAACCGTGTGAAAGATTTATCTATATATTAAAATTCTTCTTGTAGAAATTTCTTGGTACAGATTCTAAGGGCTCTTAAATAAAAACCTATAACTAAACCACTTTTAATTTTGGTGTTGTGATCTGAGTAGAAGTGAATGTGGTCATTTTTATTGGTGAGTTTGTGGTGGACTTTAAATTCTAAGCGATTGTTGTTATTTATTAATAATACATCTAGGAAAGGTAAAGTGTTTTTGTGTTCTAATTCATGTGTGAAGTTAATAGTCAGTTCAATTTTATTAAATTTTTTATAAAATGTTTACTTTTCCATATATTAACAAAAGGCCCTGAAGAAGATCTACTAAACAGATTGAACACTGCAGCATTGCGAATAAATACCACTCATTTTTTTTGAACCTGTGTTTTTTCAAAAATTTTTCACTATATTACATACCGTCGGATTCACTTCCATTTTTCTCTTCACACACACACACACATATATATATATATATATATATATATATATTTACCAACCCCTCAGCAAAAAGATACATTGATCAGCTTTGTGTGGATACTGGAGGAGGGGGAAGAGCTGCCAGGAGCAATGACTGATCGAGACTAGTGAATGTTATAGAAATCCGTGCAGTCAGCATGACCTGATGATGAAAGGGATTGTCTATATAAAGAACAGAGGCAAATAGAAGTTGAGAAGGAGTTTCAGGAGTGTCATAGGACATCCTACAAGCTCCTACTCAATATTCAATGTATCCAAGAGAGATATTTATGGTATCAATACAACACCTTTTTTTTGTATACAGATCACAATGGAGGCAATTGCGGTGTAATGGTTACCATCGTAGAAAATAGAAATGTAGAGATTTGTGTAGAGTGATCACTATTCAACTGTGTTGCAAGTTGAATCTGCTTCTGAGAATCCAGACTTGGTAAGTGGTTTAAATAGCAGGTTGGGCTATTCTACTATGTGGCATGGTCAAGTCTATTTCCAGGATTTTGATTGGCCGGTGGTTTTAGTGGGTATATTTTTATCCATATATACTGAACACTTGACCATATCCTGTCAGTTGCTACAGAGTGTATTCGGTTACACTCTGTCCTTTTTTTGTCTGGTGATAGATCTGTAGTGATAGAAATTTATCTAAACACAATTTTTTTTTATAAACAAATTTTCTATTTAGTGCATAGATGGGATCTCAACAGGTACTACCACTTTGGGTCAGAGTGGACCTAGGAGCAATGGTAATAAAAGGGTACTCCACATTCCCCAGACCTCCAGAACTGGAACTTCACCATCAGATAGAGTTTAACGTCATTCCCAGGACATGAAGACCCTCAGCCACCGCCTTCAAGCACCTATATGATAAAAAGGGTTGGGTCTTGCCATAAGGGCAATAGGGTCGGGACAATCATTACATATAAATTTCACAAACAAACAATGAATATAGAACAGAAATAGTAATGAAGAAGAAGAGTTCAAGTGAAAGAGATACATTTGCTGAGTTTTGCTTAGTTGTGGCACAAGGTCAGTTGTATGGAGTACCCAGTGAGATTCAAAGGTGAACTCACTAGTAATGGTTTGCTAGTCAAGCTTGTTGACCATTACACTTCACAGGATATGCAAGAAAGTTATATTTGAAACCAAAGAAAGCAATCTTTCTTTTTTTTCTCTGACACCCATTCATGACGTTAATCTGAAATTCAAAGACAATTGTTAACACCCAGTTTTAAAATGAGTGCCACTCCAAAACAGCAGACAACAATATTTTCCAGAATGTTCACCGTTTTATTATTTTTTAGATAAACTAGCAAAAAATGCACCCGCCGGGCACAAATACCAAAATTTTAATATAGTTAAATATTATAGTGAATTAGAAAGATTAATGAAATATAAATCAGAACACAAAAGATTACACTATTTTTACTTATTCTAATTGATTTCAATAAAATTTACATGAGATTGCTTAAGTACATTTGGTTTGGTTTGTTTTGTTTTGTTTATGGGCATATCAACCTCAGTGGGTCATTTAATGCTGATAAAGTTTGAATAAATCAAATTCTTAATGGATAATACAATTTTTTTATAAAACTCATGTTTTCTATTAACCCATAGATGGGACCCTAACAGGGTACTACCACTCCAGTCAGAGTGGACCAGGGAAGCAATGGTGATGAAGGGGTGCTCCATATTCCCCAAACCTCCAAAACTGGAACCTCACCATCAGATAGAGTTTAACGTCATTCCCAGGACATGTAGACCCGCAGCCACCGCTTCTAGCAACCCATATGATAAAAAGGGTTGAGGCTTTAAGTACATTTGAGAATAAAAAAAAAAAAAATAACAATAAATTAGAAATCAATAACACCAAGTAATTATTTATTAAACCTGGTTTTATCAAAAACTGGTATGCAAATTATTCATACCATTACTATGTAACATTATTTCTTAATGATATATAACATCACATCACAGGATTTTAAACATTATTTAATGGGCTGTTTTGAGGCAAATCTATTTGGGTAGACCATAATAGAGCCATTGTTATAAATAAGATTCTGATTAAGATCAAATAGTGATTATTAATAACTATTGGCTGTTGACGTAGTTTCAGTACAAACAGACACACACACAATCTCCCATTATAAATAAGACAATATAATATGTAGTGACAAAGATGAAATAGCTAATCACAAAGTGAATGGCAGCAAACTAGCACAATAGGAAATTACAAGTAGGCATGATGGGTAGGAAAGGTTGATCCAATGGATTATGCAAGAGGATAAAAATTTGACCATACTAACCAAATAGTATATAAAATTCTCTGGGATTTTGAGATACAAATGGATCACCCAATCCGCCCAGAAGGCCCGACCTAATATTAATTAACAAGAAAGAATAACTTGTTGTCTAGTGAATTTTGAATGTTTCAGCTGACCACAGAGTGAAAAATCAAAGAAATTGTAGTTGACGCACTTGGAAAACAGTCCCAAAGACTTGCAAAGAACTATTGGAATTGGAAATCAGAGGAAGAATCGAGATCATCAGACACAACATTGGGTAAGATTGACTAATCTCTCTCTTTTC